>CM070020.1:21449918-22049918 GCA_036247105.1 Cirrhinus mrigala | reverse complement strand
GACCCTGTATAGACAGGAACGCAACTGACACATTCAAGACCCAGAAAGGTAGTAAGGACATTGATAAAAAGAAGTTCATGTGACATCAGTGGTTCAACCATAATTTTATGAAGCTACGAGAATACTTGTCAAAGACTGACACAGAAGAGAAGAAATTGTTGACTAAAGTCGTTATTTCTGTTTTCTCTGCGCACAAAAAGTATTCTCATAGCTTGATAAAATGACGGTTGAACCACTGATGTCAATGGACTGTTTTAACAATGTCCTTACTGCCTTTCTGATCCTTAAACATGCTAGTTGGTTGCTTTCTATGCAGGCTCAGATAGCTCTCGATTTCATCAAAAATATCTTAATTTGAGTTCCGAAGATGAACGAAGGTCTTACGGGTTTGGACCGACATGAGGGTGAGAATTAATGACTAAAAGCACTTACATGCTGAACAGGACATTGTGTTGTGGACACACTCCGAGGCTCCGTCTGATGGAACTGAGCTCTGAGCGAATATCTTTGCCCATGATATACGCAGTGCCAGAGGTGGGAGGGAAAAGGCCAGTTAGGATAGACCTAAAAACATAGATAGGAAAGTGGAGGGTTAGATATTGTAACCAAAAAACTAAATTCAAGCAGCCATTACGCCAATCAATATGGTCCTTCAGAAATCATTCTAATATGCTGCTTTGAAACATTGATATATTTTATTCAAGATTCTTTGATAAATATAAATGGAAATGTGAACTTACATGGTAGTGGTTTTTCCAGCTCCGTTGTGACCAAGGAAAGAGGTTATCTGCCCTTCATAGAAGCCAAGCGTTAATCCATCAACCGCTAGCTTCTTGCCATGACGGTAGACCTTCACAAGATTCTCAATGTAAACTCCCAATTCAAGGTGAGTGGGTTCCTCTTCAATGCACACGGCTTTAAAAACAACACAAAACACAATTAATTCAATTAATAAAAAATTGGTTTAAGCTGGTCAGGTGCTGGTCCTAAGCAACTAGCTCCTGCTTAGGATCAGCTCATAACCAGCTTAAACCAGCTCATGACCAAATAAGGACAAGTGCCAACCAGCTGCCATACTTCAAAACAGCATATGTTGGTTTTTTCAACAGGAATAGTATAGTTTTTTTTTTTTTTTTTTTTTTTTTTTTTTAAGTTTTTTAATCAGTAATTGTCCATAACATGAAAATAATCATAATTTCTGAATTTTAATATTCTTACCCCCAGCGTTGCCCTTCTTTCCGTGAATTGCAGTATTGTTTGTGTTGCTCTCTCCAAACCAGTAGGATTTAGTGAAAGGGAAGTACCATGGCCTGGGAATGCCATACTGCCCTGGGAACACGGCCTCAATGTACCAGGTCATGACCCCATACAGGAAGGCATCAAAGTACATGAGGATGAGGCAGGTGGTGAGGTTGTAGTTGTCTTCTTCCATGGGGCTGGAGAAGAGGTTATTCCATTGGATGCCCACACCCTGCTCCTCAAACAGGGCAAAATACTCACAGCCAAATCCAAACGCCACTGGAGACAGTAAGCTCTGTGGACACAGCCAAACGAGATGTTAGAGGTGTTCTGTTTTTTTCCCAACTTAAGTCTACTTATAATGCTAGTCAAGGGCTCTCATACCAAAACAAGTAATTTAGTTTTACATTACCATTTACTGCTCCCTGTAATACAGTTGCATTATCTACACTGATTTTCTCATACAAATATCTAAATATTCTTATAGGGATAGTTTACCCAAAAATGAAAATTATGTCATTAATTACTCAGCCTCATGTCGTTCCAAACCCGTAAGACCTTTGTTCATTGTCATAACACAAATGAAGATATATTTGATGAAAACCAAGTGCTTTCTGACCCTCCAAGAGCTACGAGAAAAAGTATTCTCGTAGCTTCATAACATTACGGTTGAACCACTGATGTCACATGGACTATTTTGAGTTGGACACTTAATCTCAGATTGTTTCAGCAGGACCGGCGATAAATCTACTTTAAGTCACTTTAATGACAAGTAACTAGGTAACTGCAGGATCAGTCTGCCTTGGAAGACCCTAGGGTTGCGTGCCTTGGTCAAAGTAATCTCAGTAACACAGTGCTGATTCACCTCTGACTGAACTCTTGTATTAGCGGCCCATATCTTTAATCTATCAGCAGCATTTAACTAGTTTAAACAGGAACCACCCTAGTGAAGGTTCCTTGTAATCTTGTGTCAGGAACCAAAGCCTACAAAGGGTTTAAAGTGCGATTTTTACAGTTAAGATATTCTCATCACACCTGTAAGGCATTTTAGATAACAAGAACAGTATGAATTAGTTTCCTTATGCAATATACTGTACGATAACCTAATGCACTTGGCCAACAACCCATGACGCTGCACATGTACACACTTGCACTTTGTAACTGTAGTATTTTTTGATTTTTAAAAATATTTTAGTAGGTGGTCGTAAACTTACAGCGATGACTTTGGCGCTGAAGCCCACGTAGTCTTGCCAAGCCACGCAGAGTACATAAGGCAAGTAGAGGGTGAAGTAAATAATGCCGCCACAAGCCGCTGCCAGGTTGGCACGTGCGAACGCCGTACTGATCAGAAAACACTGCATGATGGTTACCACGGCAAACGACCCAAGGAAGAGGAAGACTACGCCAGGGTCACTATAGGGAAGGAGATTACCCATCTGGAAAGATAAAAGAAATCAGGTTATTATCTTTGTTTTGCTTCTATTGATGACAATTTCTTAAAGAATGCCACATAATGAATAATAATCATTATTACAGTTAATAGTCATAATCAGGGTCCCTATAGGGTAAAATTAACAGACGTAAAAAGTATATACACACACACACACACACGTGACCATGGACCACAAAATCAGTCTTAAGTAGCACGGGTATATTTGTAGCAGTTGCCAAAAATACACTGTATGGGTCAAAATGATCAATTTTTCTTTTATGCCAAAAATCATTGGGATATTAAGTAAAGATCATGTTCCATGAAGAATTTTGTAAATTTCCTACCGTAAATATATCAAACTTAATTTTTGATTACTAATATATGCATTGCTAAGAACTTCATTTGGACAACTTTAAAGGTGATTTTTCTCAATATTTAGATTTTTTTTGCACCCTCATATTCCAGATTTTCAAATAGCTGTATCTTGGCCAAATATTCTCCTATCCTAAAAAACCATACATCAATGGAAAGCTTATTTATGTAACTTTCAGATGTATAAATCTCAATTTCAAAACATTTACCGTTATGACTGGTTTGTGGTCCATGGTCACATATTATATTACACATATAATATTGCACATATTACACACACATATAACTACTAAAACTACAAAAACAATGAAATTACTGAAACTTAAAAATGAAAATGGAAATATTAATAAAATATTCAAAATAATAAAATAAAACAATAATAGTAATAATAATAATTAGAGTTATGTTAGTATTATTTATATATTTTTATATTTTTGAATTAGCTTTTATATTTTATTTTTTAAGTTTGTAGTCATTTTATGTGCTTTTGTCATCATTCGTCATATATATATATATATATATATATATATATATATATTACTATTTTTATATTTCATATATTATTCACTTTCATATTTATATTTAACTTTTTATTTCAGTTTTATTACTTTTAGTACTTCAACTTTACATCAGTTTTTTTTAATCAGTTTTTTCTTGTTTATTTTTGTTATTATTATTATTTTCTTTTTTTTCCTATTGTTGTTGTTGTTGTTGTTGTTGTTATGATAAGTAGCACAATAAAAAGATAAATATTCTGATCAAATAACACTAGGGGATGATGAAAGAGTAATGGCCATAAAGTCACTTGGCACTGTTAACATAAACAATCCTAAAACCGAAAAAATTGCAATACAGTATAAGTTAAAGCTTAGAAAACAAACTGTCTTAAGATCTGCTGATGCTTTTTAGTACCTTAAGTAGAAGAACGAGCAGGCTTGCGCTGATGAGAAGAGGGATGAGGCTACTAATGAACCAGCTGAACCACAGGATTCCATTGTCCAATCCCATAATCCTCATGGTCTCCTTGAGCCGAGCCTCCTTCTCATAGACGACACCTTTGATGATGATGGCCACCGAGTACATCCAAGCCAGAGTCATGAAAAGTGGCATGGAACGGCTCATAATACGAAGAAAACTACAAGAAAAGAGGAGAGTTTAGAGGAGTTGTTCCTACTGTTACAGAAAGACTAGAATAAAGCAGTTTGGACAAGCATGCATTGTAATAATCATAATTTGTCAGCTCTGTTATTTGGTTAGGTTTATTTGCAGTGCAATGGAATGCTTACATATCATCTACGTAACATGGATAAGGCATCTGTTGGATGTAAACACCAGTCTTCTCTTTGGTCCCAGTAACTGCTCTGATGATGCTGTGTTCAACCACATCCTGAAGGTAAGTAAATCCTCCCCAAATATACCGCAAATCCTCAAACGGATCAGCCCTGGGACCGGGATCCCAATACCTGCAAACGAAAAACACAATAAGCATATGATATCTAGTGTCTTAAAAATGGGAATTTCCATTTTTGGGCAGTTAAGAAAACAAAACACTGACTTACCCATCTTTAATCTTGTTTGTACGCTCCACATTGTCGATGTCCATGCGAATCTTGTAATTGACGTGTGGGGGAAGTTCAGAGCTGTTTGAATGAACATCCAGAAACACAATTCCAGCCCAAAACTTTCTGTTATCCAAGAGACTCATGGACTCATTGACCAGTTTCTCCTCCGTGCTTACAGGTTCAAGTTTATCCAGGTTTACACACTGTAAAAAACAACATCATTCAGTCACAATGTGTCTTTATCTGTTTATTGATAGTATTAGAGACAGTGTGTGATTTAATCACTAACTTTTATAACTGACATAAAATAATCTATTTGACCTATAATAGTCTTTGGCTTGCTCTTGTATTACTGTAAAAGGGAACTTTTGACCCATTAAAAATGACTGCGTATTGTTTGTCTTCTCCAGTCATCTCAAACATCTCTTTAGACTACATTCAAGTCGATTTTCACTTCCTTTTTATCTTTCATATCTCATTTTGTCAAACTAACATACGTCATATTGCTGAATTAGATTTATGAGAAAATGAAATATGAAATTCATGAAACAGGACATGCAAACACGTTTTGCACGTGTCTTTCTTTCAACAAATGTGAAATCCAGCCGGTTGTGACATGCATGTGCTATGCCACTTACGCCACTTATGATTGGTTGTTGACTTGTTTTATGTGAAAGTATGTATGTGGGAGACAGATGGATTATGAGATAGAAAGGAAACGTGTAGGAGGGGAAAAGAAAGGAAAAGGTAGCATAAAAGAGAGCTGTTCTGACCTCCATGAAACGGGATATGCTCATAATAGCCTGGTCGGTCTCATTGAAGACGTCCCGCCATGTAAACGCAGTTCCATGGGGACGCGTGTCCTCGGAGTGCTTAGACAAGAAGCTTATAACATCTTCTACGCTCCACTGAGTTCCAGCCAACTGGGTGTTGAAGAAACTAGCGGTGGCATTGTTTCGAAGAAGCGTCTGTGTTCGGAAGAAAAAAGAAATTAAAATTAGCTAGTTCCATTTCTGCACTGCAATCTCCAGCCACATAGGGGGCAGTAATGAGAGTAAGGCAGATCATACCCGCATCAGATTTATTTCTTCACTGTTCTCCATGAAGTTCCAAACCTTTGGTCTGGCTTCATCCCACATTCCGCCTAAATCTCGTAAAATTCCGAGCTCCTGGAATGTCTTGTTGACCTGTGAAAGAACAAGGATGTTAATCAACAAATCATTGGAAGAACCATGCACATGTGTGACCCTGGGCCACAAAACCAGTCAAAAAGGTACATTTTTTGAAATTGAGATCTGAAAAGCTGAATAAATAAGCAGAATACAACTATTTGAAAATCTGGAATCTGAGGGTGCAAAAAATCTAAATATTGAGAAAATCTTCTTTAAAGTTGTCCAAATTAAGTTCTTAGCAATGCATATTACTAATCAAGGTAGGAAATTTACAAAATATATTTATGGAACAAGGTCTTTGCTTAACATCCTAAAGATTTTTGGCCCATCATTTTGACCCATACAATGTATTTTTGGCTATTGCTACAAATATACCTGTGCTACTTAAGACTGGTTTTGTGGTCCAGGGTCACATACGTTTTTTTTTTTAGGATGGTTACCTCATGAATGATCCTTTGTGTTGCAGGGTTGTGTGGCGTGTAGAGGATCTTCCCCATCAGTAGAGGTTTCAATGCTCTCCAGATCATTCGAGAGATAGGACTGGCTTCCATGTTCTTCATCAGGTTGTTACAGTATGGAGCTAGAAGCACAATACATGAGAATATGCATTAAAAAATTAGTTCACTCTAAAATTAAAAAGGTTATATGATGCAATTTCATGTTTTCCTTTGTCTTTGGAGTGTTACAAGCTGTTTGTGCATATATAAGATCTGTAAAGTTGCAAAGATTAAAGTCTCAAACCCAAAGAGATATTCTTTATGAAAGTTAAGACTCAGCCACGTCTTCCTAAAACGGCTCATTCAAATACGGCCCCACATTTCTACGTCACAGTGTGGGAAGATTTGCATAACACCGCATAAATGTATACGCAAAGAAAGAAGGCATGACTTTTATTGTCAATGTAGTGTTGCCGCCATGTTGTGGAGATGCTGTGTGTTTCGTTGCAAAAGCGAAAATACTTTGTTTGGCACAACTAGAGGTACACAACTAGAAATCAGTGGTTAAGTTATATTTACAACACTGTTCCAGAACAGTATAACGCAAATATTCGAGTGTGTGCCATTCCAACTTTGCAAGGACAGTCTGGCACTTCTGACTCACAGCCTGTAAGTACATCTTCATATTTAAAGAATTTGCTACTGGCTATTCAAACACAAGTTTTGAGCAGTATAGAGTAAGGCTTGTTGGTTGTTGTTTGTACGATAACAAATGCAGTTTACGCGTTGCGGTGTGGCAGTATAAGTCACTATAATCAGTAATTATGTCCTCACTGGATGCAACAAATGCCTCATTTATAATGGGTTTTATTGTTTATGTCTCGTCGGGACATGGCATCACTACATGGTAAGGGGTGTAACATTTCTGTCACACACTTGAGGCATTCGGCCAATCACAATGCACTGAATAGCTGGCTAATCAGAGCACAACGTGCTTTTCAGAACGATGAGCTTTGTAAAAATCGACGCGTTTCAGAAAGGCGGGGCACAGAGGAGCAACAATAATGTACAGTATGTGGAAAATAATGTGTTTTTGAGCCTCAAACCGTGTGAACACATTGCATTACACCAAATACACAAAATAATGTTCTTTCTAGCAACATCATAAGAACCCTTTAAAACTTCCCCATTTAATCTAGTATATCAAAAATACTAAATAAGCTCTGACGTACTTGTGGTGTTGTCATAGACTGAAACTGGTTCGTCATCACTGTTGTTGTGGCTGCCAAACAGTGCCTGGAAGTTGCTGTCCTCGTACCAGTTGAGGGATTTGATCTTGAGGCCTCCCCCTTCCGGGTGTCCACACACGATACGGGACACAGCCTGGTACATCAGACTGGGTGAGCCGGTGGCGTTTTCTGTCAGAAACAGGATCTCGTTTCTCAGGTCACTCCAGCTCCTCATACTGGCCAGCTGAAGGAATGAAATTGGATACAATTATAATCGTAAAGTCAAGAAGGCTGATGTCGTCACATAACAAATTTACTTAAGAGGTTTACATTAGTTTGTTAAACAGGTGTGTCGATTTTAAAGGATTAGTTCATTCGAAAATTAAAATTAATAATAAACTCACCCCCATCACATCATCCAAAATGTTTATGTTTTCTTTCTTCAGTCAAAAAGAAATTAATGTTTTTGAGGATTTTTCTCCATATAGTGGACTTCAGTGGGGATCAGTGGATTGAAGGTCCAAATTGCAGTTTCACTGCAGCTTCAAAGGGCTCTACATGATCCCAGCAAAGGAATAAGGGTCTTAACTAGCAAAACGATCAGTCATTTTCCAAAATAAAATAAAAAAAAATTACTTTTTAACCACAAATGCTTGTCTTGCACTAGCTTGAGTTCTCGCATTACATAATCATGTTGGAAAGGTCGCGTGTGATGTAGGTGGAAGCTCCAACCCAGTGTTTACAAAGCAAATGTGCAAAGAAAGTCAAACGCCCTTTACAAAACCAGAACTAACCACGCGTGACCTTTCCAACGTGACTATGTATTGCGTAAAGTCGAGCGTAAAGACAAACATTTGTGGTTAAAAAGTATACAAGTTAGTATTTTTTTCACTACATTTTTTTCACTACACTGTAAAAAATGAAACAGAAAAAAACCTATTATTTGTTTAATGGTAAGTTCCCCTCCTATATATGGTAAAAAACTGTTTTGGACATTACATGTCATTTTATGATAGTATACAGTTTTTGGAAGTGAAAAAAGAACGTATGACCATACACTGAGATTCCCAGAATTCCCTGCGTTTCATTTCACATTTGATGTTTTTTCATTAAAAAGCTATGTTTCTTAGTTTTTTCTTATCAGTTGTGTACATCGATGCTTTGAAGCTGCATTAAAACTTCAATTTGGACCTCCCATTGAAGAAAAATCCTGGAATGTTTTCCTCAAAAACCTTAATTCTTTTTCGACTTTCGAGTAAATTACCGGAAAATTGTAATTTTAATTAGTGAACTAATACTTTAATATCAAATTGGTGTCATAAAACAATTAGTTGACCCAAAAAAGGAAAATTATGTCATCATTTACTCACACTCATGTAGATCCAAACACGTATGTTTTTTTTTTTTTTTTTTTGTAATTCATTTTTCTTACTATTCATCATTCAGACTCCACGGGATCACATTTGGAATGCAGTGCACGTAGTTTGAACTACTATACAATATGGTTATGGTGCTTTTGTGTCCTTTTTGAAGCATGAAAGCTCCAGTTACTATTCATTCTAACTGAAAAGAAGTGAAACAAGTGTCTCCTTTTGTGTTCCACTGAAGAAAGAAAGTCATACGGGTTTGAAACAGCATTAGGGTGAGCAAATAACAAGAATTTTAATTTTGGGAGAACTATCCCTTTAACACTATATAATGACAGAGAAAACTGACAACTATTACGAGAGATAATGTTAGTGTTTCATTATTCACTCCAGTGCAGGCTGTGTTCGCCTAATCCTTGACAGCTACTGTCATTGTCTAATGTTTAGGTCTTTCACCCAACAATCCCAAATCCAAAGATCCACTGCCCCAAGGGCCTGTCAAAACCAAACGCAACTAGCTTTAGACAAACAAACCCTCCCATGAAAAGCTGGTTCTGCTTTTTCAACACACAAAAGGTTTTGTCAAAGATAAAATAAAAGTCTATCATAAATGTATTTCTAAGCTAGGAGGTTTGCTTTTCAAGCTTGGCTGACAGCAAAAGAAACGTTATCCTGCGCTGGTCACGACATTTCATGGTTAAACAACCCCAATTACCCTGTAAAAACTTTCATTTTTATTATAAATCTTCAGAAAAGGCATCAAGTGCGTCTTCATTTAATCTGATTGCTGTCGAAGAGAAACAACTGAAAAAACTGATTTATTTCTTTCCTATAGGTGCTTTTTCAACCTCTTGAGTCATCTTGAATCTTATCAGGTAAGAGAAATACAAACATGTTTTGTTAAGCACACTACTCTTGCTTTTTTAGTGTCATACAGTATGTGCATACAGTTAGGCAAAAAATATACTACGCAGTAGGTTAGTATTTTGAATATATCCACTGAGTAGAGAATTGCTTCTCCAGGTCATTCATTTTAAGGCAGGTGTGGACAAAGCTGTGCAGGATAAAAGCGTGCGAGCCTTACGGATCTGACTCAGCAAGCAAATAAAGTCACGTGCTGCTAATTTTGTGTAAAAGTGCACAGAGAATGGAGGGCGGGGGGGGTGCAACAGATGTCCTACTGCAAAAACAAAATACTCGCACAGAGGGGGAGAGAGCAAGAAATCAAGAAGAAATAACGTGCCAACTAACATCATAAAGCTGTGATTAACTTACATGCAAGTTTCTAAATTACACTGCTAAAAAAGATTTTTAATCTGTATTTTTGTTTTATTGCATGTAATATTAGATTTCAGAAAACAAATACTAAATCAAGTTTTTGTTTTCTTGCTTCATAGGCAAATAGTTTTTTTCTTCTTATTTCCAGAGTAAATAGAACAAACTCATCCTATTTCTATTAAGCTGATTTGTGTACAAGAAACACTTCTAAGTTTTGGCTGCTGGAAATCGTGATAAACAACCATTCAAAAGTCTGCAAGTAAACTTTAAAACAA
Source organism: Cirrhinus mrigala (assembly GCA_036247105.1). Classification (NCBI taxonomy): domain Eukaryota; kingdom Metazoa; phylum Chordata; class Actinopteri; order Cypriniformes; family Cyprinidae; genus Cirrhinus; species Cirrhinus mrigala. The sequence continues at coordinate 22,039,555 of CM070020.1, read as the reverse complement.
ACACACACACACACAAAAAATAAAAAAAAAAATAAAAAATGAATTAACCTTTTATTCAGAAAGAACACACTAAATTGATCAAACGTGACATTAAAAACACAATATTACAAAAGATTTCTATTTTTAAAAGATGCTGTTTTTTTTACTTTCTTTTCATCACAGAATCTTAATATATTAAAATTAATATTATTGATATTAAGCAGCACAACTGTTTTCAACACTGATCATAATAGAAAATGTTTCTTGAGCAGCAAATCAGCATATTATATTGATTTCTGAAGGATCATGTGACACTGAAGACCAGAGTAATGATGCTGAAAATTCAGCTTTCGTCACAAGAATAGTACATTTTTAATGTTTTTTTGTAAGAATTCTCTTCTGCTCACTAAGCCTGCATTTATTTGATCCAAAATACAGGAAAATCAGTAATATTGTGAAATATTTTCGATTATTTAAAATAACTGCTTTCTATTTGAATATATTTTAAAATGTAATTTATTCCTGTGATCAAAGCTACATTTTCAGCATCATTACTCCAGTCTTCAGTGTCACATGATCCTTCAGAAATCATTACAATATGCTGATTTGCTGTTCAAGAAACATCAATTTCAGGATTCTTAGATTAATAGAAAGATGCAAAGATCAGCAGTTACCTAAAATAAAAAGCTTTTGTAACATGTACACTTTTTTTGGAGGACAGCAATTATAGAAATTAATACTTTGATTTAGCAAGGGTGCTTTAAATTGATCAAACGTGATGATAAAGACATTTATAATGTTACAAAAGATTTCTACTTCAGATAAATGCTGTTCTTCTGAACTTTCTATTCTTTAAGAAAACCTGATTTTACTCAGCTGTTTTCAAAATAATAATAATAATAATAATAAATGTTTTTTGAGCAGCAAATCAGAATATTAGAATGATTTCTGAAGGATCATGTGACTGGAGTAATGATGCTAAAAATTCAGCTTTGAAATCACAGGAATAAATTACATTTTAAAATATATTCAATTGGAAAACTGTTATTTTAAATAGTAAAAATATTTCAGATTTTTACTGTTTTTACTGTACTTTGAATCAAATAAATGCAGGCTTGGTGAGTAGAACAGACTTTTTTAAAACAACCTTTTAAATCTTACTGTTCACAAACTTTTGACTGGTAGTGTATAAATATATACAAGCTTAAATATTTCCATATCTCTTCTGTAATTTTGCTTTTCAAGTATTGCTTAGATATATTTACTGGAAAACAAGACGCAAATACTGATCAAGAAATTGCGCTTAATCCAGTCTCATACCAACACAGTGAAAGGTTACTGGAATTCACCATTCATCTCGAACTGTGAAAGTAAGCCAGCAAACTAGAGCAGCGGGTTGAGTTTAATGCTTCATTCGCTTAGACTCGCAGCCAAAGGTTTCCCTCTCAGTTGAGCAGAAAACAGAGGGGCTTTTGTATGGGCAAACAGGTCATGAACGCCCATCTCACTGTGTTAAGCAAACGTCTTTATTGCGTTTTTTGGATACTGACTGCTGAGTAGATAGTGTTACTCTCTCTCTGGATGCTTGTTCAGCTGTGCTTGGTTGTATATCTGTTCAGCTGGGAGCTGAAACAACTTTCTCTTCCTCCCACTGTGCACCGCTACAGCTGGCAAACGAGACACTACCGAACCCATCGACACATACAGGCCCAGTGCGACACTTTTACTGCTGCGTCACAGTCTCAGCAGTTGTCCTCGCCATTAAATGTCACTTTCACTCTCATGGGATGATTTTAGAGCCTTACTTTGTGCTGCTTGTTTGAATTATGATAGACAACTCTCACATGTATTTGTTTGACAGTTCACAGGACTGCTCAGGATTATTCTACCTTGTCTGTGTTGATAAATTCATAGACTTTAATGATAAGTGAAAAATATGAGGTCTACCTCCACAGCCAGTGATCCCAGGCTCTCCAGAAGGTTGTCTGTGGCTTTGGAAACTAGACGGACATCAGTGGCATTAGTCCTTATGTCTGACTGTAAAACAGAGAGATAGAATTTTAGAATTTCATGTAGTTAATATACAGTAGTCAACATTTGAAGTGGATCAAAACTTTTCATCAAAGTTGTCCTAAAACAAAAACAATACCTGTTCTTGTTTTAGGACAACTTTGATCAACTTTTTTGATCCACTTCAAATGTTGACTACTATATATAATAAGGTAAATAGTATATACACCATTATTTTTTACAGTATATAAATGTATAATATATTTTTTTAATTCTAATTAATGTAATTTCTATATTAAATTATATATATATATATATATATATATATATATAACTTAATTTATTTTCTTACACTACATAAATGTGTGTGTGTGTATATATATATATATATATATATATAACAAGCTTAATTTTTTTTTACACTGTAGAAATGTATATAATATAAATTTTGCACATTTTAGTATCATTTATATGTATACACGTAAAGCATGAGATAAATTTATATAATAAAAATTTTGCATATTGCTTGATTTTTTTTACACTATATACATTTACATATTTCTATAATAAATTGTTCATATTTTTATTCAAATGTATTCATTTATTTATTCTACTTTATTTTTTACATGAAATAAATGTATATAATTTTATTCTAATTAATATAATTTATATTAATTTATATACCTAGCTTTACATAAATAGCTAGCATACTTTATTTTTTTACACTACATCAATTATGTATATAAAGTCTAATTTATTTTTTACAGTATGTAAATTCTATAATATGATTTTTGCATATTTTTATTGTAATTAATATAATTTATATAAATGAATTTACAGATATATTTTTTACACTACATATATATATATATATATATATATATATATATATATATATATATATACTACCATTCAAAAGTTTGGGGTCAGTACATTTTTTATTGTTTCTTTTTTTTTTTTTTTAAGAAATTAATACTTTTATTCACCAAGGATGTATTAAGTTAATAATTAAAAGTTTATTAAAAGTTAATAATAAATAATTTACATTGTTATAAAATATTTATATTTTGAATAAACACTGTACTTTTTAAACTTGTTATTCATGAAAGAATCCTGAAAAAAAAAATTACAGGTTCCAAAAAATATTTGGCAGCACAACTGTTGATATTATCCAACATTGATCATTCTAATAATAAATCCGCATATTAGAATGATTTCTGAAGGATCATGTGACACTTAAGACTGGAGTAACAGCTGATAAAAATTCAGCTTTTCATCACAGGAATAAATTCTATTTTAAAGTATGTTAAAATAAAAAACATTATTTTATATTGTAAAAACATTTTGCAATATTACTGTTTTTTTTTTCTATATTTTTAATCAAATAAATGCAGCCTTGATGAGCATAAGAGACTACTTTAAAGACTATTACAAGTCTTACTGACCCCAAACTTTTGAACGGTGGTGTATATATATATATATATATATATACATATATAAACAAGCTTCATTTATTTTTTACACTGTATAAGTTTATATAACAGAAATTTGGCAAATTTTTTATTCTAATTTATATGTAAATACATAAATCTTACTTTATTTGTTTTTTTACAATACATAGATTTATATATTTATATATATAAAGCTGAATTTATGTTTTACAGTATATAAACATAATATCAACTTTTCATATTTTTATTCTAATTTACATGTATATACATAAATCTTTATTTTTTTTCCAATACATAGATTTATATAATATAAATTCTGCATATTTTATTCTAATTTATATAATTTATATATTAATTTATGTATAATAATATGTATATAGCTTAATTTATTTTTTACATTATATCAGTTTGTATAATATAAATTGTGCTGATTTGTTTGGTCTAATTTATATAATTTATATTTTGTTTTACATTACATTACAAAAAAAAAACCAAATATGTGCACTTAAAAATTATTTTTCTATTTTTATATATTTGTTCTTTTTTAACGGTTATATATCTATTTGTTTTTATTTTATATTTTAATTTACATTAGAGTTACATTAGACAACTATGTAAAATAAATATTATAATATGCATAAAACTACATAAGGTTACATCATTTACATTACATATTGCATTACATATTACATATTATAGGTCATGCACAATATTGTGTGTCATTCGGTTTTATGGCTGAAAATCAAATCTAGTTGCTCTCGTATCTAGATGGTTTTCGTATCAAATTTGCATGGCAGTAAATGATCAAAGAGCCATAAAGTTATGTAAGGTTCATTCATTCCATGCATTCTATTTACTACCAGCAAGCCAAATCAAACTAAGATGACATACAGATTTTCCACTGCACTTCACTTTCCAAAAATCCCAATGATGACTCAAAATCATCTTTTGTTGACCAGCGTGATCTGTGAGTCAAACAGACATCTTTGCATTCCGTTTAAATGTTCATTGGAAGAAGCAGAACAGAGGAACCGAAGCTGTCGTAACTTCCAGCTGTGCCTTCGGGCTATATATTAAGGTAGGTGTGTAGGGTAACATGCAACGACATGCATCCTCCCACGCTCCTCATAACCAGCTAACTTGCTCTTTCTTTTCCTTTCTTTCTTTTAGCTTGTTGTTGAGCTGTTTGTGTCTCAGCCCAGTGCATGCCAATGATAAAGTCACCTGGTTTTGTTTTTAACAACTCAGCAACAGCACTGGAGGAGGGGAGGACTCTGTTGCACTGCTTTAGGAGATAAGATGATGACCTCTGTCACCCTTACACACACAGCAGGAAATTTATTAAGCAACACTTTAATTTACACCCTTTCCTAACAACAAAGCCACACCATCTGGACTCATCCAGAACTCCAGACTGGCCATTGCTGTAGGCATTTACATTTCTCTACAGTAAAACCGCCTGTGTCCTCTGCAACGCTACACATTATGTATAATCTAATTTAGTGATGGTCCTAAATAGTAGAATATAATACATAAAGACAATTAAGTCTCTTTTAAGACCATTTAAGATTTTTGCACTGTGAAATTATTTTCTTAACTAATAAAAATCAAAAAAGACTTAGCCTTTTAGCCTTTTTTTGTAATTACTCTCAATTATGATTCTCATTACTTTAAAAAGTATTTTAATATCTAAGTTAACAATGGTATTGTTATGACACAAAATATTTACCAATTAAAAATATATAGAAAAAGAAATGTCATGTTGAAATAAAGATAATAATAATAGTAATAATAATAATAAATTCCACCCAAAATATGAAACTATTATTATTGTTTTATGTTTTTTTTTTTCTTTTGATTTTTGAGTGCTATTTATGACATGGACATTAATTAAATAAATTTAATTTCTTTGAAAACGTGCATCAAATCTGTTTATTCTGATAATAAATTCCACACAAATAAAAAATATGAAACTGTATTACTATTTTTTTTTCTTTTGATTTGTGGGTGAAATTTATGACATGGACACATTCTTTATAGTTTTTATTAGATTATGATAATTGTAATATATTGTAAATTAAAAAAAAAAAATTAAATGCAATAATTTAATTTAATTTAATTATTTAATATCTTTGAAAACGTATTAAATCTGTTCATTCTGATAATAAAAAAAATATAAAACTGTATTACTATTATTATTATAATTATTTATTTATTTTTCTTTTGATTTTTGGGTGGAATTTATGACATGGACATATTCTTTATAGTTTCTATTAGATTATGATCATTATAATATATGGTAATTAAAAAAATATTACTATATTTATTTATTCATTGTAATTTAATTTAATTATTTAATTAAATTATATCTTTAAAAACATGTATCAAATCTGTTCTTTCTGATAATAAATTCTGCCCAAATAAAAAATATGAAACTGTATTACTATTATTTATTTATCTTTTGATTTTGGGGGTGGAATTTATGACATGGACATTTTCTTTGTAGTTTTTATTAGATTCTGATCATTTTAATATATGGTAATTTTATTACAATATATATTACCACATTTATTTATTAATTTTAATTTAATTAACTTATTTCTTTGAAAATGTGTATCAAATCTGTTCATACTGATAATAAATTTCACCCAAATAAAAAATATGAAACTGTATTACTGTTATTATTATTATTTATTTATTTTTGGGTAGAATTTATGACACAACATATTCTTTATAGTTTTTATTAGATGGTGATAATTGTAATATATGGTCATTATTTAACTGAATTTCTTTGAAAATGTATCAAATCTGTTTATTTTGTTTCCCTCTACCATGTTTCTTACCCTAATAGGTTTGAGGAAATCCAAGTTGGACTTGAAGTGCGTCTCAGCCTGGTCCAGCCAGCTATTAGGAGAGCTGCAGATGATGTCCTGGGTGAATCTCGCCACCCTTTCGTCTGGGATGGTCACAAAATCCTCAAGTGTGGTGGTGCTGCACATGTCTCTCAGATGGACACCAAAACCTTTGATCAGCACCTAAAGCATGAGGAGCATCGGTGATAAGCGGTAGGAGCGAGCACAGATAAAAGAAAGATGTTCATGTGATCCGTGAGGGGTTCGGAGATAGAAGGGAATAAAGCTGTTCATATGACCCATGAGTTTGTTATCAGGACCGGGACATTATAAGGCATTTAGACTAGATGCCTCGAATACACATTGCAAGGGTACATTAGGATAAAACTAGGCTGCCTATGGTCATTTATGAGGACTGTAGATTGTGTAATGCCCCGAGGGCATGTCACACAGCTAACAGCTGTTGATTTACAAACAAAAATCAAGTTGCATGCTGGTTTCCTCTCTTTAACTGTTTCCTCAGGGCAGTTTATCAGCATGTGTGGGGTAAACTATCAAAATGGACCCAGAAACAATGACCATGCCTTACAAACTCTGTGCGGTAGTGTTGTCACAATACCAACATTTTGACTTCGATACGATGCCTGACTAAAACATCCCTATACTACTACTGAAGCGATACTATGAAAAAACATAGAACAACAGGAATAGTAACTGAATAATAGATGATCCAAATTGAGATCATATTTTATCTATTAAAACAAAGCATTTCATCTCTCCTTAAAAAAAATAAAAATAAAATAATAATAATAATAATCAAATGCAAGTGCCACTACACAGGATTTTGGTGAACAACTACCGAGTTTACAGGTATGTAGAGATCTTTGCTATATTGGTAAGATAGCTTAAAGGATAAAGACAAATCTATGATATAGTAATTTTATATCACAACAACAATTTATATCATGACATAGTTATTTTTTGTTAGTTTATCTTTGTTATTAATAATAAAAACATAGATGCAAGTAACAAACTAAAGGACATCTACAATAAAACAAAGATACAAATTAAATAAAGAGGGCCCTATGTTTTATTTTTTCCTAAATTCAATTAAAATTTTTCTAGACTCTATTTTAATGGTTATATTAAAAAAAAAATATTTATCAAAAAGCATGTCTAATTAATTGAAATCATGAAACTTGCAGAATTTAACAGCAATTTATTAAAAGTTTAACAAAAACTACATGTTTTTAAGGCCCTATGAAAAACGTTTTATTATTTTTCTCAAATTCAGTTTTGTTTGTGAATCTCTGTTTTCCATTAATTTTCTGGATTCTATTTTAATCGTTTCATTACACTTTGATAATCAAAAGCATGTCTAATGAATTTATAAAGGATAATTAGATCTGATAAAGAATTAATTTATTATAGGCTATTTCTTTCTTTCTTTTTTTAGAAATACTGTGTTCCCTGGTGAAAAAAAAGCTGGTCCTTTGCTGGTTTATGCTGGTCATGTTGCTGGCCAAGGACCAGCTTAAACCAGCATTAAAACATACCTACCAGCATTTGCTGGTTTTTTTCACTAGGGTTGTATTTTTACAATTTTCTGATAAATAAATTTTGGTGAATATTTTTTCTGGTAACTATTCCTTAAACATTGTGTTAATAATATTTTTATTAGTAGTAGTAGTAGTACTATCTGTGCATTAAGTAATATACTAATATATTTCTGACCGTCAAGTTAATCCGAACTTTTATTTTGATGGGTTGCTGTGAAGACCGTTATGGTCTTCGTTATATGATGATAGTTTTCCGCAAAAAAAAAACGGTAAAATGCTAATGAAGTGACTCTCAGAGCAGTTCTAGAGATTATGTTCATGTGTTCATGTACTCATATATTGAGGCGGCAGAGGCTGAAAACACCACAAGCGTCACGCTTCAAAATAATGCTGTTCAATGCTCACCTTTTCAAGATTCACATCAGCTTCCAGAATTTTCTGCACATAATTATGAGAAAAGGAGGCGTTCTGTTGGAGGAACGTGGAAAGGGTCTCATTTTCACGCAGGAAGTCCTTCAGCTTGAAACCTAAGGACAAACATACAACTTTAGTGTGTGCGTGTTAAGCAATGCTTTACAAAACCAGCATACAATGGCTGTAGTTATCGGTTTTCAGCAATTTGACCAGACTTTTAATTTCAGAAGACCCGCCCCCGCATTTTAGGATTAATGTTTTTGGAAACGTCCATTAGTTTACATTTACATCGCATTCTTACAAAACCTCAAACTTTTATTCGGCATACATGCGCTCACTTGCTGAAATTCAGTGCTGTTCATTCAGGTGTGGAGCCTTTGAGAGTGTTAACTACACACTCGTGTGCTCTCCTTGAATTTCATTCCTCTTTGAAAGTTCAAGTGCATGTCTGAGCAGGCCGAGGAGTGCGGTTCACCTGGGTGTGGAAAGAAACTTCGACTGATTCATCGTGTGATTCCACAAACAATGTACAGGGAGTCTAGTTGCCTAAATGTTCTGGAATCTAAATCAGGGCTTGAAGTAGTATATGCAAATTGAGAAAAATTGGACAGAAGTGTAAGACTCTCCTTTCTTAAATAAATGAACACTTTTTTTTTTTCAGCAAGGACCCATTAAATTGATCAAAAGTGACAATAATAACTTTGAGATTGTTACAAATTAAGTAAATGGTGTTGTTTTAAACTTTCTATTCTTCAGAGAAACAGTTTTCAACATTGACAATAATAGGACATTTTTCTTGAGGAGCAAATAAGCATATTAGAATGATTCCTGATGGATCATGTGACACTGAAAACTGGAGTAATGATGCTAAAAATTCAGCTTTGCATCCCAGGAATAAATTACATTTTAAAATATATTAAAATAGAAAGCAGCTATTTTAAATAGTAATAATATTACACAATTTTACTGTTTTTACTGTATTTGTTTGATCAATTAAAACCGTAAGCAAATGAGACATCTCTTAAAAACATTAAAAAAACTCACAGAACCCGAAATGTTTGAATGATAATGCATTCTTTATATTATTTAATTAATGTGACAAATCACAACCCCAACCAAAATCCTAAAATGCGGAGATGGATCTGCTGAAATTCAAAGTTTGGTCAAATTGAAAGTTTTTCAGATCCCTTTTTTATGAAAAGTGTAATCAATTCCGTAAATATAGGGACATCTCTCATGTTGCTAGACAGTAGACACTTCCTCCTCCAAGTCATACTTACGCTTGATGCTTGAAGTCATACTTGATGTGTATGGAAAAGTGTAGCCATTCACACCTTGCTAACAACTACCTACGATATAATCCTCATCTGGAGCAGCCCAACTGTCTCCCTGTCTTCCATCTGTGCTGTTCAGGGAAACAAAGGCTGGAAGTGTGTCCATTGCTAGGGAGGGGCGAAACCCCAGGAGGTGGCAGATTCCTGAACTATTCAGTCGCTTCCCCACTAATCGTGCTTTTGAAAAGAGGGTAAAGGGGAGAGTAAAACGGGGTCTGAAAAGACATGTGCAAGGACCTTTTGTAAAGTCATGGCCAATTACATCTGTTAGGCCTTTTTAGAGAGTACAGGTATACGCAAGCTCAAAATGAGAAGGTCTAGTTAGTCTCAATGAGCTGTGGTGAAATCAAGATACATATACGTAATACAGTCCTCAGACAGTTGTAACGTATGTCTTGAAATTCACAGTGACATTCAAACGTTTGAGGCTAGTAAGACTTTTTAAATGTTTTTGAAATGTTTCTCATGCTCGCCAACATGTATTTATTTGATCAAAAATAGATTAAAAATGCTAAAATTGTGAAATTTTATTGTTATTTAAAATAACTGTTTTCTATTTTAATATTTTTTTAAATGTAATTTATTCCTGTGATGGCAAAGCCGTCAACTGGAGCCACAACTGAAAGAACTTATAGGTGGCGATGGATATAAGCGTAGGCTTAAACCAAATGCCCTAACATCGATTTTCCCCACAAAGACTCTGGATATCGCGTGAAAACCATGCTGAGAAACACTTCAGTGGCCAACGCGTCATGACAAGCGTTGACATGTTCGCATCGTTTGTAATATATTTCAGTAGCTCTGGTCTACTAAAAGCCTCAAAGGCATCAGGGCTAAAGTGGAGAGAACAAATGCTGCGTTCACGTCATATCATAATTTCGAGATGACAACATGTGACGTTCTACTCAGAGCTGTTCACATCCTCAGACTCAGAATTATGCTTTTCTGTGGCAACACTATCAACGCCTAAACAGAGCCTACATTGGTCAGGTGGTACAGCGGTCATGTGGTACAAGTTGTAGCTCTCAGAAGACTCGAAGTTAACAAGTTGTAATTTCGAGTTCTACGAGTATGTGAATGCTTTTTACAAGTTGGAATCTCGTAATTACGCAAATTCCGATATGGGAATACCTAAGGTGCGTTACGGGAATTCCGATACCTAAGGTGCGTTCACACCATATCAGACCATATCATATCATATTACAACTTGTGAACTGGGAGTCTTCTGAGTTGAATTGTACCACATGACCGCTGTACCACCTGACCAATGTATGCTCTTAGGCGTTGATAGTGCTGCCATAGAAAAGTATAATTCTGAGTCTCAGGACATGAACAGCTCCGAGTTGAACGTCACATGTTGTCATCTCAAAATTACGGTAATTACGATATGGCGTGAACACAGCATAAGACACAGATCTTTAGGAGGTTATATTCGTCGTCCACAAGCATCTTGCCATTCTTTCCCCCTCCACTTATCTCTAGCAAAGCACTGAAATCTTACATCGCTTCTCTTGTTGCTCTTCGACTGAAAATTACAACCAAAAGCCGCACAAAGTTGCATTGTATCAGTATTTTATTTTCCGAGTTGCTTATTCCAATTTGTGTTGCGCTATAAATAGCAATAGATAGTGCCAGTAGCTCACTGAGTGCAACCGTTTTACATAATTAAAATAATGGCGCCCCCCATAGTCCAAAATATGTATAAAACAAAGTGGATTTTTAAAAGAATGTATATCTTTCATAGGTTTTCTACTACATATTTTAGTATGCATAGTCGAATGTGTGGCCTTTCAAAGTAAATTCCATTTCATTTTGTGCGAGAACGCAGGCAGTGAACATATGTGCTTCAGAAAGCTTCATTCGTGTTGAGTGTCTGCTCTGTTTTTCATTAACTCTTTTAAACCAAAGCTCGGCTATCGCATACCCTTTTGCTCACAAGTGCTTGTCAGTTTGAGCATTTGTTGTTTGAGCATTGGTAGTCTCAAACAACAAATGAGCATTTGTAGTCTCAAATGAGCATCTTGAGCATTTGTAATCTCCGCTACTTTGTTGTTGTTTCATTTGCTACTGTGAAACAACAGCCTGGGACAGTGTTGCCACCTTGTGGAACAATTGATTACTGCAAAACAAATTCAAAACGCATCTGCGACCTGGGCGTAAAAAGTATGCACGGTTACAAAACTCAGGTGGGCGTAAAGAGAGAAGTATACTTTGGGCTTAAGTGGTAGCCACCAGGACAGCTACGCGACTAAACAAGCCATATGCTCAATAATCAAGGAAAAAAAAACTAATTTTCTTTTGGCCATTGCAACAATCAGCATCATATTTTGGGCGTGTTGTTTTTCATAAACATTGCAAACCATTATGAGGCCAATGTATAGCAGCTATTTAAAGCTCTTTGTGAATTCAGCATCACAGCTAATCATAACAAATGATCTAGGTGTGAATGAGTTCAAGCGATAACTATAACCTAAACCCAAAGACCTCAACTCTTTCATGTCTGTTGAGAAAAAAGGCAAAACTGAATGAGATCGCAGCATGCGAAAAGCCTCACAATGAGTGGATGGCGTGTTCAAAGCATTCCTATTGTCATGCACGACAGTGCGAGACACAATAATGAAGCTTTAATTTGAACAGGTAGACTGACATGGCTCTTTTTCCTCTGATTTCAGATATTTAAACTACTTTGGGGCAACAGGAAGGTGTATTATGTGAATTTAAGTCCATTTTGGATCCATTTGATCCTCTGAAAACAATTAAGTCACCTACCCATTTCACTGTCACAGATCTAAAAATGTCATCGTACTTCACTTTTTGGTTAAATGCATTCTAGAAATTGTTACTGTAGACGTTCTGTGATGGCGTCTGTGCAACCTTTACTCCATTAGGCAGAGAAATGCAATTAAAGCTCACTTAGCGTGAGAAGAGAAGTCTGTGATCGGGAAGAGACAATTGACGCTGCTCACTAAGTGAATAGGGCGGGTAATGCTCAAGCACTGGATTCTGGGATGTGTGTGCATATTTACACCCACACTAGCCCTGAAAGTGACTTGCCATGGCTTGTATGAAAGGCTTGATCCTTCATTCAGCCACCTACCTCCTACTCTCCAAATGGAAAAAATTGCACGATCCCAAAAAATCCTAAAAGACTGATGGGCAACAACCTTTCGCGTATATATTCAAGGGATTAACTGATAATTCGAATGAGTCACTTTATGTTTGCTATAGAACAGTACAATTGCTGAAAAGGCGCAAAAAACATGACATAGTTCAGCCAAAAATGAAAAACATGCCATTTATGCAGTCTTATGTCATTGCAAACCCACATGACTCTCTTTCCCTGGTGGAACATAAAAAGGAACAAGCTAAAATGTAAGTTTTTAAGTCATTATTTGGTCAACTGTATATTAAAACTTAATGAAAACATCAAGTTGCCATTAGTTCTTGTGGGTTTCTCAACTGATTTTTGAAGTTGGAATATAAATTACTATCATAAGTTATCATAAGGCTTTTTTTCTTATTTTGCCTAACTATCATATATTTTCTTCAGTTAGTACTATACTTCAGAAGCTACAGAAGATACTTTTATGTTTCACAGAAGACAAAATAAGCTAAATTTACCCTGTTCTTTAAATTCCAAAAGTTTTCACCCCCCGGCTCTTAATGCATCGTTTTACCTTCTGGAGCATCAGTGAGCGTTTGAACCTTCTGTAATAGTTGCATATGAGTCCCTCAGTTGTCCTCAGTGTGAAAAGATGGATCTTAAAATCATACAGGTAGGTTTACGGGCAGTTTAACTGTTCAGGACAAACAAGGGACTCATGAACAACTATCACTAAACAAAACAAAACACAGCCGTGGATCATTCAGGTAACAACACAGTATTAAGAATCAAGTGTATGAAAACTTTTGAACAGGGTCGCTTTTAAAAATTCAACTATTATTTTCTTTTGTGGACTATATGTAAACACGTTTTATGTAAAATATTTTATTCAGCTCAGTACTAAATAAAACCATGCTTTTATTTTGGTAAAATAATTAACACTTTGCAGATTCTGCAAGGTGTATGTAAACTTTTGACCTCAACTGTATTTCTTTAAGAAAGTGTGACGTCTACATTCTAGGCAATTTTACTGTACTCACCAGCTGTGTTATTTTGCATGACTTTTACTGCATTGATAAGCTCCTTGAATCCATCTAAGCTCTTGTCATTTTGACTGTAAAGTAAGATCTTCTTGGCATCAGAAAACAGCCGTGAGATTCTGAAAAAAAAGTCAGAATTACTACTTGCGCTCTGTGTCTTATATTACACATAATTGGCCACATTATAGTGTTATTTCGAAAAGTTCAGCTGTAGGCAACAACTTACATTGAATCATTAAAGTTTCCGACGACTCCTGGAGATTCCCCAGGGGTTGGGTGTCGGAAGCACGGGTTGTTGGCATTGCAGACGATGCCCTGGATCCAGGGCAGGGTGCCTGCTGAGGGCATGGCTTTGTTGGGAAAGTGACCTGTAACAAATAAAGGGAGACAAAATGAACTACCTCATTGAAGAGGGTTGAAAAGAGTTTCCACATTAAGGGTTTCTCGGAGAGCAGAAGAGAAGAAAGTGTACACGATAAAACCGGCATAATCAAGACACGGACATACGAGTGATGATATCAGAAAAAGTTGCAAAAAGCATTTTTTCCATTGAAACCATAATCCATCTCTTTTTTTTAATCCAGATAATGCATCTTTGACTTCAAAAGTGCATTTACTTCATATATGACGAGAGATCCTGATAATGGGGGGTGATAGATAGTTCAGATATGCTATCAGATTAACATCCAACTGTATGGACATGATGTGCCGGATGAGATTACGTTATTTTTTTGTTCCAGTGCTGCAACCCATCCCCATTTACAGTACAGTACAAAGAATTGACGTGTACCCTTAGACGGCCTTATCTTCCCATGGACCTAAAAAACATCAGCAAACATCTGACTCTCCATCCCTGAAGGATGCGTACTCTACGAGGGGACCTTATCGAGTGATTACCTAAGCGGTATATATGTGACCTATGTCCCCCCACAGACTCACTGTTATTTCTATAATGAGTCAAATATGCAAGTCTGCTATCAGTCAACCTTAAGACTGCCAGCTGCTCCACTGCTGAGCACAGCAAAGATAAGATAATACTTAAAGCATGAAGTAATCAATTCAGCCGCTATTTGTTCATTCCCGCATATATTTATTTAATTTTAAATAATTTAAGACGAACCTTATAAAAATCTATCAAAGAACATATCTGGGTCATAATATCAAAATAAAAAATAACAATTTATATTTAATTTTTTTTATTTTAAACTAAAATCAAGCACAAGTTCTCATTACAGTAATGGAAAAACATCAAATGTTCTATAATTTAATGCATTCTTTTTCCATTTTAATGAGTTAAAAATGATGTATCATTATAATATTTGTTGTACTCCTTTTAAATTATGTTCAATTTAATTTAAAAAGTCATTATTACAGCATTTTACAAGAGAAGCACATTCTTGTGGAATACTGTAATGCATGATTTCTTCTAATTAAATCATCATAAAAATAAATTCTCAAAAATATCACAATCACAATTGTTTAATGTAATCATTTTCTTTATGTCTATATACACTACCTGTCAAAAGTTTTTAAACAGTATTTTTTTTTAAGAAGTCTCTTCCGCTCACCAAGCCTGCTTTTATTAGATCCAAAGTACAGCAAAAACAGTTTAATTCTAAAATATTTTTACTATTTAAAATAATCATTTTCTGTTTGAATATATTTTAAAACGTAATTTAGTCCTGTGATTTGAAAGCTGAATTTTTAGCATCATTTCTCCAGTCACATGATCCTTCAGAAATCATTCTAATATTCTGAATTGCTTCTCAAAAAACATTCATTATTATTATAATGTTAAAAACAGCTGAGTAGAATTTTTTCAGGTTTCTTTGATGAATAGAAAGATTAGAAGAACAGCATTTATCTCAAATAGAAATCTTTTGTAACATTATAAATGTCTTTATCATCACTTTTGATTAATTTAAATCATCCTTTCTAAATAAAAGTATTAATTTCTATAATTTCTTTCACCAAAAAATTATACTGAGCCAAGCTTCTGAATGGTATAGTGTATAATGTTACAAAAGCTTTTTATTTCAGATAAATGCTGATCTTTGGATCTTTCTATTCATCAAAAACTCCTGAAAAAATGTACTCAGCTGTTTAAATTATTGATAATAATAAGAAAAGAAAACAGCAAATCAGCATAATTACAATGATTTCTGAAAGCAATGATGCTGAAAATTTAGCTTTGATCACAGGAATAAATTACATTTTAAAATATATTCATATAGAAAGGAGTTATTTTAAATAGTAAATCTATTTCACAGTATTAATGTTTTTGCTGTCTTTTGGATCAAATAAATGCAGGCTTGGAGGGCAGATGAGAATTCATTAAAAACATTAAATATCTTAAAGTTCAAAAACTTTTGACTGATAGTGTATATATGATACAAAAAATAACACTTTACACATAAATACATTGTCAAAAATATCACATCACCGAAAAAAAAAAAAAAAAGCGTAATTCCTTTTAAACATAAACATTTATATTACGTGAAATATTTAATTCATTCACATAATCTTGTGTTAACAGCTTCAGGGAACATAATATTGCTGGTTCTGAAGTCTTAAAATTGATTACATGATGGACATTGTTCTTTCTGTCCATTTAATCACTTCAACAGGAGAAGTTGCAACATGACTGTACTTGCATATGACCAATCTATTTGTCCATCAACACACTCCAGACTTAGGGAGAAGTGAAATTTTGAACAGGACCTCTTATTTCCTGTATAAACCAAAGCGGTACCATACAAACACATTAGCGCGTCAACAAGATCTCATGACCAAGGCTCTCCGTTCCACAAAGAAGAACAGAAAGTTCACAATCTCACAAAATCATCTGTCTCGTAGTATGTCTTTTCAAACACGGCTAGTCAAAGATTGTGTTTTGAATTCCTGGCTAGTTTAGAGCCTGGCATGAGTAGCATTACTCAGGGCATTGTGACTTATCTATTTGAAAGCCGATCAGGCACAATAAAAACTATAAAACAAGACATAATGATAGACTATCAGAATAACTAGCTATTATTAAATATAGACCATTTTGTGCTTCTTCATGTGCCCTAAAATGCAGAAACAGGGATTACTTTTTCTAAACCCCAGCATGCTCCTGATAGCATAACCCTATCTGTCTATACATCTTGTGTGACTGACAAAGCACCCATTACTCCAGTTATCAGTGGGAACTCATAAACACCCTGCCAGTTTGACATATCTGATAATGATACACCATAAAAAACATGCAATGAAATGAAATGTGCATTTTCGCCCTGTGCATCATGTATTTAGGTTATGCAATGCAATTAATATGCACAGGCTGTACTGCAAAAGTTGTTTTGCATAAAACACGTGGAAGCTATTTCGTTTTCCAGTGCCAGTTCAGGAATTTAATGTCACAAAACAGGATAATTGCTGCATTGAGTAGACACATCACAACATCACTTCTTCTTCACTTCTGTTCAAAACTGAGTATACTCACATTCATGTTGCTCATAAGGTGGGTAGTTCAACCTCACTGCGATCAGGATGAAGAAAATAAAGAGAGGCCACACAATCTCCGTCAGCAGTTGGAGCTGCACAAGTCAAACACATGAGGACAAAAACAGTCAGCGTTTTCTGGAAAGTGCAGACACTAGAGACAATCATTGGCCCTGGTGAAACATGACTAATGAAGCTCTCAGGAAATAAGTTCTAATGTCTAATGTAAGGGCTTCTGGTGTGTCATGTCATCAAGGCCAGGTTTTTATTAACAACATTTATTATTAATACATGACAGAGGATCGATCAGACCCTCCAGATATAGTACAACAGCACAGAGGAACATCCACTGGGAACAAGGCATGTCTACATAGATCCAATGGGGAATGAAAGCCATCTGACCATTTGTTCTCCATTTAGCACTTTTGTGGGTAATGCTTATTTATTTTAAACCATAAAAATGTGAATACATCAGTACTGTACCGTTTCAAACTATTAAACAATAGAAAATTAGGTTTTGGATTTAAGATTTGAAAAAAATACCAGGATATACCATGTTTTTTGGACATGTATTATGGAACAACCATGGTTTAAGACATCTTGGAAGTACCTTGTATATATAAAGATTAGAGTACCATGTTATATATCAAAATACTATAGTATGGTAAAAACAAAGTGTGTTTTGTAATGCATTCAAGAGTAAAATACCCTATTTTAAAGAGATGGAGATGGTTTAAATATGGTTTGCATGTGCAATAACCTGAGACTCATAGTATAACAGCATTCTGTATTGAAATTGTAATAAAAAAAAAAAATGTAATATATGGATTGTTAATGAAAGTAAACATCTCAGAATTCTAAAATTATATTATCAGGAATGAAGAGTTAATAAAATTCAATCTAAAATGACTAAAACAATCTCCAAACTTAATGTTCTCAAAAAGCAGTATGATTTCGACGCATAACGCATAACATCACGTGCTATGCGTAAAATGATATTTGCTTTGAAATAAATGTTATTCTAGTTTATGATTGAAAAACAATTAGAAAACCTAAAAGATATAGATGCTAAATCTGTTGTCCTTACCTTTTGTCTCCTTCTGTAGGTGAAGTTCTTCCACAGCAGCAGACCCAGCTGAGTAAAGACAGACATCTTCACTCGGGTCCCTCTTCACTCTCAGCTCTCAACTGCAATGACACAACGGAGACACGGAGTGAAAAAGGCATCCAGCAGCGACCAACAGAGCAGCTCAAAAGTCCAGGACAAAGTGCAGCCCTCCTATCAGCCTCTCTGCTGCTCGCTCACGTCTTCGCTTTTCATCTCTCCTCTCCTGCCCCGTTTTAGGGAAGGCCAACCTTTTCTTTTTTCCCAGAATTCCTGGAAGTGGTGGACCTTGTAGTGTCAGAGAATCATCAAGCAAGGAATTTCACAGCCCATTAGGGTCTCTGGGGTAGGTAGCTTCACTCCTAATGGCCACGTTTGATCAAAGAGCTTCATTTAAAATGCACGGATTCGCTGGAAGTCAGAGAATCGTGTCCTTGCTCTATGCTAACGACGCTATTCAAATGCGAAAAGGGTCTAGACATTCTTGAGTGATCTTCATCTAACGCTTACATTGTTCTCATTGTCTAAGCCTTTCGGTGATTTAATCAGGTAACCCAAAACAGAAATGATCAGGTTTGTGCTGTGATTCCATGGAAACTTAAGCCTGAAAAACAAAGTATATTTTATGACTCATATAGGATGATGTATGTTTTTACAATGATACAAGAAGGACTTTCACTTGTTTAAAAGTGTAAACTGTCAGTCAGACAACAGAATGCATGAAGTAGATTTTGTACAACAGGTTTTATGCAAAGTTTTTGATCATGCTGATTATTTAAAGGCTTTTAAATAATCACCTCAGGCCACAGGTAAATAACATCTCAGATATCTAAGCAATACACAGAAATATCAACTTAAAAAATGACTTTCACAAGACAAATTGTGAAAGACAAAATGATCTGAACTGCTATTCATATTCATTTTATACCTCTTTACTCTTACTGTATGTCACCAGTTGACACATTTATATCTAGTTTTAGCAGAAACATCTAAAAACAAGTCAAAAAGAAACAGTTATCAGAGTCTGAAACAATATTCAGGCCCGCACCCTTCATCACACTGCCCAGGACAATGTTCCTGCTGGCCCTTTCAAACCCTGGCACCATGCACAGATCAAGAGAGAACATGACTGTACCTGTGACAAACAAACTGCTTTCTATGGGTTTTTAGATATACATTCTTCAAGTCATTAACTATTAATTTCAGGCGTTTCCCTTTACGTTCAAGCTGAAATGCTTGAGGCTGCATGTTACTTTGAGAATTCAGACAGCTTTTCCTTCCCAGCTACCTGCACATGCTATGTCTTCCACTAATACGGATACAGGTAGTAAAAGCTTTCATATATAAGTATATATACACAATGTACAAAATGTTTCCTTATTCATTTTCAATGTTTCAACATTCATTTCCCCTAATTTAGCTTGGCACAGTAAGTTCTGTCATTTTGTTTTGAGAGCTTCTACAAAATATTTTCATCTGTTATTCAACCCAAAATAGTCAAACGTCTAATTAACTTTTACTGCAGGTTGTGGATTGGACATTTTTACTTAAAAATGACTTTCACAATAAAAATTGTGAAAGACAAAATGGTCTGAACTGCTATCCATATTAATTTTATACTTTTATACTCTTACTGTATGTCACCAGTTGGTATATTTATCTAGTTTTAGCAGAAACATCTAAGAACACTGTATTATTTCAATACTTTAAGGCACTTAAACTAAGTTTTTGACAAAACAGGAGAGTTTTGTTTTTTACCCATTCAGACCTAAACCTTTGTCTGTCTGGTTCATTGTTCTGTTGTTGTTCTCATATAGCACTTCTGATTTAATAAAGAACCAAACATTGTCTTTTGCTATTTTGGTGTTATTTTTGCTTTTTAAAAAACGTCAAGTTTTGTTTCGGAAGCTTAATAGCTGTACTTCAGTTAATTAACAACTGCGTCGCACAATTTCATTTTAAGTGTTCAGTGAAAAAAAACTAAGTGTTAGCGATTCAGTGATTTCCTTTGACATCTTTTACTCTCTCATCATAAATACTGAAATATTGTTATGATATTTGTATTGTTTTCAATAAAACGCCGCCAGAAACGTTTTGTTTCCCCTTCATTCTCCTCAGAACATTAAAAAACACATAAACGATGTTAAAGAAAACGAAACATAAATGTATCTTACCAGACAGCTGATGAGTTTTGATGGACATTCGCTGTAATCCCAGTGAATCGGATGTATATTCGTCTCTGTGGACTCTGCCGCCGGTGGTTCTCGTGTGAAGGAGCATCTGAGGGTTTTGAAGTGGTTTTATAGCGCATCCGCTCTGAGCGCCGGGGTTACTGTCGGTCATCCAGCGTACTGCTCATTTAACTGAGTCTGGATCAACACGTGGAGCCCAAAACAGCTCTTAACTGGCATAACTGCAAACATCTGCTGACGAACGAGTGCCATGAAAACAACACAGAGATGAACCATGCCCCTTCTATTGGTGTTTGGAAAAATACGACGTTTTGTTTGCTTTTTAATGGCCACAAATGACAGAATCTTATTTGAAAGATTTATTATTCAGAGTACAGATGATGAAAAAGTATTTTATGCAGTCTGGGCTCTTAAAAGCAGGCATATTACAACACTTGGCACAATCCCTTTCTCTTTTAACTCCACTGGGATCTATTTCTTTGAATATCGTTGATAGGATAAAATACTCATGTCTGACCATATTTGAATGCAGAAAGGACCACAGTCTGTTAAAAAAATATTAAATAATGTATATAAACATCATTCTCTGAGTATACAGAAAAAAGCCACCTGCCAGTGGAATTTCACAGTGGTTGAAAGATGGTAAATTGGATTAATATTACCATTTAATTGGGATTTACTTTAATCATTTCTATTTATGGGAAAAGATACATGAACGCAAACATGGAGTGGTAAGTGACAGACCATTTATGGGAAAAGTGTCAAAGGTCATCTTCCACTTGAAAGACTCAATGTCTAGACTTTAGGAATGGTGTATTTGGTGTATCTGCAAGTGTGCTTTTGATGATAATGTATTGTTTTTTGGTGAATGTAGGTGGAGACTTCAGACTAGACCAGAATAAGATGTGCTGACATTAATTATTGTGTTCTTAATGCTTAAATTCTCATCAGGGAACTATTTTCCATAAACCTACCACAAAACCAGTTATAAGTAGCATGGGTATGTTTGTAGCAATAGCCAACAATACATTGTATGGGCTCACAATTATTGATGTTTCTTTTATGCCAAAAATCATTAGGATATTAAGTAAAGATCATTTTCCATGAAGATGTTTTATAAATTTCTTATAAATATATCAAATATATCAAAACTAAATTTTTGATTAGTAATATGCATTGGTAAGAACTTCATTTGGACAACTTTAAAGGTGATTTTCTCAATATTTAGATTTTTTTGCACCCTCAGATTCCAGATATTCAAATAGTTGTATCTTGACCAAATATTGTCCTGTCCTAACAAACCATGCATCAATGGAAAGCTTGTTTATTCTGATGTATAAATCTCAATTTCAAA
Organism: Cirrhinus mrigala; assembly: GCA_036247105.1. Taxonomy (NCBI): domain Eukaryota; kingdom Metazoa; phylum Chordata; class Actinopteri; order Cypriniformes; family Cyprinidae; genus Cirrhinus; species Cirrhinus mrigala. The sequence goes on along the minus strand of CM070020.1, from coordinate 22,017,679 downwards.
AATCTGACCCTAATAAATGTTTTTTTGGCCCTGGATCACATTTGAGTAGTCAAGTACAAACTGAGTACAATCTTATGCCATGTCATATGCCAAGATGTACTTTCTCTGTGTTTGGTGTTCAGTGGTGTTGCAACATAGCTGTAACTGACATTGTGAAAGCTAGTGAAACTCTGGAAAATCCTGGACTGGGATCCGGTATTCTGGCATTGTGAGAAACACAAACACTGAGTCATCTTAATTTTTAGAAATGATGCAGAACTCAGTATCCAAATTTACCCATATTTTACGTTCCGGTGATATCTGTAATTCTAGGCCAGGGAAGGTATTTCCTAACACTAGCAGAACAAAACAGATAATTGAATTCACTAACAATTCATACATGACAATCCTATAATGATTTCTTAGGACACAGTCTGATCTAGAAGACAATAGGAAGGTTTAAAAACAGCTCCGAACAGCCAATGACCTTAAGTAACCTGTCTGTGATATCACTTTTTGGAAGAAGGGTCAGCTGATATTATCACTTCGTGAATGCATTTGCTGGAGTGCAGCTGTTGGCACATACAGTCCACCGCTGTCAGTGCGTCTGGTGCAGGAAGTAATGAAAGATTTCTGACTTTTTTAGTGGAGGAGGGTGATGAAATAATGGAAAACGTCCTTTTGAAACCCCGGGAGCACATGCTCTACACTTCAAACCATTAAAAAATGATTCTAAAGTGTTGCCAATGTTATAATTCACCAGTTGAAGTCAGTTAGGTTTCATTTTGGAAAAACTGGCTGCAATAACATGTTCAGATGCTACTATAAAAATAATTTTTCATGGTTTATACCTTCTTTGGACAACTCTGCATTTTAGGCTACCTTTTTTCTGTTGTATGTTCTGGTGGAAATTTGTTAGAGAAAATTTCAGTAAAAATATGAATTAAAAAGCTTCAACTGTGAGGCTTATGTCTGAGGATATTATGTAAGTTTCCTATAAGTTGCTATAGAGTTTCTAGGGTTTCTTAGTGAAGTGGGTCATTTCTCAGCTCTGAGGTCAGTGTGTCCTGCGGGGGAAATACCTGCCACCTTCGGCGCGCTCTTGCAAGGTTTCACGTCCATAAAATATGAGCAGCACTGATGCTTTCTTGAAAAAGAAACATAGAAGGCTAGAAGCAGAGAGCTTGAATGTTAATATAAAACATAAATATCACATTACTCTTTGTCAGAAATAGAGTAAAGGTTCTTATGGAACAATATAATAATAACTCCTAAGCTGACAATTGACTAATAAACAAGGAGAAGAGAGCACACATGCTGACTTCAGAAGTGTGTGACAGACACGTCAATGCTGTTTCATCACATTTTAAGGAGAAAGTTCAGACTACACTGGTTTAAGGAGTAAAAGGCATGTTTTGTTTATAAGAGCAAAACAGCCTCATAGATACTGTAGAGACTTGAAAATCTATTCTAAATATGTATCATTTCTGCATAATAAGATGAGACATTTACTAAAACTGCTTAAGATTGGACATAAACATAGAGTAGGAGAGTAAATTGAATGTTTCACCCAGTGGTGAGAGATAATGTTGGTCATGACCCTTATGTTTACAGTATCAAGCACGTAGAGAAAGATAATAAGAACTTCATATGCTGGCATTGAATAAGTACCAGTGAATGAAACAGTGAACAAAAAAAACAACAGATTTTAATTAATATTAAGCTGTGGAAATTGAGGTTTAAAAAAATTGCTTTGCGACTTTTACTCTACTTACAAGGGGGTTAAAAGACAATTCGGAAATAAACAGAATGGAATGCGTTTCTGAAACAAATAAAACTATTAAATTAGAACAATAAAAAATAAATTCGAAATATAATGATACATATTAACGCACAGTATATACATATTCTGGCAAGTATGGTTGTTGAAGAAATCCATAAGGAAGGGTCCGTTTTGAGTCATACTGTATTTGTTGTAAATGAGCTCCCTCTAGTGTACAGACTCATTAAATCACAGTTAGTTTGACAATAAAATCACTTGTGTTGTTTACAGTAATGTGGGAGGATTTTTTCCCTCTTTCTTTCTCTTTTTCTTTCTCTTTCTCTCCCTATCACTCTCCGTGACACACGCCCACACACAATAACTCACTATGTTCACTCTCTCCCTGGTACTACAAAGAACAATGGAACAATGCAGCTCTTCTGTGGCCCAGGCTGGCGTTTCTGAGCTGAGGCTCTACCCCTCACAGACTGAGCGCTGTGATGCTGCACACCGCCGAAGATGAGCGAGGTGAGACGGTCAACATCAAGCTCCTATCGGTCGAGGTCCAGCTGGATAAAGGTGGGACATTATCTTAACACGATTCAAGTAACTGACGAGTTTAGAACAGGCAAAATGTAAACGTGCGACTTCTAAAAGTAAAACGAGCGTAGAAAAAAACAAGCATTTCTCACTGTTTTTGTCGTGAAGGAATGTGTCACGCTGTGAAACAAATCCATATTTATTTACACCTGTTTAACTTGTTACACTACAGAAATATTTTATAGAATTTCTCAAACAGTATTTAAAAAGTAATGAGGTGAACCTTCATAGCTCGTTGTGACTTGAAGCACTTTGATTTACCTTAGAAATAAACGCAGTAATTGAACTTGAAGTGTATATAAACTTCATTAACTTTCTATAAAACTATTAAAAGTTGAACTTTCAAGTTTATTTGTTGACATGTTTAAACTATTGAATACACTGAGTTTGAACTGTTTTTGGAGTTCTTCTTAACACAATCAACTATTGTGGTGATTTACCATTATTTTAGCACTCTTTAAAAATTTGAAATCTCCAGTTAAAGAATATGAAGAGTTTGTGTGGAAATAGAGTTCCTGTATAAATGTGTGTGTTTCAGTGTAGTTTTACAGTGACTAGTACACTCAGTGACAGCAGTGACGCAGATTCCCAACAGGGTGGTGATGATGACCATATGGAGTGACGTTTGTGCTTTTGTGCTGCTCATAAGGGTCAAGCAAACAGTGACTTTTTGCTCCTGTTTTTGTAGGAATCTGTAGGCATATGCATTGAGGTCTGCTTAGGACCAAAACCAAATCTTTCTTAAATTCTTTTAGTCAGGGTTATTTCATGTTTATATTATTCAGAAGGGAAACATTTATTCTTATGAAGCCAGAGCAATGTTAGTTTACATCAGAAATATCATAATTACTACAGCTATTGTTATGGCAAATGTGTTTTTGTGACAGAATTAACAGTAACTGTAATTCCTACGCATTTTGGCCAGTGAACTTCCATGATTTTTCTCATGACCTTTCCACGCTCTGAAAATGAAAGGATATTTGAAGCCCTATTTGGGAGTCTCAAATCACAGTTCTCTTTCTAAACAGGCAGCTTTCTAAAGAAACATAAAAATGGAACCCATTCCTGCAGGAACTGTGAAAATGACTGAATGGTTCCTCCAGTGACATCATCAAAGCCACTTGGAAAAAGTTCCTTGCATACACAATAGGACAGTTTGTTTCATCGGAATGGATTTGGCTGTGTTTATCATTAAGACGTTTTAACTTTAAACCGACACTTCTGGCCAAGATACGAGTCCATAATCCACAATAATGCTTCCTCAAGTAAAAAAGTCCATCCCCTGTTGTCCTTCGCATCAAAATCCCCTGATATATTTGTTTAGAACTGTTTTCGCTTATAAACGGTGCTTGATCTGTGAATATTTCCTGATTCAGACAAGCCAACTTTTTTACTAGAGAAAGCAATTTTATACGACAATTTGTATTTTAGCTGGAAGCAATGATTTGAAGTTAAAAATGTCTTAATGATGTATTTGTTTCTTACAAACGTGCAACTTTTTGCTTCACTTGTGGATTATCGGGTTGTTTTCATCATCTGTTTGGACTCTCATTCTGACGGCACCCATTCACTGCAGAGGATCCATTTGTGAGCAAGTGTTCCAATGAAGAAACAAACATGAAACAAACTTTCAGCAAGCTTTACAGTATTCCTGTATAATACAGTTGAGGTCAAAAGTTTACATACATCTTGCAGAATCTGCAAAATGTTTTAATTTATTTTTTATTTTACCATAATAAGAGGGATCATACAAAATGTATGTTATTTTTTTAGTACTGACCTAATTCTTCAGAAGGGAAAACGTCTGTTTTCTTGAAGTTTTCTACATTTCTGAAGAACAGTGAACAGTTTAACTGTTATGTAAACTTTTAAAGAGGGTCATTGTTACAAATTCAACTACTATTTTCTCTTGTGGACTATATGTAAAAATCTTTTATGTGAAATAATTAACATTTTGCACATTCTGCAAGGTGTATGTAAACTTTTGACCTCAACTGTATAATTTTTTACTCATGCCACTGATGACATTTCAAAGCTGAACCACTGTAACAGTGACTTTTATGGGTTAATTTATAGTTTTATAATTTTAGTATCCTCTCTCCTGGCTCTCTTCTGACTGTGAGAACCTGTAATAGCTTGATGTTGCAAACATGGTTGAAAAAAAGACAGAACAATTATCATTATGAACTAATTTTGATATATTTTAGCGGCGCTTAAAGCCAGACATTCTGGCATAGCCTATCGTTTTGCATAATCTTTCATTATTTCTTAAAAACAAGCAGTGAAGCGATTCTGTTTAGAATGTGTTTGTTAACACGACATTAAATAAAACACACGTAAAATACATTTGTTTTATTAAATGTTCTATCAAGCGCTGTCTTTTAAACTCGATTTATGCTAGACACAAATTCCAGAATTCCCGTTTAAAGTTCCCGGGTTCCTCCAGCATCCCTACATTCAGCGCGCGTTCCGCCTTATCCAGCTCGTGCTGTGAATGGACGGCTGCCGTTCTTTTCCGGCTACACCTGCTCAACCCACCAGGAAGTGCTGGGCGATAAATCCTAAAGTAATAATCCCTTTTACCTGGAGCGAGAGGAGCGAACAAACATTATTATGCAGTGTATCCGGGGAAAGCCCTCCGATTAGATTCATGTGATCGACGCGCGCGATTAATGCAGGGTAGAAAACACACCGTCAACTCCCTGCAAGTTGGGGTTATTGTTTTCCTGCGGTGTAGCGTTTAGTTTTTTTGCGGTCCTAACCTCCCTCCGGCAATGGGATGCTGTGGAAGCGCAGAGGTAAGCGATGCTGCTCGCAAATATACGTGATACAATGTATCGAATCTCGCGCGGATGTGTAGATACATTGTTACATTGTTGCTGGCGCTGTGATACATTGTTTCACGGCTGATCGCCTTTGACGGGCCAATCAAGTGCTGTACTGTCGCTTGCACTGCATGTAATCCTATTATTATGTCCTATGCGGTCGCACATAGCGATGAATGCATTTGACCATAACAGTTTAGGATGATTTCGCCTTTGCATCAAAATACAACGCGTTAGACCGTTGTCTTTTTTTGCTGCACATCATCATCATCATAGTGTGGTGTGTTAGTAAACATGTTTACAGTCACTGCTGTCCTCTTACAGCACACTGGTTAGACAAAGGGGGTTATTTATAAATGGAAATCAGTTGTGAACGGTGCTTGTTATGTGAAATTGATTTTTGAATATGTCCGTTTTGACAGTTAACATTTGCGAGGCCTTATACTTAAATACTGTTTAACATTTGCAGCATGTTAACCAGTTATGTAAAGAAGAAATGGACTTATGTTGTTTTTTATGATTATTTTTATATTTAAGTGTTTGATAACTGATGTGACACCATGATATTTTTATTATCCATTACTGATCTCTAAAGATATAGATAATAATAATCAAATAATAATGCAATAATAATAAATAACCTTAATACTCTTAATTTTTTATTAATGTTTTTTTTTTCCTAATATCAATGTTACTTTAAAAGATTTATCAATATATTTATTGACATATTTCTGTATCTGATATTTTAGAACCAATTAAGTGGAAAATTATAACTATAGAAAAAGACCGAATTGATTATCAGTTTATCTTTAATGTGATGGCTTGTTTGAATCAAATGACAATAGTTTTAAGCGTGATTGAACATTAAGCATTGTATATTTGTATTTCAGAGGCCAAAAAGAGAATGGAAACCTTTGGAGGACCGAAGCTGCACGGATCTGCCATGGTTCCTGTTATTTACATTGTTCCTTGTGGGAATGGTAAGTCAACATTTCACCTTATTCATAATTTATAGACAATATTATGTTCATTTATGCAGTACTTACAGTGTTTATCTTACTTTGTGTGCATAGACAGGTACTGACTAGTTTAGATGTACTACTTAATGATATACTTAAGGTGATCTTTATAGTTCTGATTGATTAGTCTTGGCATTCAATAGTCAGATGTTAGTGACAGTGTGTAACTGTATTTTATGTCCATGCATTTGTTTACTTATTATTGTAAAAAGCAATAAAACTGTACATGCATCACAAAATAAACAGAGAGAGGTAAATTGGGACTATGATGTGAAGCAGAGAGTATTTAGGGTTCTTGGTCTTTTTCTTGTCACAATAAAACAATAAACTAAAAACAATAATTAACGCTAGAGCTGCATGAATAGTTGAAATAAAACCAAAATGGCAATATGGCTTAGTGTGATTTAATTAATAAATAAATGTGCTGTGTGATTCTGAGTGTTCTTGCACATGAGCAGCTCATTATCCACTGGTGTTAGCAGCATCTCAGAGTGGCTCGGTTGCAGTAAACGCTGCTCCACATGAAATAATTTCTGCGTGTGCTGAGTTTGGGTCCATTTAATTTGAATTTGGAAACACCAAGTAGCAACCATCCTTCCATACTTTTCATAATGATTAGTGATTATCAACAAAAGAGCAGCTTTAAAAGCCTAAATAAATGTTTGAGGGTTTAATGTTTGAAAATGAAGAAATGAAGGCATCCAGAAATATTAGTAAATTTAATGTAAAATAAAATAATTATGTGTATTTTTTTTTTACAATAGTAATATTTAGTATTTTGTTTTTATTTAGTATTTTTCATATTTTTATTTAGTAGTAGTAGTTATTATTATTGTTAATAATAACCATATAGCCATATAATAACACAATATAGCCATATTGATATGTAATCTCTACATTTTGGCCAAATTGAGCAGCCATACAAACAAGCAAAGCAAACTTAAAATTAAAAAAAAAGAAAAGAAATGCATTTTTTTTTTTTTTTTAATCAGAAAATCCGCAATTGGATTTTCTCCCCAGATCATGCAGTCCTAATTAAAGCCCATTTATTTATTTAGTTATTTAGTTAGTTAGTGAATAGCCAAATATGACCCTGGACCACAAAACCAGTCGTAAGTATCACGGGTATATTTGTAGCAATAGCCAGCAATACATTGTATGGGTCAAAATTATCGTTTTTTCTTTTATGCCAAAAATCATTTCGATATTACGTAAAGCTCATGTTCTATGAAGATATTTTGTAAATGTCCTATCATAAATATATTAAAACTTAATTTTTTATTAATTATATGCATTGCTAAGAACTTAATTTGGACAACTTTAAAGGCAATTTTCTCAGTATTTAGTTTTTTTGCACCCTCAAGTTTGTCATTTTCAAAAAGTTGTATCTCTTGTTTATAGCTGTAAAGCTTATTTATTCAGCTTTCAGATGATGTATAAATCTCAGTTTCAAAAAATTGAGCCTTATGACTGGCTTTGTGGTCCAGGGTCACATATCCCACCATGATAATTCATTCAACACTGTTTTCAGGAAAGTGCAGAAACACCAGTCCTAAATATTTTATGGCTCAGCTTTTTCTCGAAACATCCCTTTTGATTAATAGTGTTTTCTCACCTTGCTGTGTTTTTGCGACCAGCCAGAATGAGCGTGATTTGGTGCTATTTCTGTGGTGTTTTACAGGGTACTCCCATCCAGTGTGAAATCTCACTGCTCTAAAAAAAAAAAAAAAAATCCTGTTCCACATACCTGTATAGTATTGTGATTGTATATGGTCTCACAGAAGTTTTGTATTAAGTTTGAACAGACAAACTGCTTGTCACTGGAAACTTTGGACATCGTGTTAGTGTATGTCTCACAATGTCTTATGCAAGGAGGCTGATGTTCGCCAAATGAACAAGCTCACAGCAATCTTTTGATTTAGTGGTGAATCTTTCTATAATTAGGTTTATCCTGTGAATTATTTAGCCTTTGCTGCAAATGAGTTTTCCCACTTTTTAAAAAAACAAAAAAAACAAACACTTTTTATGATTCCTGCTAATTCACTCTCATTCCAGTGTGGCATCTGTGGGTTTACCATCGCGACTGGAGGGGCGGCGAGGCTCGTCTTCGGATATGACAGCTACGGGAACACGTGTGGCCAACGCAACGAGCCCATTGAAGGGGTCCGGCTGAGTGGTCTTGACCATACTGACAGAAAGTGAGTCAGCTCGCCTTTCCTCCCTTTCTCATTCTTTTTTTTTTTTTTTTTTTTCTTTTACACTCAGCCCGCATGTACCATCACCAACCTTCATTTTTTCCTCCTCATTTTGTGCTTTTACACACCCGTTTTTCTCCGTCGTAAATGGTCAGCGGTGAAATCAGAGCGCTCCAGCTTTTGCCCTTCGATTATCACATCAATGCAAATGTCAAACGGCTGGCGTTTCACCTCGAGATGGCTGAGGACTATCTGAGCTACACACACGAGCCTTGAATAATTCAGTACAGGCCCTGAGGACGGGTACTGTCACAGTGTGCGGCCCTTAATGGGTGCTAGCCTGCAGGAAAGACAGGTATTGTGGGCCATTTCATTTGCAGTGCTGTCAAATGACGGTTTTTGGCTCTCCGGTGTGGTTGAACTGAATTGTACGTAGCTTTTTAGAGATGGGTCTAAGATCTGACTCATCACAAGGCAGAGCGAGTCATTTGGTGGAGCATTCACTGGCTTGTCAGAGCAGACGTGAACTTAATAATGGCTTGAAAATGTCTTGCTGGAGCTGTCAAAAAGAGATGGCTGCGCTGACAGAGGGCGTGCGATTTACCTGTGTATTTAATGATGTTTAGGCTTCATGGAAATCCAATTTTAAGCTGTTAGAGATGTTCACCCCAAAGGTCTGTCATTATACTCATCCTTATGTCAGTGCAAACCTGTTTGACTTTCTGTGGAAGACAAAAGATGTTTAAAAAATATCTTGGTGTTTTTTTTCCCCATACAATGAATGGCAGTGGAGCCCAGTGTTGTTTTGTTATTCATTATATCTTCTTTTAAGTTCTGCAGAAGACATAAAGTCATACCGGATTGCGATGAGTAAATCATGACAGAATGTTTGGGTTAATTTGCCTATTAGTATTATGAAAATGTGTCACGTGACACCAAATTCAAAACGTATAAAATGGGTTATTCTTGTTTGGATCTTTATTTTTAAGCATCACCAAGAGCCCATTTATGTCATGTTAAAGTAATATGAAAGCACAACCAACTCTTTAAAAAAAAAAATAAATAGATAAATAAATACACATACACATAATTGTCAACATACACTACTGTTGAAAAACTGGGGTCAGTAAGATTTATTTTTTTATTTTTATTATTTTTTTTTTTTTGAAAGAAATTAGAACTTTTATTCAGAAAAGATCAAACTGATCAAAACTGACAGTGAAGTGTTGGGCAAGCTACTTGGAAAATGTAGTGAGCTACGCTAACAGTTGCTATTTTTAAAAAAAATATAATTTTTATATTGAACCAACAGCATACCAAGTCAGTGCTCTCTCAGTGATCAATAAAACAGACAGGCATAATAGTTCAGTTTAGTTGTTTATTCAACAACTTTTCCAAACCAATTTGGCAACAAAAACCAGTATCATGTACAGGGCTGGATTTACCTCATATTGTGACATAGGAAAAATACATTTTTGCTGTCGGCCAGAAATCTCCTGTTGGTAGCTGGTATTGTGGCTTTATTGTATCCACCTTATTTTTTTTCATAAGAGTGGGTGCAGCTATTTGTAATTTTTTTTGTGTCTGGCTTCCAGTCTCATCCACTTCCAGCTATTTTTAGCTGCACAAAAAGCTCGTTTTGCTGCTTGATATTGCAAACTGGTGTGTCTTACCATATTATTTTAATGTATTATCTTAATTATGAACACACTGGTTTGTAGTGCAAACTGTTTTACCGTTTACTGCACTTTGATGTTCTTCTCGTTATTTCCCTATGGCAGATTATGAACCGGACGTCTAACACATTGCCAGAAAACAGCTTACTTCTGCATTGGAAAAAAAAAAAGGTGGATACAGATTGTATACACATTTATATAAATGGTAACACTTCACAATAAGGTTCATTAGTTAACATTAGTTAACACGAACTAAGTTTATTTTCCGGATGCTATGATGTCACAACGCGGCCCATTAGAATATCATTAAAATAAATCCCGCCTATGGAAATTCGAATTGTTGAGGGGTGGGTAGGGACGAGGTGGGGGATTAGCCTAACTTTAGCAATGCAGCGTGGAAAGCCGTGTCAGCGAGCCGCTTTAACGAGCCGCAGCGTGGCGGGTATAAACACAAGCATTGGCTAGAGTGGCCGTTTCAGAGCAGTAATGCGCCACAGACGTGTGCAGTATAGGGAGTCGAAACACATGCTGAGGCCGTGATCTACCCCGGTGGCCGCGTTGGAGTCGCAACGTGGCGCAGACGTGTGCAGTGAGTGGTAAGAGATTTATTCATTATACAGTGTAGATAGCTTCATTTATAACACGAGTGTTTTTTAAAATCCATAAACTTGCACTAGCATAGGTTAGGCTAATCAGTGATGATGTTCTTTGATAATGTCAATGTTAGGCTGCTTTTAGCCTTATGCTGGAGCAGGTTTCGGGCAATGAAACTGAGTATGTAAAATAGTTAAATAAATTGGCACAATAATATCATGTATCGGCGATCTCGCAGGCTGATGATGGGACCCAACACTACTGTAGCGTATTATGTACGTGCCCTCCATGCATCCTAGGTGTATCCTTCTTTCAGACGAATGCAATCGGAGTTATATTACAAATTATCATGGCACTCCCAAGCTTTCGAACAGATGAGTGTTTCTCTTCATCGGTCCAATAAAAAGTCCAATAAAGTGCATCCATCCATAATAAAAAGTGCCTCACACGGCTCCGGGGGGGTCGAAAAAGGCCTCCTGTAGCGAAACAATGCGTTTTTGTAAGAAAAATATCCATATTTAAAACTTAAGAATCACTTTAATCTAGCTTGTGCTAACTGCTTTGACGAGGAGCTGTTCGGCAATCGCAATGCAGTGGGACAGCTAACCAATCACAACACATTTAGTTTTTCGGAAGGCGGGCCTTCATTAAACCCAGAACTAATCGAGCCATTTGTGCCAGGCTGAGGAGAAAGGTATTGTAATAATGTAAATTATGTGAAAAATAATGCGTTTTTTGAACCACCAAGCATGAGAGCATGTTCTAGTACACCCCCAAACCTAAATCAAGACTTTGTAAAAGAGTATAATAGTACTCCTTTAATGTTAAAGGAGAAGTCCACTTCCAGAACAAAAATTGACAGATAATGTACTCACCCCCTTGTCATCCAAGATGTTCATGTCTTTCTTTCTTCAGTCGTAAAGAAATTATGTTTTTTGAGAAAAACATTTCAGCATTTTTCTCCATATTTTCTCCAATGGACTGATATGATGCCCCGATTTTGAACTTCCAAAATGCAGGTTAAATGCGGCTTCAAACGATCCCGAAAGTGGTTGTAAACGATCCCAGCTGAGAAGGAAGGGTCTTATCTAGCGAAATGATCGGTTATTTTCCATTTGGAAGTTCAAATTCGGGGAAATCCTAAAACGTTTTCCTCAAAAAACATAATTTCTTTACGACTGAAGAAAGAAAGACATGAACATCTTGGATGACAAGGGGGTGAGTACATTATCTGTAAATCTTTGTTTTGGAAGTGAACTTCTCCTTTAATTTCAACACTTACTAATGCATTATTAAAATCAAAAGTTGTGTTTGTTAACATTAGTTAATGCACTGTGAACTAAGCAGTGAACCAGCGTACCAATGAATGACTGTGTTTTCATTACCTAACGTCAACAAAGATTAATAAATACTGTAATAAATGTGTTCGTTGTATGCTCATGTTAGTTAATACATTAGCTAACATTAAGAAAATCTTATTGTAAAGTGTTATCATATAGATGTACAGGCCTACAGATAACTAGGCATCGTTGCATGTGTCATTATATTATTAACATTTCACCAAAATCAAGTTCAAATACGAAGCTTGTGACCAGCGAATGTTTTTTTTTTTTTCCTCATCATAAACCACATCAAAGGCAGTGGCTACTAGTGCGGGCATCGCATTTACATTTTCGTGAACTTGTTACAGTTTTCTGTCACTATGTGGGTGCTCAGTTTTTTCTGTTATTTGGCCAAAGTATCATATTATAAGAAATTCGCACAAGCTATTTTACTGTGATTTGACAACAAATGCTAGACTAAGACACTCTCCAAAAAAATGCCAAAAAACATTAGCCTTTATAAATATAATGTTTCATGAGTAAAGAAAAAGCTGTACTTATTCAGTCAACATTTCTTTATTTACCTTCAGACTGCAAACAAGCTGAGATGCTTGAAAATGTGCACCGCACAGGCGGAGGTGGGAGGAATAATGAGGTTTGACTGACAGTTTGAGGAGCCAGTGGAGTAACGAGGTTTAGTGGTGGTGGTGTCACTTTTTCTGATCCAGGATCAGCAATCCTTAGCAGTTATATTTCTGATTTAAGTTTCCAAATGCTTTGGATAATGTAGCTTTTGTTGACGCCACCGTGCTACTTGATCAAAAAAAGAGCTTCGCTACAGAAAAGCTATTTGATTAGGAAAACAGCTTGTAGCAACGCTACTGGCCATCACTGATAATAATATGTGTGTCTTGAGCAGCAAATCAGCATATTAGAATGATTTTTGAAGGATCATGTGACACTGAAGACTGGAGTAATGATGCTGAAAATTCAGCTTTGTCATCACAGGAATGAATTGCATTTTAAAACGTATTCAATTAAAAAAAATGTATTTGATAATATGTAATAATATTTTACAATATTATTGTTTTTATTAATATTTACTTAATATTACTGACGAGCATAAGAGGTTTTTTTTTTTTTTTTTTCATGCTGACCTCAAACTTTCAAATGGTAGTGTATTTAAATGGCATTTCTATCCACATTTATCATTTTGATGTGTCTGTATTTCACAGTTCATGATGGGGCCAATCACAACACCCCAGGATAATTTTCAAGTCACATTTGACATGAAATTGCTAATAAAACAACGCATAATTTGACTAGATCATTTTATGTTTATGGTAAGAATGTTCTTTGCTCTCCAGCCATGATGAAAATAAAAGATAAAATTATAGCCTTTGAGGACAGTAAAATTACATGTCATGTCAACTGCCCATTTACAAAATCATTTTTTGTGATTAGGAGATTTTATGCTGGCATTTCACATTTAATAGTTTATTGCATGAGGGTGATGCTGCCTGTGTGTGATTTAGTACGTGTCTAGGTGTTTGCTTATCCTATTAGAACCATATAGCTCTGAGTAATTGCTTCATTTATTCATGTCATAAAAGAGAAGGATGTGGTAAATACCACCTGGAGTTGTTCCTTCAAAAAGGCATGGCTGCTCATTTCTTGTCTTCCTCTTATTACATCTTTAACTCTGGCTCAAAATACTGAACCACTAGAGATGTGTAATCACCCCTGAGCAGCACTACACTAGCCTCCATATCATCCTCTCTTTAGACACACACACACACATTAACAACTGAGGCTGAAAATACGTGTCTCTGCATACATTTTCCAAAACATACCTATATCTATTCACTGCAATTTCAAGCTCAAATAAACTCTAGTGTCAGGAAAACACCAACAACTTTTATTAATTTTTACACAAATTATGATTACTGATTACCAATGATTTTTGTGTGGTTTCTGGGATGACCTCAAAATGCTTTTACCATAATGCATGATTTGTGAATTTCTTCATTTGGACATTTGCATCACGGACGCTTTTAAAAAATAAAGGTTCTTTAATGGCATCAATGGTTCTATGAAGAACTTTGAACATTAGTGGAACCTTTCAAATGCAGAAAAGGTACTTTATAGTCGAAAAAGGTTCTTTTAGATTTTTAAAATGTTCTTTTAGGACACTTCCAGTGAGCCTGGTTGTACATAGGGGTGTAATATTTTGCAGAGTGTGTTATTGTGCTGGTACTTTGGCTGGATTAGGACTGCCGTGGACAGCTGACTCCCAAAGCTTTTGATATTCTTCCTATTCTGTGCAGTGATTAGTTTGCAGAAGTAACAGAAATGAACTCCCTTAAGTTGAATGATTTGGGGGAAAAAAGGGGAAAATATACTTAAAAATACAAACCTAAAATCGCCAGTTGGTGACAGCATATCACTGTATGAGTGAGTCATTGAATCATTCATTTAACTGATTCATTCAAACGGCTGATTGATTCAGTCACGAAACACCGGGTGGATTGGGAAAGGTCCACGAGGCGGGATTTGTCTCGGGACACCCGAGGCGCAACTGCACCATATGTTGGTGCACTGTCCACAAGGCTACTGGCGCCGACATATGGATAAATTTGACGACGCAAAAGAGAACTAAATTTTTCTGAGTGTACACACTCGAAGCAGCGCCTCTCACACAGTGCGCTAGTACTCTTCTGCGTCTCATGAATGGAGAAATACACACAATGATGTTGAATTGTCCATTTCGATAAGCGTTCGCGTAAACTCACTTGGTTACGTCTTGGGTGAATGTAAACAATTGGGAGAATATTGGATGTGTATCAGCACATTGCATCTGTGCATTCGGTTTTAAAGGGACAGCAGCCTAAATTAGTTGCTAAATTAGTCTGCTTGAATAAATGGAGAATGTGGTAAACAAGTTGTTATAAAGAATGCGTAATTTGCCTATATAACCATTGGCATTTCATTGAAAAAAAGACCATGTTCTTGTTTCTTTATGAGAAGTGGTTTCTTTTATTTTAATATAAAGGCATGTTGCGTGTCACAGCAGTTAAATCTGTGTCGATCATGATAAAACCAATACAGTGAGTTTTGTAATTTTAGAGGAATGCTTAATAAATGCATTACACTGTAACTAAACCTATTGGATTTTAGCTGACTAAATCTACTGTAGATTTAGTCGACTGAATATCATAAGATTTAAACTAAACTAAAACTAGACTAAAACTAAAAACAATTCAGATTACTAAAATGACTAAATGACTAAAACTAAATATCATTTTAGTCAGAAGACTAAGACTAAATTAAAATTTGCTGTCAAAATTAGCGCTGCTGCTCTGGCTTTGTTTGAAAATAGAGCAAAAATGGAAAAATTAATATTAACTTTGTTTATTGGACTGTTTTATACAATGAATATCACATTTGCAATTGTGTTGATATTTGGAGAAAAAAACTACTCTTTGTGTGATAATAACTATATCAGATGATATAAATATAAATGACATTAAAGTCATGAATGTATTTTAATAGACTAAATCATGCAATGAAAGCGTGAACTATAAATGTGCACACGCAATAGTCTGTGCACTCTCTGGGTATGTTTTTGTTAGCATATCGTTTCAACAACAATTAGGATATTATCGTAAACAATATATATCGCACACCCGTAGCTGTACATTGCTATTGCATGTGGACCCATTGTCTAATGAGTCAAAGGAAAGAAAAAAAACATTTGGTCTTGGACTTGTCCAATTGTTCTCATAATTCCTGTTGTTCTCAAATAGCTCAGAATTCACACCTTCACTTTTTTTAGCCTCTGATGTACAGCACAGTTAATTGGCTTGGAGGGTTGTGATCTGTGGACTTTTACCTTTCTGGTTGGCACTTACCATGTAAATAGTAATTACGTGCTTCGTTAGGAAGATTTGACATCTGACCTTAACCCTCTTTGTTGATGTTAGACTTTATCGACTAGATTGGCACAGGCCCTCGGGGTCATTCAATCATGGACGAGAGCAATAGTGATTCTGGTTGTGGTATAGACTGAGGCCTAGTATTTACTTTGGCTTTACTATGGTACTTTGGTAATGGCTGTTAAAGCCAATTTAAGATATATATATATCTAAGATAAGATATATATATATATATATATATATATATATATATATATATATATATATATATATATATATATAATCTATCTTATCTTAAATATATATATATATATATATATATATATATATATATATATATATATATATATATATATATATATATATATATATATATATATAAGTTTTTTTTTTTTTTAAGAATAAATTTAGTGTGTAATAATGTCTGCAGTTTTATATTCTGTTCCTGACCCTGTTTGATGTGAAATATATTGAGTCATGGAGTCAATTCCTTCGACTCCTGTGGTGGGAGTTGACTTGGAAAAAACCTGAAATCAAACACCTTTACCGCTGTAGTGGATAAAGTACATGCTGAGGTTGTAACTGTGCGTGTGTCAGGAGGCAGTCTGAGTTAGCAAGCTAATGTTGTTAGCTGAGCAAACTTCATCTGGTTAATGCACTTAGCTTAGTTTTACTTTCTCAGCTGCTAATACCATGCTCCAGCAGCCTGCTCCCACTGCCCACAATCCCTCACTTCTCTGTTTAATGGGGTTATGGTCCATCTTTTCTCTCATGTGTGTTCATTGTGTTTATTGCATACTGTAAAGTTTGTCAGCAGTTTTTTGTGCAGCAAGCATTGGGTTAGATTAGGTTTATTGTTTATTGTCCTTTTCCCCTGTTTTTAGTATGAAAACAATCTATTTTAGAAGCTTAAAATGTCGTTCTTTTCCTAAGAATCTGCCAACAGTGTTGTTCCAATGGATTACAAACTGTATAGTGTGGTGTCACACTTTTTTTTTATTTATTTTTTTTTATTTAAACAGTCATTACTTTTGCAATTACATTTGGTGCAGAAATTACATGCCTTTAATAATTACTTAAACAGCTGGTTTTTGTTAATGACCTCTAATATGATTAATATGATAATAACCTCTGGATGTCAGTGATTTTCACACTGTTGTTCATCAGGCTGGGACAGGGCTTGGGGTTTTATTTATGTATGTATTCATTTATTTGTTTATTTTTTGGGAGAAATTAACATGTTTATTCACCAAGCATTCATTCATTAAATAAATAAAATAAATGTACAGTGTAACAAAAGATTTTTATTCTAAATTGATGTTCTTTTGAACTTTTTACTCATCAAAGACTCCTAAAAAATGTATTACAGTTTCAGCAAAAATATTAAGCAGCTCAACTGTTTTGAACATTGACAATAGTAAGAAATGTTTCTTGATCAGCAAATCAGCATATTAGAATAATTTATGAAAGAGCATGTGACACAGAAGACTGGAGTAAAGATGCTGAAAAATCAGCTTTTCAAACATTGGAATAAATTGAATTTTAAAATATATTAAAATAGGATACAGATATTTAAAATTCTAGTATTTCACAATATTTCTGTTTTTACCATATTATAATAAAATAACTGCAGTTTTGATGGGCATAAGTATGGAAGCCTGTTTCTGCCACTGAACAAAAAATTACAAAATGTTATTCCGACTTTTTATCTCACAGTTCTGACTTTTTTCTCAGAATTGCGTAATACAAACTCAATTCTGACTTTTTTTTTCTCAAAATTGCTTCATGTAAACTCGCAATTGCGAGTTATAAATCAGAATTGCGAGATATAAACTGGCAATTCTGAATTTCCTCAGAAATGTGAGTTTGTATCTCACATTTCAGACTTTTTTTCTTGCAATTGCTAGTTTATATCTTGCAGTTCTTAATTTTTTTTCCCCCCCTCACAACTGTGAGATATAAACTAGTGTTGGGCGATACGCTCAATTTTCATATCGCCTTATCGTCAGCCTGTGTGATTGCCAATACACGATATTATCGTGCTAATTTATTTAATTATTTACTTAGTTTCATTGCCGGCAAATGAACCAACACCAGCATAAGGCTAAAAGCAGCCTAATGTTTTCAGTATGACTTTCAGTATGATTTGTGTTTAACATAACAATTTAATAGAAATATTGTAATTTACTAATGCTTACATTTAATTAGTTATTCTAAAAGCAGCTACAGAAAACGAGCAAAGAACATTTAGCCTACGTTATCAAAGAACATCATCACTGACTAGCCTAGCCTAGCGCGAGTTTATGCACTTTAAAAAACGCTCCCGGTACCATAAGTGAATACAATAGTTACATCACTGTAATGATGAATACATTTTCTTACCCCTTATTTACACTGCACACGTGTGGCACGTGTGTACCCCAAAACGAGTTACTGTGCTCCTCTTTTTGATCTTCTCCCCTCCTTGCTGAACGGGATCGATTTCAAAAGTGAAAGTAAAAACAGAAAAACAGCGCGCATAAGAAAGCGATTGTACGCTTTTGCAAGCGTCAGCAACTGGACGCAATTACAGATTGCATGGTTACCACCTGAAACACCCCCTCCTGCTCACCGTGAGTTGTGCCTTTGTGTTTATACCAGTCACCTCGTGGCAAGTTTCTAAAGCGCCCCAGAAGCGGCTCTCTGCACTGCATCGCTAAAGTTGGGCGCATAGTATATTTTTTTTTATTGGATAATAATAATAATCATCTTACTATCGTCAAAGGCATCAGCAACAGGCAATATCTCTGACTATTGTTGATACACGATAATATTGTCTATCGGCACAACCCTAATATAAACTTTCAATTGCGAGTTATAAAGTCCAATTCTGAGGGGAAAAAATACTGATATGTTCTCAGAATTGTGAGTTTATATCTCAATCCTGACTTAATACCTTGCAATTGCTTATATCTCGCAATTCTGAGAAAAAAAAGTCACAAGTGCGAGTTTATATCATGCAATTCTGACTTCATTTTTCAGAACTGCAAGTTTACATTTCAGAATTCTGACTTGGTAACTCATAATTGTGAGTTTATATCTCACAATTCTAAGAAAGAAGTCAGAATTGTGAGGTAGAAAGCAATTACCTTTTTTTTTTTATTATTCAGAGGCGGAAACGGGCTTCTATACATAAGAGACTTCTTTCAAAAGTGTTAAAATCTTACCAACCCCAAACTTTTGAAGAACAGTGTATGTCTATATATTAAATGAAACCTTTGTTGTGAAACAGGAAAGCCATGTTTTTCATAATGTCTTATTCTCACTTCAAAAACTAATTTTGTCTCTAATCTTATATTTTAAAAGAGTAGGCAGTTCTAGATGCCAGAAGTTGTAATTTGCATATCTGAATGCTATTTCTTCCAATGCGTTTGCATTAGACAAGCCTCAGGTCAGATCTGGGCTACGTTCTTACAGTAAACCTCTTCTTTGGCCAGGCTGTTTTGACAGGCTCTGTGCTAATGCTGAAGTGCTCTTTCCTCAAGCGCGTACGTCCCCTGCTACTGACAGTCTGTTTTTGTGCTGAACACACAAGACAATGGGTCCCTCGTCCCCGCGTGGGCGTCGTGCCCACTTCACACCGCATGAAAAGCTGAAGTAAAGCCACGGCCGCAGAGGAGGCTTGGCTCATAAACAAGCTCTCAATACCCCTCTGCCAAAAACTGGACTGAACAGTCCTGTGACAAAAAATATCTGCTGTTCAGAGTTGATCTTTATCGCACAATGCCGTGTTTTAAGTCCCATGGTGGTATCAGATCAGACTCCATGAAGTAAACAACCTGCTTTGGTATTTTGTTTGTCATCAGATTTGATGTTAGATACTCTTCTTGTCTTGAAAATTGAGACTTTGTTGTTGTTTTGTTCACAGATTTGTCTTTTTCCTGGATCCGTGCAACATAGACATCATTCAGAGGAAGATAAAGTCCATGGCGCTGTGCGTGTCACAATGTCCCACAGAGGAACTGGCGACTTACTACGACCTCAAGAGGTTTGCCATGATGAATGGTGAGTCGGTCAACTAACTAGCTATTGTGGGCATGTAACGTCATCCTCACAGATATAATGGCAAGACCTTGACTGGACATCTACCCATGAAACAGACAAAGACGTTCATCATATATATGGTCGTGACCCCCAGTGTTTGTCTTTTCATAATGTTTTTTTTACTCAGTAGCTCCAACAAGAGCACCACACACACATAAATATACACATATGTTCCTGTCAGGCACAGCCGGTAAGACCCGGTCAGGGTTGAACTAACTAAACAAAGATTCCACTGACCCATCTTGCTGTAGGGTCTCTGTTGTGTACAGTCCAGTGTTGCTGTCTATAGGGTTTGACACGTCCCATCTGACACCACTGGAGAGTTTGAATGACATCATTGTTTCCCTGGAGTTTCACTGTGTTTTCTGTGCATCTGCTTGTAAGGAAAGTTCATTATGGAGTTCACGTTCATATTAAATGCTTAGTGAGTTGACAGTGATTTAAAGGATTAGTTCACTCCGGAATTAAAATTTCCTGATAATTTACTCGCCCCCATGCAATTCAAGATTCTTTCTTCATTCGAAAAGAAATTGAGGTTTTTGAGGAAAACATTCCAGGATTTTTCTCCATATAGTGGACTTCAATAGTGGTCAACGGGTTGAAGGTCCAAATTGCAGTTTCAGTGGAGCTTCAAAGGGCTCTACACGATCTCAGCGGAGGAATAAGGGTCTTATCTAGAGAAACAATGAATAAAAAATAAATATAAAATATATATAGAAAAAAAAAATATATATATATATATATATATATATATATATATATTATTTTTTTTTTTTTTACATGTATACACTTTCTAACCACAAATTCTTGCCTTCATGCATTACATAGTCACGTTGGAAAGGTCATGCGTGATGTAGGTGGAAGTACCCGACCCCGTGTTTATAAAGCAAATGTGCAAAAAAAGTCAAATGTCCTTTACAAAAATGGTAAAACAACAATGTCGGACGATTTTGAAGTTGGAGGAGAAAATGAGATGGAGTTTTTCGCCCTACTCTACGTTTTTGAACCGAAGTGCGTGACCTTTCCAACGTGATTACATAATGCGTGAAGTCGTGGATGTGCTTCGCAGAGTTAGTGCAAGATTAGCATTTGTGGTTTAAAAAGTATATAAATGCATTTATTTATTTTTTTTTTTATAGAAAATGACCGATCGTTTCACTAGACAAGTGTAGATCTTGAAAAGCCCTTTGAAGCCGCACTTAAACTTGGACTTTTGAAGTCCACTATATGGAATTAAATTCTGGAATTTTTTCAACTGAAGAAAGAAAAACATTTTGGATGACAGGGGCATGAGTAAATTATCAGGAAATTTTAATTCAGGAGTAAACTTATTCCATTAATTGGTCTCATTTCTTATCCCCGCTGAAAAAATCCAACTAAAATCAGTGTCTGATGGTCGCTGCTTTTTATATGTGACCCTGGACCACAATACCAGTCTTAAGTAGCCTGGGTATATTTGTAGCAATAGCCAAAAATACGTTGAATGGTTGAGTCAAATTTATTGATTTTTCTTTTATGCCAAAAATCATTAGGATATTAAGTAATGATCGCATTTCATGAAGATAATTTGTAAATTTCCTACCATAAATATATGACAACTTAATTATTGATTAATAATATGCATTGCTAAGAACTTTATTTGGACAACTTTGAAGGTGATTTTCCCAATATTTAGATTTTTTTTTTTTTGCACCCTCAGATTCCAGATTTTCAAATAGTTGTATCTCGGCCAATATGTATGTTTGTATAAATATATATAAAAGTATGTATAAATCTCAATTTAAAAAAAAAAATTGACACTGGTTTTGTGATCCAGGTTCACATATGGTTTTTAGCTGGTCCTTTTTTGGTATGGGCAATATGACCAAAGTTTTATATTGTGGTATGAGTCATTTTTAATAACAATACCATTTGACTGATTCTCTAGTATTATTATTTTTATTATTTTTACGATTTTTAACTAGTCAACTTGAAAATGTAACTACAAATGATTCAAGTAACTTTTTCTTTGTTAACCCTCTAGTTAAAGCAAGTTCTATTCCAAGTGCACCACACAAAGTTGTCAACATGATATTAAAACATATTGAACAAATCACTTGTTAAATTTATTTGCAGAAAAAATGCATGAACTACAACTACATTTTGTACAAACTTGTCTTATACATATTATATGTTCAGAAATAATGCTTTAAAAAAATCTCAAAAGTCAAGGTAATTCACAAAGAAACGCTGCATACATTGTATAAAATCATCAAATGTATAAAAACACTGCATATTCTTCACTGTGGAAAGTAAACGTATATTTCTTTTTATTAAAGTCACAAAAGTGCTTTAGTCAAGAGCAGTGAGAGATTTTATCTCTTTTGTTTGGGCAGCATCTTTCGGGCTAGTTTGTTTGGTGTGTTCCACATGTTGGCTCTCGTCGGCCTTACGTCGGTGGAAGTTTGCCCATTGGCTGTTCAGTTTTGCAAACAAATCAGTGTTCGAGAATAAAGCGAAAGTGATAAAAACAAGCATGTAAATGAAGGCGGCACGGATAGAAGGCTGTTCTAACGTTACGTGATCTTACCCAAGCATTCCAATATGCGAATGTTTTCATAACAGCATGAGCTGCTTAAAATTATAAAAGTTATTAATGTTACTGATATTCAAAATGGTGAGCAGGCGCTACTGTTTACGTTTTGTATTTCTGCGTTTATCTCATATATCTTTGTTTTGGTTTCTCCTTTTAAATGATGAATATTTACTATTGATATTTACTAGCTACTGTCATAGACCGCTAATTCCTCTCATGCAGGTGCAGAACGCACAAGTTTGCAGTCAAGTTTGCGCTATGTGTTCAAGTGCTTTTTTCAACACCATCGATTTTTGTCGCCACTAGTTCTTTGAAGTCAGCTTGGTGTGTCCCGCCCTTAACATGAAAAACAGACAGCAGGAACATTAGACTGCTGTCACTTTAAGAGCTATACCATTACACATGCGTTTTCTTTCTTAGCTGTTTGCTTTTACTTAAAACTTAAATTACTGTCTTTACAAGGATACTTGCAGAGACAGGCGTTTTGACACATACAAGTGTATTTAACTGTTCAAGGTGTATAAAGCAGCAAAAATAACTCCGTTCCATACTCTCGTGCTCTATGAACACCGCTTTCACGTGCGCGCACCTCTTTGACAGCACTCAGAAACAGTCTCTGAGATAGCACATGTATATAGCAAAATTAATTCTTTTTCATTGCTGATTGTGTTTCAACTGCTGAAAATCACTTGTTTTTAACCACAATGCTTAAAAACGCGTGAAAACGATAGGTTTTCATTACCAAGTAGCACAGCAACTTCACGTGAGCATTTAACCGGTATATCCAGTGTTTCCCCTACGTTCACAGCTTTGTGGGGGTGGGGGAGGGGATGGATGGGGCAGGGGTGCTGGTACCCAACGGTACTTTTTTTCGGTACTTTACTCTCTGTATAATAACAAAAACATTTCAGTGGAAAAAAAAAGTCAAAAACTCTCAATTTCAACATTTTGAACAAACAAACCCTACAGAAATGTTTGTGTTTTAATTTTTCTGATAATCAAATGAAGGCATTAAACATTTATTTATTTTTAATCAAATGAAAAAGTTTATTTTTTGGCAAACAAACAGAGGTTTACTATTAAAATTGATACATGGAACAAAAATTGTATGAATATTCTGTTAAAAAGTTGTAATAGTAATTGTAGATTTTGTTTTTCTACAATTAATTGGTTAATCTGGTTGTAATATTTATTTTTATGATCACATTTTTTATTATTATTATTTTTTTTAAATTGGCCAGAGCTTATTTCACTGTCTTGACCACCTTAGCGTTATAGGGGTGACATGTTGAGTATAATGCATCTTTTCCCTCTCTATTAGGGTCTGAGCTTTGTTCGTATGAGTTACCTGGTCACAAGTACCCAAGCCTTCCCGAGCGCTTCGATAAGTGTCCCAAACTTCCAGTACCAGAGAGGTATGAAACAAACTCTTGACAAACTAACTCTCCCTGTACAGCACAGTTCCTTTCTGTCTTGATCTGTCCTCTATGCTCTGGCCTTTTCTACCTCTGCAGCAAAGCTCTTCCGGTGTTTAACCGCTGCACGCCGGTGGATATCTCCTGCTATGCTAAGTTTGCTGAAGCGGTGGTCACGTTTGTCAGTGATAACAGCATGTTAAACAGGCTGATTGCCGGGGTGGCGGCCAGCAAAGAGATCATTGTTGGGCTGTGTCTGCTGGCGTTAGGTAACAGTCTATTCTCTCTGGCTGCTGCTGCTGCTGAGGCTCATTGATTCAATTTTCTGATTATGTGTTTATCTGTAAAATGAGCAGAAATGGATAATTACAGTTCCTGATATCCATATGAAATCAAGGCTAATTAAGTTCTACGCTATTAAGCGTTAACAAACAAGTATCTAAATCTAAAGCTCACTGTTGTAATTCTTGTAGTATTCTGAGCCACTGTCAGACGAAGGCTGAAGTATTTTGTGATGTGTTCAAAATAACATGAAACTGCATTTGCAGCACTTTTAAGTTCTGTAATGCAGTGTGTTTTGATTAACCTCAGATTGTAGTTTAGTCTAGAGTCTTTCTCTAACTGCTAATCCTGTTTTGTGCATGCTGCAGTTTTGTCCATGATCCTCATGGTGATCATTCGTTACATCTCTGCTGTCTTGGTTTGGATCCTGACTGCACTGGTGGTTCTGGGTTCTCTGGGCAAGTCTGCTTTTTCTGCTCTTTTCACACCTCCTAAACTGAGAATGGCATCCTTTCTTTCTTCATTTGCACGTCCTATTCTTGAGTGCAAAATAGCACATTCTGATTAAATAAACGGTTTGGCCAATTGTCAATATTTTATTTTATTTTGCTTTGTTCTATTTTGATCTATGTTCTTGTTTCTGCATTTAATATTTATTTCTTTTTATTTTGTTTTATTTTTATTCTGAGTAATTTTATTTTGTTTCTTTTTTATTTTATTTTATTTTGCGTTGTTCTATTTTGATCTGTTTTCTTGTTTTATTGTATTTTATATTTTTATATATTGTTTTAGTTAAGTAAGTAATTTTGTGTAATTTTTGTTCTTTTTTATTTTGTGTTGTTCTATTTTGATTTATTTTCTTGTTTTATTATATTTTATTTTTATTTTTTATTTTGTTCTATTTTTTTAAGTCAAATAAATTTTATTTATTATTTTGTTGTTGTTGTTGTTGTTGTTGTTTTAAGTAATTTATTTTGCTCTGTTTTATTAAGTGTGATTCTATTTTTAGGTTTACTTTATTTCATGCATTTATTTTATTTTTCTTAAACTAAATTTTTTTTTTTTTTTTTTTTTTTTTTAAACCAGGTTTTAAACGTACTAAGCAGTTATCCATCTTAATGCCGTATATTATAACGTTTTGATGTCTCATTTTACTTCAGGAAAGAGATACTAGAGTAAACAGTATAGATTTATAATGTCGCTGTTCATATAATCATATTGGCTATCAGACAGAATTATTATGCGTCTGTTCCAAAGGGATGCACAGTAATCCAGTCCCACACAAAGCTGAATCATCAATAACAGTGTGGTTTATATTCTAGGCTTTCACCTGTTTATGCAGTGTTGAAAGTGAATATGGCTTCTATTCTTGGCTTTTCTCAGGAGGTACGAGCGTTCTGTGGTGGCTGTACATAGACTATAGAATGACAATGAATGAGACCATGTCTAAAGATCTGCGGGAAACAGAAGAACCCAACGGTGGCATGAAGACCACCAAAGACCACGCTCAAGGACTGCTCATCTACGCCGTTTCAGCGACTGTGTTCACTGTAAGCCCCTAGAGAAATCAAAAATGACATTTGAGAGAGATCTCGGCTGGTGTTTTTTTGCTGTCATGCTGCTAATTTCCATCTTTCTGCTCCCGCAGGGAATTTTGTTGCTTCTGATGTTGTTTATGAGGAAGAGGGTGGCTTTAACCATCGCCCTGTTTCACGTGGCGGGAAAAGTATTCATCCACCTGCCATTGTTGGCATTGCAGCCCTTCTGCACGTTCCTCGCTCTTTCTCTGTTTTGGGTCTACTGGATCATGGTCCTTCTTTTCCTCGGCACTACTGGTAAGATGAAAATTCTTGTGGGATTTAAAGGGATAGTTCACGTAAAAAAAAAAAAAAAAACTTTTGTCATCAGTTACAAACCCGTATTTTGTTCCAGACTTTTTCTTCCATATTTGTTTATCAAGGACTGCCTTCAGTGCATGGAGAAAAACACATTAATAATGGTGTGAGGACCTTATTGGAATTGCTCAGTTTCTTCTTTTTCTCCAAAATGAATCACATTTTAAGGGCCTAAACATGCTCAAACTCATGAAACTTTGCACACACACCAAAAGTGGTGAAAATTTATATCTGATATGGGTTTCAGAAGTGGGTGTGTCAAAATGGCTTGATAGCGCCCCCTATAAAATTTCAATGAGGTGCCCCACGAACTGTGTTTCACATACATGTATGAAATTTGGTAGATGATGTCCGATCTGCACCAAAATTCACGTTTGATGAGTCCTGTCCTAAACACATGCCCATGCCCATGCTCAGTTATAGTCATAGCATCACCTGCTGGCAACAGGAAGTGGCTTGTTTTATGCTTTAACGAACTCCTCCTAGAGATTTCATGACATCAACATAATATTTGGTCAGTCTAATCTAAAGGCCTGTGCAATGTTACATTGCGAAGATCTTGAGTTTTCATTAAAGGGTGTGTCTGTGGCGGCCTGACAAATTTCGATGTTTCGCCATAGAAAAAGTTGTTGTTATAACTCAGCTGTACAAAGAGTCCTGGCCTGAACACATCTAAAGTCCAATATTCATACAACATACAATGTTCAATCTGCACCAAACTTCATGTTTGATAGAAGTTCTAGATCGAAGACATCTTCAATATTCAGTTATAGTCATAGCGCCACCATCTGGCAACAGGAAGTTTACCACATATAAATGACTTTGACATATTCCTTCTATATTTACAACTTTAAAAGCATATTGCCCACTATTCGCTGTTCGCCTAAAGGCTCCAGATGGCTGTGAGCCTGTGTGCGAGGGCCCTTTTAACACTGCTTGCAACTTTAATTTAGTTCAAACTTAAACGAATTTAGTTTTAACATAAAAAAAATCATGACATGATAATGGGTAAATGATGTCAGACTTCTCTTTTTTTTTTTTTTTTTTGTTTGGTTGGAATATCCCTTAAGCAACTAACTTGAAATCTAACTGCATGTTTTGAGTGCAAAATAATCACAATAGTGCAGTCGGATGCATGGAACAGTTTGGCCATTTGAAGAATTTAATTTATTTATTTAGTTTTGTTCTGTTTTATGTTGTTCTTTTTTAATTTTCTTGTTATTTTATTACCTTATATTTTTTGCCAGGTTTTAAAAGTTATCCATCCTAACACTGTACATATTATTTTGATGTCTGATTTCACATCAGGAAAGATATTCAAGATATTAAAAGATTAGTTCACTTAGAGAAGAAGTGATAAAGATAATTTACTCACCCCCATGTCATCCAAGATGTTGATGTCTGTCTCAAATGTTAAGAAATGAAGGTTTTTGAGGAGAACATTCCAGGATTTTCCTCCATATAGTGGACTACAATGGGAATCAAAGGTTTGAAGGTCCAAACTGCAGTTTTCAATGCAGCTTCAAAGGACTCTACATGATCCCCGCTGAGGAATAATAGTCTTATTTATTGGAACGATCGGTCATTTTCTTAAAAATAAAACTGTATATACTTTATTTTTTTAACCCCAAATTCTCATCTTGCACCAGCTCAACTGCTCGCATTACGTAGTCACGCTGGAAAGGTCACGTGTGATGCAGGCAGAAGTACCGACCCAGTGTTCACAAAGCGAACGTGCAAAGAAAGTCAAACACCCTTTACAAAAAAGGTGAAATAACGATGTCGGATGATTTTGAATATGGAGGAGAAAATGAGATTTCTGATTAGTTTTTTTTAAAAAAATGACAGATCGTTTCGCTAGATAAGACCCTTATTCCTCGGCTGGGATCGTGTAGAGCACTTTGAAGCTGCATTGAAGCTGTAATTTAGACCTTCAACCCGCTGATCCCCATTGAAGTCCACTATATGAAGAAAAATCCTGGAATGTTTTCCTCAAAAACCTTAATTTCTTAGCATCTGAAGAAAGAAAGACATAAACATCTTGGATTACATAGGGGTGAGCAAATAATCAGGAAATTTTAATTCTGGAAGTAATTTTGTAAGCTTGGCATTTCTGCTTAAAAACAGACTAAGCAGTCAGTTATCACTCATCATATAATTATATCGGTGGTTGGCCCTTAAATAACTGATGAATGTATACTTTGAACTACAGGCTGCAAAATGAAATATACAATATAGTTTTAGGAATTGCTTTGCTTTGCATTTTTCCTCAGCGACAATGTGTACGAGCCTTAAAATAGCCTTCTGTTCAAGTCATTTTGTACGGATAATGTAGGACATTTATGTACTGCAATGCAAGTTAACCGACTCCGCTTGGGCATCTCATTCTCATTTAAACGTGTATTACTGTTGCAGAAAGCTCTGTAAAAGCAAAAATATCAGGCTGCAGCTTGTACGCTCCTGTCCACAGGGAACCCGGAGAAGAATGAGGATACCGGCCTGGTTGAGTTCAGGCTCACAGGAGCGCTACAGTACATGACCTGGTACCACGCAGTGGGACTGATCTGGATCAGTGAGTTCATCCTGGCTTGTCAGCAGATGACCGTCGCCGGTGCTGTGGTAACCTACTATTTCACAAGGTCTGTTTTTTAGTGAAAATCCTCTCAGATACCATATTTGTTGTTAAAGGTGATGTGTGTAACATATTTTAATGAGATTTGGAGATATTTTCTTTAATCATAGTTTAAAGGGGTCATCGGATGCAAAGTTCACTTTTACATGTTGTTTGAACATTAATGTGTGTTGGCAGTGTATGTACAAATCTACCCTATAATGATCAAAATCCATGAATTAATCTGTAAAAATAATATCCCCTTTTTCAAATCGAGCCATTCTCAGATGCCTGTCAGTGTGGCGTCACACCGACAGAGGCCGCTCCCACGATAGTTGATTGACATGAGCGTTTTACCTCAGACCCGCCTTAAATCAGCTGTAACAGTCCAACCTCCATTGTTTCGATGACGGAGCAGGGATGTAAATTAGACAAGAATATCTCCGATTGAGGTGTTGTGTTGCTGGATCTAATTATGAACATAGTGGTCGTCATTTACTCCCGACATCTGAGCCGCTGAAGATTCAGTGGATTACGTTTGTTTGTGAAGGGAATGCGCCTCCCGATCTACATAAATCCGTCTGTGTTCGCGCAAATAATTCGTGATCCAGCTTCACTTACAGCAGAAGTGAGTATAAGGGTTTTTTTAATAAATCTTTGTGATCGCCTTTCCAAATAACGTGCTAGTTAGCAAGTTTAGTGGCTAAATGTGGCTAAAGTAAACAGGCGTCACTCCACAGAGAGAAGAGAGGGGTGGGGCAAGCAGAGCTCATTTGCATTTAAAGCAACCTCGACCAGAACAGGATGATTTTTGCAGAGCTGATTTTGGCAAGGTAAAAAGGGTGTTGTTTTACACTACCATTGAGAATTTTTAACCAAAGTATATTGTAGACTTTTTATTAAGACCCTAAAGAATCATATCAACTTGTGGAAAATGGGCATCCGATGACCCCTTTAATATACAAAGACAGCTGAAAATTTACTCACCTTCCAAAATGTAGATCGGAACAGATTTGGAGAAATTTAGTATTGCGTAATTTGCTCACCAGTAGATCCTCTGCAGTGAATGGGTGCCGTCAGAATGAGAGTCCAAACAGTTGTGTGGATTGCTTGTGGATTGTTTTTATCATCCGTTTGGACTCTAATTTTGACGGTACCCATTCACTGCAGTGGATCCACTGGTGAGCAAGTGATGTTAATTTCTCCAAAGTCTGTTCTGGTGAAGAATTAAACTCATCTTGGAAAGTACATTTTCAGCAAGTTTTCATTTTTTGTTGAACTGTTCCTTTAAGCCTATAATTGTGTTTGTCTTCAACTAATCCTGTATTCATGAATTTGTTCTTGAAATAGCTCACAGTTATAACCTTGAAAGATGACGCACTTTTTGCAGTAATTTATTTCATGTCCATCCAGGGACAAAACCAAACTCCCGGTGACGCCCATCCTGTCATCAGTGCTGCGGCTGGTGCGGTATCACCTGGGCACTGTGGCCAAGGGCTCCTTCATCATCACCCTCGTCAAGATCCCACGCCTCATTCTCATGTACATCCACAACCAACTCAAAGGAAAGGTAGGGAGGCAGCTCGTTTGACGTGTCCTTGGGTTGTTGGATCTAAATTGCAAATCTCTCTTGCTGCAAGAATCTTAACTGACGTCATGCATATTTATGCTTACTGCATACAGTTTTCATTAGGACTAGACAGCTCTTATGTGGTGTTTTTGGGACAGTTACATACACAATTAACTAGTATTGTGATGTTTTCTAGGAGTATTATGCTAGTATTTTATGCTAAATATGGGGTTTGTATTTAAATGCTTTCATGGTTGATAACTTAATGTTTTTAATTAGATTTTATTTTTATATTTTTTCAATAGGTTTTTTTTTGTCATTCTTATCATTTTTTTTTACATGTCTTTATCATTGTTTAGATTTGTTAGTTAGAGTTATTTTAATACTACAAGTTAAAATAAATGTTTTTCTATTTTTTTAGATTTTATTTTATTTTAGTTAGGAGTATTTTGTTAGTATTATATGCTATTATATATTTTATTATATTAATAATATACTGTTATAATTATTGATAATATTTTAAATTAGATTTTATTTTTACTGTTTTACTAATTTTATTTTATTTTTTTGTTATTCTTATCGTTTTTTTAATGTCTTAATTTTTATTTGTTAGCTTTTAGTTATTTTAATACTTTAAGTTAAATTAAAATACGTTTTCCTTTTTTTGGATTTTGTTTAATTTTATTCAGTATTTTGCTAGTATTATATGTTAACTGGGTTTTTATATTTAAATATTTTCATGGTTGAGAGTGTTAATTTAATATTATTAATATACTATTACAATTTTTGTTATTTGATTATTTTGATTTTATTTTTACATTTATGTTTTTACTGCATTAGTATTTTAATTTTTTTTTTTGGCATTCTTACCAGTTTTTTGAATGTCTTTGTTAGTTTCAGTTATTCTATTTTGTTCTATTTTTATTTATATATATATATATATATATATATATATATATATATATATATATATATATATATATATATATATATATATATATGTATATGTATATGTATATGTATGTGTGTGTGTGTGTGTGTATAAATATATATATGTATGTATTGTTTACTTTTGTTAGGGGGTATTTTGTAGTATCATATGCTAATATGGGTTTTGTATTTAAATTTAAATGTTTTCATGGTGAGTGTTACTAGTATTATTATACTATTATAATGAATTTTTAAATATTTTGAATTATATTTTCTTTTTTATTATTTTATTGATTTTATTTGTTAGTTTTAGTTATTCTAATACTTCCAGTTTAAATAGAATAAGTTTTTCTTTTTTCTTTTTTAGATTTTGTTATATTTTAGTTAGGAGTGTTCTGTTATATGCTAAATATTTAAATGTTTTCATGGTTGAGAGTGCTATTTTATTATTATTAAAATAATGTTATAATGTTTGTTAATATTTTGATTAGGTTTTATTTTTAAATGTTCTGTTTTTACAGCTTTAGTAATTTTATTTATTTATTTATTTATTTTGGCATTCTTACCAGTTTTTTAAATGTCTTCATCATTTTTATTTGTTAGTTTTAGTTATTCTAAAACTATAAGTTAAAATAAAATAAGTTTTTTTTTTTTTAATTTAGTTTAATTTTAGTTAGTATTTTGCTAGTATTATATGCTAATATGGGTTTAGTATTTTGAATGTCTTTATAGTTTTTATTGATTTTTATTTGTTAGTTTTAGTTATTTTAATACTTTGTTAAAATAAAATTTTAAAATAAAAAATTAAATAAACGTTTTTTTATTTTCTTTTTATATTTTGCTTAATTTTTTTTAAGTATTAGGCTAGTATTATATGCTAAATATGTTTTTTGTATTTAAATGTTTTCATGGTTGTGAGTGTTATTACAGTATTATTAATTACTATTATAATTTTTGTTAATATTTTGAATTAGATTTTATATTTTCTGTTTTTACTGTTTTAATAGTTTTATTGTTGTTTGTCATTCTTAGTTTCTTAATGTCTAAGTTTTATTGATTTTTATTTGTTAGTTTTAGTTATTTTAATACTTTGTTAAAATAAAATTTTAAAATAAAAAATTAAATAAACGTTTTTTTATTTTCTTTTTATATTTTGCTTAATTTTTTTTTTAAGTATTATGCTAGTATTATATGCTAATATGTGTTTTGTATTCAGATGTTTTCATGATGAAAGTGTTATTATAGTATTATTAATATACTTAGAATTCTTGTTAACATTTTTTATTTAAATTTTATTTTTATATTTTCTGTTTTAACTCTTAGTAATGTTATTGTCTTTTGTCAATCTTATCAGTTTTATGAATGTCTATAGCTTTTATTTGTTAGTATTAATTATTTTAATACTTCAGGTTAAAATAAAATAAGTTTTCTATTTTCTTTTTTTTATTTTTTTTAAGTTAGGAGTTTTATGTTAGTATTTTATGCTAAACTTGGGTGTGTATTTGAATTATTATTAATATGCTGTTATTAATTTAAGTATTATTAATATGCTTTGATAATTTTAGTTAACATTTAGAATTTCGTTTTTATTGATTTAAATATTAGTTTGAATTATTTTAATGCTTCAAGTTAAAACAAAATATGTTTTTCTATTTTGTTTTATTTTAGCTGATGTTTATTTTTTCCAGTAATAAAAACCTTTTATTTTATGATTTAGTTTTAATTAACAGTGATAATCCTGGGGTGAATGATCCTGTTTAAATTAACATTTCCTCTGTGTTTACTGCTAAACAATGCACAATAAAACCAGCTACTCTTATTACTAAAGTAAATATGCTCAATTTCGACATGCAGTTTTTAAGAATAATGCAGTGGCTAAAAGCTAAGCGGAAAAATGTTAAATTGGCTTTTGCCTTTTGAATCAGCAGTCAGGCGATCATTACTTATGTTGTCTGAAATTGTTCTTCTGAATACTTATTTTGGTGTTATCTTGGTGTGTGCGGTGGGTATCTTTTGAAGTTAATGCTGAAAGCTATTTATTACTGTCCTCTTGGGTTCCACTTAGGTGACGTATCATTTACTTGATGTATGGTTTGGGATCTTGGGAATATAATGAACTCTAATAGATATCAGTGCCAGCTTTATAGAGGCAGATTTGGAGCATTAAAGAAGAGCTTGACAAATGTGCAACAGACATGCACTGTGGATAACGTTTGCGTGCGTTCTGATTCCGTTCCATGTTACACCCCACAGGAAAACGCTTGTGCACGCTGCATGCTGAAGGCCTGTATCTGCTGTCTGTGGTGTCTGGAGAAGTGCCTCAATTATTTGAATCAGGTAGGTTAGTCGATGGATAAGTCATACTGTGCAAATTGCAGCTCATTTGGATGTTCTTTTTGTGTGATGCGCTAATTCTTGCGATCTGTTTCTAGAATGCATATGCGGCGACGGCCATAAACAGCACCAGTTTCTGCACCTCGGCCCGCGATGCCTTCATGATCCTGGTGGAAAACGCTCTTAGGGTGGCGACCATCAACACCGTTGGAGATTTTGTTCTCTTCCTGGGCAAGGTGAAGGAGAGATGAGTGGTTGATAGTGGTTGTCAAGCATTTAAAGAGAGAAAGGCAGCCAGCTAAACTGTTTTTTAGTAGTGTAGGTTTTGTTTTTCATGCTGACATGCACTACTGTTCAATTTTGGGGTCAGTAAGATTTTATTTGTATGTTTTTACCTCAGCAAGGCCTTTATTCAATTAAAATACAGCAATACTGTGAAATTGTATTAGTTTTTTTTTAAAAAAACTGTTGAAATTTAATTTATTCCTGTGATGCAAAGCTGAATTTTCAGTATCACTACTCCATTCTTCAGTCACATGGTCCTTCAGAAATCATTATAATATGCTGATTTGCTGCACAAGAAACATTTCTTATTATTATCAATGTTGAAAGCAGTTGTGCCACTTAATATTTTTGTGGAAATCATGATGCATTTTTTCATGGTTCTTTAATGAATAGAAAGATCAACTTTTTAAACTTTTTTAAAAATATTATATTATATTTTTATTTATTTTATTTATTTACTTTTTTTAATGTATTAATGTCTATAAAATATAATTATAATTACTTTAAAATATAATTACTGTCATTAAATTGGTCAATTTAATGTAACATTTCTGAATAAAAGTATTTATTAATTTTTTTGAATCTCACTTTCCCCAAATCTTGAAATTTTACTGTATGTGTCTTTTTTTTTTTTTTTTTTTTTTTGTTTTTTTTTTGTGATGCACCGAAATTAAAAAATATATATAATAAGAAGAATAATAAATTCTGGGCCGAAACCTAAAATTCTCGATGCACTTGGCTTAAAACAGAAACCAAAACTGAAAATGCGTTGTAATAATTATTTATGATTTTATTAAATATAATTATGCAGTTATGTAAGGTAATTATGTAAGACTTTTTAATTTAATTCACTAATTTTAATGATATTTAATTAAAAAAAAAACCAAGCCAATAATATAACCACATTTTTATTGAAAATAACACAATAAAATAGGAAAGAAAATTAAATATCAGTCAAAATTATTACCATTAAATATCAATATATTATTTTAATTCAATTCTATGCAGCAGAATCAGACATAACTTTATTTATTTATTTTTTGGCACAGCGCTCCCAACCAAAAAAAAAAAAAAAACAATTTCTGGCGGGCGAAATTTCGGTTCATCCCTAGACTTTTATATTATTTTCCTATATTTTTATTTTTAATTACTAACTCCCAATAGCCTTCAGTTTATGTCACCGTCCAGCAAAACCATTATTTATCACTTACTTTTAATTACAAGACTGTAATTATTTTTAAACTCCTCTTTTTTTTTTTTTTTTTTTTTATTTAGTTGACTCATATGAAAAGATTTTTTGTAAAGCAAGGCCAGATTTAGTGTTAGATTTTCTATTATAAATAAACTTAAAAAACATTTTGTGAAAATGATTTTGTTTTGTTACATTTTAGCCTGTTTCTCAGCATGAAAATAGCAGATCAAGTTGAGAAAAATACAAAAAACATTGTATTTATTATACATTCTTGCATATATCCATGTGTACAAAATTAAATTTTAATTTAATACATTTTTACTACATTTTGAAATTGTCATTTTTTGTTTAGACCAGTATGATTATTCATGGTAGTTGAAACCTATGTTAGCTATAACCTGTGTTAACACAATTTCAATGGTTAAGCTAGTTCACCAACTTAGTGATGAAGCTGAAGATTACCAAAGAAGCCTTGATGCTTGAACTATAGTTAAGAAGCCTACAAGACACATCAGCATCTCATGCTGGAGACCAGCTACGCTTGACTTTCCTGCATGCTTTTTTTTAATACTTGTTATACTCAGTAATTGAGCATTTGCTTATTTCTCCCCACACAGGTCCTGATCGTGACGTGCACGGCGTTCGCCGGGGTGTTAGCGCTGAACTATCAGAGAGATTACACCGAGTGGGTCCTGCCGCTCATCATCGTGTGTCTGTTCGCGTTCCTGGTGGCACACTGCTTCCTGTCCATCTTCGAGATCGTGGTGGACGTGCTCTTCCTCTGCTTTGCCATCGACACCAAATACAACAACGGCACACCTGGGAGGGAATTCTACATGGACAAGGCCCTGATGGTGAGTCACCGCTGAAGAAAAGGTTGCACGCTATCTGTGCAATTCTCTCCTGTCTGCTGTTGGATCAGAACACCATAAATAGTCTCACTGTTGCGAGCGCACTTGCCATCTGAGTCACGTTTCTGTTTTGTGTTGTAGCTTCGTTCGTTCTTTTGAATGTAGGCTCTCTGCTGGCCTGGATACGTTAATATTTTAAGATTCAGATGGTGTCCCAGATATTCTCTTTGGACAACTTTCAACTTTTGTTTTGAAAAGCTCCTTGATTTTTCAAGGGGGAAAAAAAAACTCACACAAGGCTAGTTTCTTGTGCAGTTTTAGAAAGATGCTTTCTACTTTTTACATAGTCAGCCAAATCGTGTAGCCAACGGCTTTGAGAAATCAAAAGAGAAGGCTTGAGCCTTGAGGCGCTGCAAAGAACCACAGCTTTCAGAAATGCAAAGTCACTCGCAGTAAAGGTTGTAGCACAGCAACAGACTTTGGAACATGTCAACCGCTTTTTTTCTCAGAGATGCTTCGGGTAAAAATATCTGTTCAGTCTGCAGTTACTGGCACCGTTTTCGTTTTTGGTGGGAAAGCTGTTTTCCAACTGCACGCTGAGGAACTGTACCCTAGTCTGCTTTTGGTTTAAGAAATGTGAAATAAATTTGCAATTGTTACGGAAGCAATCTTCCATTAGTTGTGATTGCTTTTGGTGACATATCATTTATTTTACAAAATCATTATCCAATAAGGAAAAAGTGGAAATGATGATGAACAGAGAAAACTACACTGTAAAAAATATTTTTCAAAGTAAACAAAGATATTGGTGTAGAAGTAATATTACTTTAAAACTTTCATGAAATTTTACGTTTCTTGCTAATTTTTTTATTTCTTTTTAATTGCAACATTATTTGAAAATTTTTTTTACACCAGTTTTTTTCAAGTGTAAATGCTTTTAAACAATTACTTTACACAAAAACAGAATTTCTTGCAAGGCATCTTCAGCAGACAGATATTTAACTCCGCAATTTTAATTTAAAAAGAAGCTTTAAATACAATTTTAGGACCATTACGTGGCCGTTTACATGCTTTTGCATTTTAATAATATTTTCATAATAATTAACATATTCACCAAAAAGTATCATTGGATAATGCATCTAGCTGTTTTACGTTTGGATATTTTAGATTAAAAAATAATAGCATTTATTTAATCTAGAAAGGTTTTCTAACAATATACACTACTGTTCAAAAGTTTGGGGTTTTTATTCTTTCTTTTTCTTTTTTTTTTGAAAGAAATTAATACTTTTATTCACCAAGGGTGTGTTAAATTAATAAAAAGTGATAGCATAGATTTACATTGTTAGAAAAGATTTATATTTTGAATAAATGCTGTTCTTTTTAACTTGTTATTCATCAAAGAATCTTGAAAAAAAAGAATGACAGGTTCCAAAAAAATATTTGGCAGCACAACTCTTTCCAACATTGATTATTCTAATAATAAATCAGCATATTAGAATGATTTCTGAAGGATCATGTGACACTTAAGACTGGAGTAACAGCTGATCAAAATTCAGCTTTGCATCACAGGAATAAATTATACTTTATATTAAAATGAAAACCATTTTTTTATATTGTAATAACAGTATGCAGTATTATTGTTTTTTTTGTTTTTTTTTCTGTATTTTTGATCAAATAAATGCAGTCTTGCTGTCTTGATCCCAAACTTTTGAGCGGTAGTGTATATACTCAAAATTTATATATATACATCCTGCTGTTCAAAAGTTTGGGATCAGTAAGATTTTTAATGTTGTTGTTTTTTTTTTTTTTTTTTTTTTTAAAAAGAATTCTCATGCTCATCAACCGCTGCATTTACTTGATCAAAAATACAGAAAAAACAGTAATATTGTGAAATATTATTACAATTTAAAATAATGGTTTTCTATATTAATATATTTTAAAATATAATTTATACCTGTGATCCAAAGCTGAATTTTCATCAGCCATCACTCCAGTCTTCAGCGTCACATGGTTCTTAATAAATCATTCTAATATGCTGATTTATTATCAAAGTTGGAAGCTTAATTTTTTTTGGAACCTGTGATTTTTTTCAGGATTCTTTGATGAATAAAAAAGTTAAAAAAAGAACAGCATTTATTAAAAATAGAAAGCTTTTCTAACAGTGTGAGTCTTTGCTATCACTTTTTTAAATCAGTTTAACAATTTAAAATAAATAAAAAAATAAATACAAATTTACTTGCCACAAACCTTTAAATGGTAGCTCATGTTGTTACAAAATATTTCTATTTTAAATAAATTAAATATTCATTTATTAATAAATCAGCATATTACAATGGTTTCTGAAGGGTCATGTGAGTAATGATGCTAAAAATGCAGCTTTTATCACAGGAATAAATTACATTTAAAAATATATCCACATAAAAAAAGATTTATTTTACATTTTAAATATTTACTGTTTTTTTTTTCAGGATTTTTGATCAAATAAATGAAATAAATGCAGCCTTGATGAGCATAAGAAACTTTTTGGGGAAAAAAAAAAAACATTAAAAATCTTATATATATATATATATATATATATATATATATATAAAATCATTTAAAGGCCTTAATGCTTCTTACGTAATCTAATAATCTTTTATTACTTTTTTATTTTGGGCTGAAATATGATTTGAACGTTCACCCAAACATACAGTGGCAGAGATAGTGGATTTCAGACTGAGAAATCAAACCTAGTGTGACAACCGCCTCTAGCAAGCAGCTGTACTAGACTCTAGTTTGATTTATTACTTTCCTCTCCTGCAGGAGTTTGTGGAGAACAGCAGGAGGTCAATGGCGATGGAGGAGCGGGGGCGCAGCAAGCGTGCCCGTCCCAAGGAAGAGGTAGAGTTGACGGAGGTTAAGGCCATGGTGAGTGGTGACGTGGGCGTGGCAGGGGCGGAGTGGCAGGCCTTGCAGGAGTTTCACCTGTACTACCTGCTGCTGTGTGTGCTGCTGGACTGGGCCCTGTCGGAGCACACACTGGTGCTCTGCTTCACACAAGACTTGATCATCTTCCTGTCTGTCTGCCTGCCCACCTCCACCCTCTTCTTCCTGGTCACATTGCTCCAGAACACGCCGGTGGCTGCTGCTGCATGCTGACTAACGCTTGCTCGCCTCCTTCATCCATCTGTCTTTTCATCTAACCTTTCTATGCATCGCACTAACAGAGCATGAACATCTATTTTTCTATCTGTGGATTGTTATTGTTATTCTTTTTTTTTTCATTCCATTCTTGCCTCTTCTTTTTTTACTGACTGTCTTGAACTCATATGGCAGCTACTGTACTTGTATATCCGTTGCCTTAAAATCACCATGTTGCTATTCGGAGGAAAGATAATTGAAACTGCAAAGCTGGAAAAACAAGAGGAGTAGAGGAAGGGAAGGACATTATCTTGATCACCTTATTATCTTGATGGTCACATTTCCCACAATTCTTAATTAGCAATTTAGCCGATAACCACATATAACTCCTGACTTTCTGGATAAACCATGGCAAATTGTGCAGTTTTAGTATCAAAATTATTACTGGGTCACTTTGTTTAGTAACATAAGTTTAGGACTGACTGTATATGGGTTGTTGACATGAAATGTTAATCATTTCTGTGAGACATGCTATAAAAGGCTCTTCAAAACACTTTATTACCTTAAAGGATTAGTTCACTTCCAGAATAAAAAATTCCTGTTAATTTACTCACCTCCGTATCATCCAAGATGTTCACGTCTTTCTTTCTTCAGTTGAAAAGAAATGAAGGTTTTTGAGGAAAACATTCCAGGATTTTTCTCTGTATAGTGGACTTCAATGGGGATCAATGGGTTGAAGGTTCAAATTGCAGTTTCAATGCAGCTTCAAAGGTCTCTACACATTCCTAGCCGAGGAATAAGGGTCTATTCTAGCAATGCGATTGGTCATTTTCTAAAAAAAAAAAAAATTTATAAAAAGTATACTTTTTAGCCACAAATGCTCAACCTTTCATGATGGAAAGGTCATGTGCGGTTAGTTCTTCACCTGGGTACTCCACTCTGGTAGGGCAAGAATATCCATCTTATTTTCTCCTTCAACTTAAAATCATCCAACATTTTTGTTTTGCCTTTTATTTGTAAATGCTGTTTGACTTTCTTTGCACATTTGCTTTGTAAACACTGGTCGGTACTTCCGCCTATGTTACGTGTGACATTTCCAACATGACTATGCAATGTGTGAAGTCCAGCTAGTGCAAGACTAGCGTTAAAAAGTGTATAAAGTTTTACTTATTTATTTATTTATTTTCTTTAGAAAATGCCTGGGGATGCACAATATTGTTTTTTTGCCAATATCCGATATTTTTCAACTCATTTTGGTGGATAGCCGATACAGATATATTTCTTTTTTTTTTTGGAACAAGAAGTCTCTCCTGTGCGGAAAATTATAAGCAAATTATTTTTTTCTTTTGGTTAGTTTTTAACAACAGCTTATTTGTTAGAATTAAAAAAACAATAATTAAGTTATTTTATAATGACCATACACTGAAGCTTTGAAACTTAATTGCTGCCTTTTTTTTTTTTTTTTGGGAAAAATGCAGTGGTAACCTTAACGTTTTATTTTAAGATTTAACATTTGTAGATGGTCTAAATCAAAAGTTTTGAAAATTCAGAAATATTTTAGAGCTCATAATTTGCTTAAAAATGTAACATATTACACGTTAATTAACAAATCAGTATATATAAAATTTAATTTACAAGTGTCATGTTTTTTTTTAATTCATAGAAGCTATAGCTTCTGACCTTGAAATTAAAACATACTCATGATTTCATCAGCATCAATTACTGCTTTATTTTATCAGAAACAGTCTAAATTTTTGTGTATTTTACTTTCATTTTATTAGAAGTAGGCCAACAGCGCCCCCTGTGTCTTACCGAACGGGCATTAGGACCCGGGGGAGGCTGCGGCTGCTGTCACTGCACGTGCTATTACTATTTACTTTATCACACACGGAACGCGTCATTCTGTGGGTGAATTCTCAGTTTAAACGCAGCGATCCAAAACAGTGAATCTATTCATCATTCAGGAAAAACTTTGCTTCAAGAATGAGCCACACTGCTGACGTGATCCAATCGCTAGCACTCTCTGAGCACATGTGAGTTATTCCTCTTATTGGCAAGACATATCGTCATAAATTTTTTATATGGGCCGATGCCAATATTTACATTTAAAGCCATTATTAGCCGATTCCGATATCTGTCCGATAATATTGTGCATCCCTAAAAATGACCAATCATTTTGCTAGACGAGGCGCAGTTCACTTCGCGCCTAAAAATGTGTGGGAAAACTCTAAGCGCGATTTCTCCCCTTTTCCAAAGCGCTCTGTAGCTTGCGCTCCAGTGCGTCTGCGTTTGCTAAGCAACCATGACCTCTCAATGAAGACACGGAAGTTTCAGCAAACGGATTTTCAGCACTAAAAAAATTTGCTTGCTGTAGCTCTGCTACTAAATTTATTTAAAAATGGCTATTCCTGTACAGCTATGAACAGCTGTTTTGCCATCTTGGCTGAGCTTTTAATGTTGTTACTGGAAAGGATGAAGCTAATTGGTTGGTTCTTGTCACATGACCTGCTGTCCCTGCTGGAAAAAGCAGGCTGGTTGGCTGGTCTTAGCTGGTTTAAGCTGGAAGTAGCTGGTTTTAGCTGGTCTCCCAGCCTGACCAAGTGGCAAAACCCCTTCTAAAATCAGCCTACTGACCAGCTAAAACCAGCCACCTAGCCTAGGCTGGTTTTAGCTGCTTTTTTTTTCAGCAGGGGTGCGCTTGCGGCATTCTAAAAGTTGAGATGTTTTTATCTCGATGCGGTGCAGACGGGCCTGGGAAAGCCTAGCGCGTCGTACCACGTGCACGTCTACATTTGAAATAATGAATTTGAGCGCGCAAAAGACGTGATATGTGAATGGCCCTTAGTCCTTGGCTGGGATCATGCCCTTTTAAGCTGCACTGAAACTGGATTTTGGACCTTGAACCCACTGATCTCCATTGAAGTCCACCTTCTGGAGAAAAATCCTAGAATGTTTTCCTCAAAAACCTTAATTTATTTTTGACTGAAGAAAGAAAGACATGAACATCTTGGATGACATTTAGATGGTACATTGGGAAATGGTAGGCAAACGATAAATGAGGTTCAGTGAGCTTTTGTAGGGGGCTCAAAAGTTGCAAAAATACACAAAACTGTGTGCAGTTGCTTTAGAAACTCATGGTCATTTTTACATTTGTCAGCTGCCCATATACTTTCCATGTCCTTAACATTTTGTTACTATAGTGTTGATGTGTTTTAAGGGTGAGAATCTGGTTTCAAGACAGCCTTTACTATCCATCATAACTGCCTCTCTATATGCATGGCTTCTCACAACTGCTTTTTGCAATGGCATTTTATGATTTTTAACCCATTTTTTGGCATTCTGCTGCTTGAACTTGATTGGTGTGGACTAACTCCTCCAGATCCTGATCAGTTGATTGGTTATTGGTTTGTTTGGGAGTAAAAAGACTAATAACGTGTTTCTTTCCCGTAGGCTCCCGGGACAAGCTCTGCTTGACCAAAATCAGCCCATGGGACTTTTTAAAGACATTCCAAAATGTTTATTTTTACCAATGTGTAACATGTTTACTATGGTTTCACTCCAGGGAATACAATATTTTAATAAGAAACTGTAAAAAAATGAAATAACAATGTAATGAAGCACTTTATATTGGAGCGCTGCATATTTTAAAAAGCCTGATGCATTTTTCGTAGTGATGTCCTTTTTATAAGACTAAAAAAAACCCAGTTGCCATCTAGTGAAACACAGTATTAATAATGTCTAGAATCACTGTTTTTATTATGTCAATTTTTCATAACAAACCTTTTTTTAATTGGTTTTCTTTGCGTTTATGAGAAACCCACATACTGCAGTGCAGCACTTGTTCTTTTTTTTTTTTTTTCATTCAATTCAAATAATGAAGCATCTAAGCTTTTTATTTCTTAATTTTCAAAAAAAAGAAGAAAAAAAAAATGCTTGGTTGGGTTATTTTACTAAAATAACATTACCATGCCTGAAAATGAGGGCCTTGTCCTTGCATTTCACCTGTGTGTAAAAAAAAGTTGGCTGGTTGGTTTCCCTCCAATGGTGGTGATTTTAGTTTGTTTCTGAGTTGCGATAAAACTGTAAAAGTTGAAATTTCCTGCTGTGACTGTTAGTGCTGAAAGAAACTGGGTCTGGTTACCTTAAACTGGGAGGAAGACATTAATGGTTTCTGACTACAATCCACAGTTGCTGTAACTAAAAGTGACATTACAACAAAAAGCACATACAAACAACAAATAAAACAAACAATAACTGTTCAGTTACACTACAAGAAGTTTGGAATCATTATGATATTTTTTTTTTTTAAATGTTTTTGGAATTCTCTTATGCTCACCAAGACTGCATTTGATCAAAAATATAGTGAAAATTTAGAGGGGACATCAGATGCCCATTTTCCACAAGTTGGTATGAGTCTTCATGAAATTTCCAGAACATACTTTGGTTAAAATTCCTCAATGGTCATGTAAAACACCCTTTTTTACCTTGTCAGAAACAGCTCTGTTCACAGCGACTCGTTTCGGTGCATGTCTCTTTAAAAGATAATGAGCTACTGCTCACTTCCACCCCTCTCTTCTGTTTTTTGTGTATTCAATGGTGCGTAACCATCAAAAACCAAACTAATCCACTGCTTCCTCAGTGGCTCTGATGTCGGTTATGTTCACTTTTACATCCAACTACAAAACACCTGCATTGCTTATGGTTGTGGGCGGGGCCTGAGCAATATGACATCATACTGCTCCGAAAATTAAAACTGCTTGATAATTGAGACTGTTCAGGTTTTTTGGGTATAAAAAAAAAAGAAAGAACGGATTTTTGTCATTGTAGGGTGGTTGTGTCCACTCACTGCTAAGACACATTTAAACGTCAATTTTGCATCCGATGTTGCCTTTAAAAGAACTGTTTTCTAATCCAATATCTTTTAAAATATAATTCTAAGGATGTCAAAGCTGAATTTTCAGCATCTTTACTCCAGTCTACAGTGTCACATAATCCAGAAATCATCCTAAAATGCTGATTTGACACTCAAAAAACATTTATTTTAATCAATGTTTAAAACAGTTTTCTGTGGAAACCATGATATATTTTTTGATTAATTGAATAGTAAGTTCAAAAGAACAGCATTTATTCATCTTTTTTTTTTTTTTTTTTCTTAAACTTTTTGTATGGTAATGTTACTGTATCATGATTTCCACAAAAATATGAAGCAGCAAAAACTGTTTTCTACATTATTAATAATAAGAAAAGTTCTTGAGCACCAAATCAACATATTAAA
Organism: Cirrhinus mrigala; assembly: GCA_036247105.1. Taxonomy (NCBI): domain Eukaryota; kingdom Metazoa; phylum Chordata; class Actinopteri; order Cypriniformes; family Cyprinidae; genus Cirrhinus; species Cirrhinus mrigala. Next base: position 21,973,354 of record CM070020.1, on the reverse strand, counting down.
ATGATTTTTGAAGGATCGTGTGACACCGAAGACTGAAGTAATGAAGCTGAAAATTCAGCGTTGCGTCACAAGAATAAATTACATTTTAAAATGTATTAAACCAGTCGTAATTTTTTTTTACAATATTACGGTTTTTACTGTATTTTTTTTTTTTAATCAAATAAACGCAGCCTTGGTGAGCGTAAGAGATTTCTTTTAAAATATAATAATTCCAAACGTTCGATGTGTACCTAGAAATGGTTTGTTAGCTTCAAAGCTAATTCAAAACAATTCACCCTTCAGAAACTCAAGGCTACTCCTGTTCTTAAATCAGCAGCGGGGCAATTCTGGTGCTGCGACGTGGCTTGGAAATTGTCTTTGATTGTTAAAAGTAACATGACTTTGACTCACTTGACAGAAATTGAGTGCATGAGCATCCAAAATGTGCATCCACAGCATAAAGCAGCGATCTCTCCTTGGGTGCGGTTCTTCATTCAACCTGTAGAGGGCGAACAATGACGAAATGTTGCCTTTTTTGTTTGGAAGAGATGTACGTTGTCTTTACAGCACGACATTTACCATTTCAACCGTTATCTTTTGCTTCAATACTTTGCAACCAATGGAGAGTTTGGTCTTTCCGCATCAAACTTAAGTCTTCCTACTCATGCAAAGGATTTTGAAAGAAAACGTTTTATTTTCTGCTAGTCAGTGCTGTGGGTGAGTCACATGAGACTTGCATTTGCCTTAACCAACTGAGTGAATGTCGCCCCCTGCTGGATTACATAGACTAGTTGAGTACAGCACACGAAACAGCTCATAAGCCTTAAACAGATCTAAACATTCACTAATTTAACCAACCCATCGAATGCCAGAACGTGTTAAACGCGGCTGAGGAGACTATATATAATTTATTCACGCACAGAGGAATCTGCAGGCTTACGTTTTTGTTTTCTAACAAATGTCAGATTTAGCAAAAATGTTTGTTGTGTGTGCAGTTTTTGTATGGATGTTTTAAACGTCATGTTACATATTGATAAATATTGACTGAGGAATAGTTTTTTCACCATTTTTATTCATGTTTTCGTGTCTTGCATTGGAGGGAAATGTGAATTGTCTTCAAATGAGGTAATCTTTTTTTAGGAGGGTTCAGAAATGAACAGTGTAACTTTGAGATATTAAAAGCATGAATTAAGAAAAAAAATCTTAAGAGATTTAACATTTGCCACACGAAACTTATGCTGAAAGCATGTTAAATATTGCACTAAGATGGCATACATTAAACACAGAGATGAATTAATGATAGCTGTAAAACATTTATAGTTCAAATCGTCTTATAGCGCATTCAATATAGAGATGTTTCATAAATGTTTCAAGAAAATCTTCTCTGTCAACAAAACTGTCTTTTGAATGCTTGACGTTGCAGTTTCTGGTTACGCAACCCAGTTTTATCAGGTAACATAAACTTGATGACTGAACAAGTAGGTTGTGTTTAAAGACGAATGGTGGAACTTGCCTTTTAGGATGAATCTCACAAAAACACATCACTCCAAAATCAAAAGAAGAAGAAAAAAAATGCATAACGAACATTAGAACCAAGGTTATTTGTAATTGTGACATTATTTTCATGAGAATTTGAAGGGAAATGTGCTCAGTTTTCATTACTGTAATGCATTTTTTTTTGCCCATTATTAGTAATGTTTTTTTTTTTTTTTTGTGTGTATGACAGTAAAGCATAAAAGTAAAATACAAAGTCAGATATACAGTACAATACAGTAATGATGATTTAGAATTTTTTTTTTTTTTACAATAATGTCAACAATGCAAAAAATCTAAAAATGTTTTGTTTATGCAGGAAAAAAAAAAAAAACAGGTTTTGTGAGATACATCTTTTGCTGAATTAAGATCAGTTTTTTAGACTCAAAGTGATTGAACTTAGGGATTTGGACTGGAAAACTGACCTTACAATGGGCATTTACTGCCTGAGAACGTTTTTTTATTTTTCTTTAATGGACTCAGTGTCATAATCACTGGAATGGGATTTTTTTTCGGCCGCAGACATCGGCTTTGGCTCACAACTCCACTTTATATTGCCAAATGTGCACAGAAGGAAATGTAAAAAGTGCACAAACTCTCTCGTATGCTATCTGGTTGAAAACCAGTTAGCTTTTGTTTTTTGGTTCACAGCCTTTTTCTTCTTTCTCTAAATCACTGAAAGCATCTCAGTAACAGCCGTGACATCTCTAGTCCTGTCGGTGTTTATTAGAAAGAGACAGACGAGCTGTGCTTAGAGGCAAGCTAGTAAACCCATAACCACTGTACACACAAACACACACACACACACACACACACGACCTGCATGCTCCTGACCTGGGACTTTTCTAACTCTTTAAAACAATGAGCCATTTTTGTAGGAACGTGAACTGTTTGGCATTAGAATACATGTGACTTAACACTGATAGAACAATAGCTTTATTATGCGACAAGCCACTGTTTTTATTTTTGTTTTCGATATGAGATTGTGAGTCTATTTCTCCTCTTCATTTTGGGAAACTGTGCTTCTGGTCGTGTCACACGGGGGAATAGGCCAATTCTGTTATCGGATACAGTCGTGGATAGGCAATACATCAGTTTACTCCTCTGGTGTGATATTAGCTATTAGCTCTTACCTGCAGTAAAGTTGTTTGTAACATTGAACTAAGTTTTTGTTGATTTGTTTGATTTTTATATTTATGATTTCATATGTATCCTGTTTTTTAAAGTAATAAAATGGGGAAAAAAAGGACAATGTTTCTTCACGTGTCACCTGGACTTCACCCTGGAGTTTTTGCCAATATGAAGACAAAATGAAGTGAAAAAAGTTTATTATGTGCATGTTTTCAGCATATATTAAGTCTGTGAAAGGTGAGTGAGGCTGATAATATATGCATGCATGTAATATATATATATATATATATATATAAAATACATAAAAGCCTCAAATTTAAACAAATATTAGCTGAAGGGATTACATTTACACTACCATTCAAAAGCAAAGCAAAAATACAGTAAAACAGCAATATTGTGAAATAATATTACAATACAAAATACCTGTTTTAATATATTTTGAAATATAATTTATTGTTGTGATGGCAAAACTGAATTTTTAGCAGCTGTTACTCCACTTATATGATCCTTCAGAAGAAATTGTTGAATAAAGTCATTATTTTAGTTTTTTTTTGTATACAAGAAGTAGCTTCATAAATTTAAGGTTGAACCACTTGTGTCACATTGGCTATTTTGACGCTGTCCTTATTCACTTTCTGGGCCTTGAAAGTGTCCGTTGCGTTGCTGTCCATGCAGGGTCAGAAAGCTCTTGGATTTCATCAAAAATATCTTAATTTGTGTTCTGAAGATGAACGAAGGTCTTACAGGTTTGGAACGACATGAGGGTGAGTAATTAATGACAGAAATAATGATATTTGTGTTCAGTCCATTCCTCATTTGGTCCATTATGTTGCTTTGGAAGACTTGATGTCAAAAGTTTACATACACCTTGCAAAATGTGCAAAATGTTAATTATTTGACCAAAATAAGAGGGATCATACAAAATGCATGTTATTTTTTTTAGTACTGACCTGAATAAGATATTTTACATAAAATACGTTAACATATAGTCCACAAGAGAAACTAATAATTGAATTTATGAAAATGATCCCCGTTCAAAAGTTTACATGCGCTTGATTCTTAATACTGTGTTGTTACCTGAATGATCCACAGCAGTTTTTTTTTTATTTTTTATTTTAATGTAATAGTTGTTCATGAGTCCCTTGTTTGTCCTGAACAGTTAAACTGCCCGCTGTTCTTCGGGAAAATCCTTCAGGTCCCACAAATTGTTTGGTTTTTCAGCATTTTTGTGTGTTTGAATCCATTCCAGCAATGTGTGATTTTGAGATCCATCTTTTCACACTGAGGACAACTGAGGGACTTGTGCAACTATTACAGAAGGTTCAAATGCTCAGATGCTTCAGAAGGAAACACAATGCAAGAGCTGGGGGGTGAAAACTTTTTGAATTTGAAGATCAGGTTAAATTTAACTTATTTTGTCTTCTGGGAAACATTTAAGTATCTTTTGTAGCTTCTGAAGGGCAGTACCAAATGGAAAAAAATGTGACATTTAGGCAAAATCAGAAAAATTTACACATCTTGATTGTTCAAAAGTTTAATGCATAGTTTTTCTTTCTGAAGCATCAGTGAGCGTTTGAACCTTCTGTAATAGTTGCATATGAGTTTCTCAGTTGTCCTCAGTGTGAAAAGATGGATCTCAAAATCATACAGTCATTGTTGGAAAGGGTTCAAATACACAAAAATGCTGAAAACCCAAAGAATTTGGGGGAAATTAAGAACTTTGAAGAACAGTGGGCAGTTTAACTGTTCAAGACAAACAAGGCATACATGAACAACTATCACTAAACCAAACAAAAAAAACACAGCTGTGGATCATTCAGGTAACAACACAGTATTAAGAATCAAGGGGGTGTAAACTTTTGCACAGGGTAGTTTTTATAAATTCAATTATTATTTTCTCTTGTGGACTATATAGAAACATCTTTAATGTGAAATATCTTACTCAGGTCAGAACTAAATAAAAGATAACATGCATTTTGTATGATCCCTCTTATTTTGGTCAAATAATTAACATTTTGCAGATTCTGCAAGGTGTATGTAAACGTATGACCTCAACTGTAGTTTCACAGATTATTTTATTGTGCTTTGTTGTCATTTTTGGATCTATTGATCCAGCATCTATCTCCATTCACTCTCTTTAAACGGAAAAATACTGATTCTTGTGTTTCGTACATGAGGGTGAATAAATGGAGTTCTTTGTCTCTAGTATTTCTCATTCAGCATCAAGAGCTTATGTTTGATGTCTTATACCTCCTCTTCATCTTCACTAGCCAGGGTGTCCAGTTCTTTGTCTTTGCACTGGACGTGTTCAGCTTTGTATGCTTTCCGTAAGTTCTCCAGCTCTTTAATCTCAGCATGGAGGCGTTCCAGATGCGCGGCGCGCCGGTTCTGTAGCAGCTTCATGGGCAGTGGGTTCATATCGTTGAAGGCGATGCTTGTCAGCTTCCTGGGGACGAGAAAGACGAGGTGTATTGAGACTAAAACTGCAGTGATGTATTGGCTGCTACATTTATTTCCTGTAGAAACCTGTGGTTTGGAAAGACTCTCCCCAAGCCAGCTTTTCTACTTTGTGTTTCTACTTTGTGTTTTTGAAACGATGCCATGCTCTGGAAGCAGGAGTGAGCAGGTGCGCATACACACGGTATCAGGGGCATACATTTTAAAATAGCCACACCACAGAGGCATCTGACCCATATTCTGATTCTAACAGATGCAGGCTGCTTTGTTTTTACTATGGCTCAATGAATTATATATGGTGATGTCTGACTGTGGCAAAAATAGCTACACTGTCCCTGTCTACAATACCAGGAGCTCCAGAGAGAAACAGAGATCTGTTTAAGTAGTAGCACTTTTAATAAGTAATATATGTAAGATTTTATATAGTATTTCTTATATTATATAGAAGTCTTTACACACTTTAAACATAAAAATATGTAATAATGAACTGTGAATATAGTAGTATATAGTATATATCTATAAAAATAGATATTTTATATTTTTATTTATTTATTTATTTTATTACTAATATATGAACCTGGACCACAAAACCAGTCTTAAGTAGCACGGGTGTATTTGTAACAATAGCCAACAATACATTGTATGGGTCAAAATGATCGATTTTTATTTTAAGCAAAAAATCATTAGGATATTAAGTAAAGATCGTGTTCTATGAAGATATTTCATAAATTTCCTACCATAAATATATCAAAACTTAATTTTTGATTAGTAATATGCACTGATACTTCATTCAGACAACTTTAAGGGCGATTTTCTCAGTATTTTAATGTTTTTATTTTTCAATCATTTGCTTTTGAATATTTTTTAATCTTTACACACACACACACACATATTACATTTATATATATATATATATATACATACATACATACAGTATATTTTTATATATTCGTATATTTTATATATTATTATTTTATTACTAATATATGCTATTTAAAGCAAAATTGTAAAAAACATTCATTTTAATAATTTAATATAATTAATTATAATGCTTTTTTATATTTTTAAATCTTTTTTACACACACATATATAGTATATTTTTATATATTTACATTTTTTATATATAATTATTTTTTATTACTGATATACTATAAGTTACAGCTGTAAAAACATTTTGATTATGCATCAGTCTTTTATATTTTTTAATAATTTGCTTATAAATAATTATAATGCTGTTTCAAAAAATACTTATATATATATATATATTGTTATTACTAATATATACTATTTCAATTACAACTGTTAAAAAAAAAAAAAAAAAAAATTGCATTAATGTTTTATATTTTTCAATAACTTTCTCTTTTTAAGTGTGTAAAATACGTTCTACTGGTCACAATGCTTCATAATACACTGTCCATTGTTTTTTTTTATCCTAAACAATACATTATAATACGGGCTGACGTCTTTAAGGAGTAAAATGTGTAAAAAAAACATGAAGCACAACAATTTTGCATTGGTATGTCCTGTGGTAAAATTCACTATTAATTCATATTTTATAAATCCATTATATGTTACACCATGAATAATATATTATATCCTACAGTATAAGGCATGAACACATGTACTGTACAATGCTTTAATACTTATAGAATGAATCATATGCACAATAATATTACTATTCCATTCTGTAGAAGAGCATGTTAGCTCATATATACTGTATACATATTACTGTTTATATATCAAACGTTATTCTTTTTTTCACACTTTCTCTCGGTTTTACCCCTATTTCATTAGCTATCCTTCATCTTACCTTCCATCTGCAATGGTGTTGGGGAAAATGCGGAGATACTGGTACATCTCAGAACTGTCACTGATCTTTAAGATGGCTTCCTCTCTGCATTTAAAAAGAGCCAATGCATATCGGAATATCACCTGTGAAACAGACGAATGAGGGATTTGGTCCATTGCTATGTTCTCATATTTGGCCTGTAGACTTGTAACGTTAATGCATAATGTGAAAATTATGGGAAATGTAGGCTTTTTTACACAACTGGACCAAGGTCAAAATGAGAGTAATAATATTACAAACACAACAGTTGCAAAATATTGAGTGGTGTATCCAAACCTCAAACTATTTGTAGTTTGTAGGTATTGATCTATATACAGCATCTCTAAGAATGCCTACCTTGATGCCCTCATACAGGAAGGCGTCCCATACTTTAAACAGTATGCGTGTAGAAAGACTCTCAACGAACAGCACCAGGAACCACTCAACAGTGATGAGTGAAACGTCTACTTTTAGCGCTTCCAGATGAGCGGTAAGTCGAGGCAGCTTTTCAGACATGAGGTCCTTTAGTACACGCTGGTCGGCCTGGAGAGATTGGAAGAAGAAAAGACTGAAAAATATTTCAGAATGCTACTCGATACTTGCTTCCAAACATCTAAAAACAGCTGTGTATAAATTAGGGCTGTCAGTTTAATGCGTTAATTTAATTAGTTATGAAAAAATAACCCTATTAAAAATATTTTAAAGCAGTTAACGCACTGGTCCCGCCCCCAGACCTGTACATCGTATTATATTTCATACTGTTGACAAATATGATGCAGGGCAACAACTCCATAAATGCAGTTATGCCCTAAAATTCAAGATATTGTTACAAAAAAAAAGCCCCTGTATGTGTTTTGTCTCATATTCATATAACGTTATATCACGTATCACACGAGCAATATGACACGTGCTGATTTTGTCCCGATCTATCGCGTGCTTAAAATGTGATTTTATACAACAGTTCAGTGAATAAGCTTATATAGTGTTATATTTTAAACAATATATTATGTTTTTGCTCAGTTTTGCAGAGAACATATTACCTTTGAAAGCACAGCAGAATTGTTGCGGGTCTCTGAGCAACACAGCGGTGTTCAGTTTATGAATGAACCCGCGTTATAGAGAATCGTAAATGACTCATTAAGACATTTACCGCCACCTGCTGGCAGATTTAGTTTCTCATTTAGATGATCATTTCATTTGTAAATATACTACTACTACTACTACTACTACTAAATCATTAAATCACCCTCATGTCGTTTCAAATCTTTCTTTTGTGGAAGATAAAAAAAATATTTTGAAGACTGTTGGTAAAGCCGTTTTGGTTACCATGACTGTCCTTGTATGAACAAAAAATACTGCGATGTTTCTCAAATGATCTTCTTTTATGTTCCATAGTTCACATTAGACCACTGCAGCCTAAACGTTTATGTGTAATAAATGAATCTATGCTGAATCAAATAAAATATTTCTTTCTAAAGCTACAATTTGTAATGTCTAATTGCTACTTTCTATTTTAACACAAAAATTGCTTTAAATAATCTTTTGTGGCTATTTTCACAGTCAAATTTATTTTTCGATTAATATGCGATTAATTAGATGAATTAATCGACACATCATGTAATTAATTAGATTAAAATTTTTAATCGACTGACAGCCCTAGTATAAATGTCTGAGACCACTGGGATTCAAATCATATCTGAACCTAAAAAAAAATCAGCAGGTAGTTTTAGGATTTAGGATTAACGCAAAGTTCTCACCTGACAGCAGACCAGGTCTTTAGTGTAGTAATTCTGAGGCATGATATACTCCACAATCACTACCAAGCACCAGAAGGCATCTTCCTCTTCCTGTAGTACCAGCAGAGCAATGGCCGCCAGTCTGCACACAGCGGCATTGAGGGTGTTATTTATCGTTCTTTTTGCATTTAGATATTGTCGCCCTTACAGTAAACCTCCCTCCATCAGAAAGTTGTTGAACATTCAACAAATGACCACCAGATGTCAGTACATTACATGTTATGGTCTATTTAAAGCAAGAGTTCATCCCAAAATGAAAATTCTGTCATTGATTACTCACCCTTATGTTGTTCCAAACCTGTAAGACCATCATTCATCTTCAGAAGACAAATGAAGATATTTCTGAGCCTGCATTAGCTCTATGTCTTTCTTTTTTTTCTGTGGTGGCTAGTTACCTGTTGAGTCCCTGCACATAGCCGATGGTGGGGTTTTGCCATGAGAATGCCTGCAGAACTCTCTCCAGCTTCTGAATCAAGGGGTTTGAAGGAGGGGAGAAGTATTGATTGGAGGTCAGCGTGCGATCCAGGTCCAGCTGGATCTGTCTGGGCACCAGGTGAGGTGAGGTTCTGCTCTTCTCGCACAGTTCCTGATAGCGGTTGGGATGATGCTCTTTAAGAGACTTGGTCCTAGTCTGTATCATAAAACGCCAAACCCTTGCACGGTACTCGTGTGGTAAGCCCGTCCGGAGAAGATTCTTCAGTTCTGTGGATGAAGATAGTTCTCCTTCAGGACGTCCGGACAGAAGCTGAGCGCAACGAGCCAAAAACGGCCCGTCGCATTCCTCCTGGTTGAGGAGGTTTTGGGATCGGATCTCAAAGGGCTGGATCTTAGCAAGGAGCTTTAGGTCCTCAACTCTGTAATCCATTGCAATCCTAAATCCATATTCATCATAATCCCTGTGGGGGATGTCGGGAACTATGAGTTTTAACATAACAGAATTTGTATTTGTGGGTAAACTGATAGGACTGTGTTTACCTGACTGAGTTTAGTTTGATGGCAGTGCTCAGGTCTGCCCGAACTGCATCCTTAAGCACCTTCTTGACTGCTTCTCTCTGTTCCGGATTCAGTTCCTTACTCCCCTGGAGTGTCTGGAGGATTCCCAGGTATCTGCTTTCCATCTGACAGCTATTGGCCTCCAGAACAGCACACTGAGACACACACACAGTAACGACACTAAATCCCATATTCAAGCACTTCTCGATCTCAAATTACCATTGCAAATGGCTCTGACCAAATTTAAAGGGCTTATAAAGATGTAATTTAATTTACCTTGATCTTTTGAAAATGGAAGTGAACATACTCTAACATTCAAAACTCAAATCTCTCATTTCATAAAGGACCTTTTAGTGTTTAGATGAGTCAGTCACTACAAAGGGTAAAGACAATAGTAAAAAATGTGATTGTTTTTTGTGTAAGAAACCTTGACTGAAAAATAATTTACCTTTACTATCAGACTTTGCTCTTGTTCGGAACTTTTTCTCCAAAGCGTTGTCAGATGGTAGATCTCAGAGTTTAGGTACTGGTTCTGAGTTTTATATGCCTTTAAATCATCCTGAAATAGAGATACGATCATGGGTGGGCTTAGAGTAAAGCTGTAATCATGCTTGGCACAGTCATTTTAGAATCAGCATAAAATGTAGATAAGCTGTTCATAAATAATGGACATTTAAAATATTAGATATATACACTACCATTTCAAATTTGGGGTTGGTAAGTTTTTTTTGTCTGTTTTTTTAAGTCTCTTATGCACACCAAGGCTGCATTTATTTGCTCAAAAATCAGTAAAAACTAATACTGTGAAATATTATTTCAATTTTAAATATCCGTTTTCTATTTTAATATACTTTAAAATGTCATTTATTCATGTGATGGCAAAACTGATCTTTCAGTTTATTATGTAGAAAATAGCTGTATATAGTAAAATTGAAGAAAGTTTAACAATATTTATATTGTATATAAAACAATATAAATAAATATATTTCTACGTTTCACATGGTTTTTACTGTCATTTTTGATCAATTTACTGCATCTATAAATAAATAAATAAAAAATAATAAAATATATAATAATTTATATAGTAGAATTTAATAAAATGTTATAATATTTATATTGTACAGTAAAACAATATAAAGTATATAAATAAATTTCTACATTTTACATGGTTTTTACTGTCACTTGATCAATTTAATAAGTTTATAAATAAATATTATATAATAATTTATATAGTAAAATGTAATAACATTTGTATTATATAGTAAAATGATATATATAAATATATTTCTACATTTTACATGGTTTTTACTGTCACTTTTGATCAATTTAATGCATCTATAAATAAATAATTAAATAAATATAAAATATTATATAATAATTTATATAGTAACATTTAATAAAATTGAATAATATTTATATTGTATAGAAAAACAATATAAATATATTTCTACATTTTACATGTTTTTTTACTGTCACTTTTACTCAGTTTATATATATATATATATATATATATATATATATATATATATACACACAATTTTATAACATTTATATTATATAGTAAAATGATATATATAAATATATTTCTATATATTTTAACTCTCACTTTTGATCAATTTACTTATCAAATTTGATTGCATATATATATATTTTATATAGTAAAACATAATATTTATATTTATATTATAGAGCAAAACAATACTTTTATGTAAAAAAGATTTGTGTTCTCACTTTCAAATTCTCATTCTCGATTGTTAGCTGTTTTAAGGCCTCTGACTGCAGCCCATTGGTGCTCTGCTGGTCTTCCCCACAGACGGCTAACTTCTCAGACAGCTTCACTATCACTTCCTGTTTTGTCTGATTCTTTTGCATCAGGAGCTGGACACTCTCCTGGAGTGCAGAGATACGTGCGTCCCTCTGTTTCAGATCCCTCCGTAGGTTCTCGTTCTCTTGCTGCAGGGACTCCAGACGGTCTCGCAGTTCGGCCACACGCCGCTCGCCATGTCTGAGGAGCTCCAAGCGTTCCTGCTCCCCCTCCGCGGCTAGAAACTGAGCACAGGTGCGTTTCTCCAGCTGAGCAGCTTCCAGCACCTTATGTAACAGCAACACCAACTCCTGACAAGACAAACACATGCGGGTTTCAATTGATTGATCTTGTATGAGAAGCTGAAGTGGTTATTAACGTCCTTACTTTACCTTCTGCGCTTTGACCTCTTCTGCCAGGGAAAGTTTTTCATGTTGAAGTCGAGATGTGTCCTTGAGCTCTTTAGTTTCTTTGCTGTTCTTTCTGATTGGTAACACGGTGGAGAGATCTTTTTCAGACCTAGCAGGGGATTCTGGGCTTTGAGATGAACCGGGTGTGGGAACTGCTAAAGCTGAGGAGGACGGTGGACATGAGCGTTTAGATTTGAAACAATGGTGTATTTCTTTTCTAGTGAGAAAGCTGTGGTTCTTACTGGATGTGTTAGATGAGGGTGTTTTTTGGGTGTCACTTGGGTCGTCAATATGGAAAACACTTTTTCTAATTTCCTGTGAGTGCCGGTTACGGAAACTGTGCATTGTGTTCCTGAAAATCAAACACAAAGAAACCAATGAAGAAATGACTTAAAATAACAACTATATTTTCGGAAGGAAAAGGCCATTGCAAAGTGTGTTGTGGATGGTTGACAGAATGTTCAGAGTGGTTACTAGGATGTTATTAGATGGTTGCTAGGGTGTTCTGGGTGGTTGCTTAGTGGCTTAAATTAACAGAAGCCACTAGTCTATAGATATGGCTTGATCCCTCCTATTTATGTCTGTAGGATTTAATTGTGCATCTTTTTAACCATCAAGTTCAGAACAAAAATGTACAGATAATTTACTCACCCCCTTGTCATCCAAGATGTTCATGTCTTTCTTTCTTCAGTTATAAAGAAATTATGTTTTTTGAGGAAAACATTTCAAGATTTCTCTCCATATAATGCACTTCAATGCTGCCCTTGAGTTTGAACGTCCAAAATGCAGTTTAAATGCAGCTTCAGAGGGCTGTAAACGATCCCAGTCAAGGAAGAAGGGCAAAACGATTGGTCATTTTCCAAAAAATTTATAATTTATATACTTTTTAACCTCAAATGCTCATTATGTCTAGCTCTGCATGAACTCCGAGTATGCTAGGTCAAGACAGTTAGGATAGGACGAAAAACTCCCATCTCATTTTCTTCTCCAACTTCAAAATCATCCTACATCGCTGTATTACCTTTTTTTGTAAAGGGCATTTGATCTTCTTTGCATGTTCACTTTGCAAACACTGGGTTGGTAGGACGATTTTGAAGCTGGAGGAGAAAATGAGATGGGAGCTTTTTGACATACCCTAACTGTATTGACCCGGATTACACAGACTATACATGCACATCGCAGAACTAGACGAGCAAAAGAAATATAGAAATTGTCATTTTTTTTTAGAAAATGACCAATCTTTTCACTAGATAAGACAATTCTTTCTCAGCTGTGATCATTTAGAGCCATTTGAAGCTGCATTTAAACTGCATTTTGGAACTTTAAACTTGTGGGCACCATAGCAGTCCATTATATGGAGAGAAATCCTAAAATGTTTCCCTCAAAAAACATAATTTCTTATTGAGTGAATAAAGAAAGACATGAACATTTTGGATGACAAGCCGGTGAGTAAATTTGTAAATTTTTGTTCTGGAAGTGAACTACTTCTTTAACCCTGTACTGAACCATATCTGATCAACACATTTCTAAAGCCTCTAATTTTAACAGCATGATCAAATTTTCCTGAAAAACCTGTTGTATACAATCTACTACATTTCTTCTGAAGTCTGATTGACAGTTTACACTTTTTTAGCAAGTAAAATGTCTTTTTGTGTAATTGTAAAAACTCCTATATCATAGTCCATAAGTCATAAAAACCTGATGTTTCAAATATAATACTTAAACTTTTAACAGGCTAATTTGTATGTTTATTATGTAATCAGTTTAATAGTTTAATAGTAGTCACACTGCAGATGATAATGAAATAGTGTTTTTGATGATGTGTTTTTTTTTAAATAGAAGTAATTTCCCACTTTCTCACTGAGACTGATGTGAAACTAATATTACTTCCTATTCCTATATTAGATAGACCGGTACAATGATTTCTCTCCATATAGTGGACTTCAATGCTGCCCTCCAGTTTGAACTTCCAAAATGCAGTTTAAATGCAGCTTCAAAAGGGCTGTAAACGATCCCAGTCAAGGAAGAAGGGTCTTATCTAGCAAAACGATTGGTCATTTTCCAAAAGATTTATCATTTATATACTTTTTAACCTCAATGCTCATTATGTCTAGCTCTGCATGAACTCCGAGTATGCTAGTTCAAGACAGTTAGGATAGGACGAAAAACTCCCATCTCATTTTCTTCTCCAAATTCAAAATCATCCTACATCACTGTATTACCTTTTTTTGTAAAGGGCATTTGATCTTCTTTGCATGTTCACTTTGCAAACACTGGGTTGGTAGGACGATTTTGAAGTTGGAGGAGAAAATGAGATGGGAGCTTTTTGACATACCCTAACTGTATTGACCCAGATTACACAGACTATACATGCACATCGCAGAGCTAGACGAGCATTTGAGGTTAAAAAAAATGTATAAATTGTCATTTTTTTTAGAAAATGACCAATCTTTTCGCTAGATAAGACCCTTCTTTCTCAGCTGGGATCATTTAGAGCCATTTGAAGCTGCATTTAAACTGCATTTTGGAACTTTAAACTTGTGGGCACCATAGAAGTCCATTATATGGAGAGAAATCCTGAAATGTTTCGCTCAAAAAACATAATTTCTTATTGACTGAATAAAGAAAGACATTAACATCTTGGATGACAAGCCGGTGAGTAAATTTGTAAATTTTTGTTCTGGAAGTGAACTTCTTCTTTAACCCTGTACTGAACCATATCTGATCAACACATTTCTAAAGCCTCTAATTTTAACAGCATGATCAAATTTTCCTGAAAAACCTGTTGTATACAATCTACTACATTTCTTCTGAAGCCTGATTGACAGTTTACACTTTTTTAGCAAGTAAAATGTCTTTTTGTGTAATTGTAAAAACTCCTATATCATAGTCCATAAGTCATAAAAACCTGATGTTTCAAATATAATACTTCAAACTTTTAACAGGCTAATTTGTATGTTTATTATGTAATCAGTTTAATAGTAGTCACACTGCAGATGATAATGAAATAGTGTTTTTGATGACGTGTTTTATTTTGAAATAGAAGTAATTTCCCATTTTCTCACTGAGACTGATGTGAAACTAATATTACTTCCTATTCCTATATTAGATAGACTGGTACTATGGCCACATTATTCAGTGAACCAAACAAGCCCATATTTCTTGGTTTATTTGTAAAATAAGTATTGCCTTTTATTATAACAATAATTAAAATACTTTTTTTCCACATACTGTGGTTAACTCCCTTATTTTTTTTTAATATGAACTGTAATATTTATTTTCATATGGAGATCAAAATTAGAAAACAATCTATAAATACTTGATTTTTTTCTGAAATATTGTTAATCCTCATTGTTTAAAATTTGACAGAATATTATCTTAGGTATACCACTGTTCTACTTACATGTATGACAAAATATCCAAAACATTTCAACAGAAACCTTTATATTGTGGAAAACTGGTCAATATTAGACAACAATAACCACTATAGAGAGGTTTGGTTACTGCAGAGTGCACCTTCAGTTCGACGTCTCTTAAACGTCCCAGGACAGACCCTCACCTGTTTAGCACTGAACTGGCAAGCTATTCCAACTGCAGTGTTGAACCCATTCCCCACTGAGAGTCTCTGCTTTATCCTGTCTTCTTGTGCATTTGCCTTATGTGGACAACCAGCCATTTTGGGGTACTAGAATTTGGAATGGCCAATTTCTCTTGCATTGGCTGAAAGTGTCATCCCTTTGGCCTTCATCTGGACAACCTCCTGTCGCAGGGTTTCAGTCACCTTAGAGCAGCCCAACATCTTGCAATCTCATTGAAAACTGGAGGAATGATGCCACTTAAATAGGCTTTGTCATATAATTAAGGAAATCAGCACCAGAGGCTAGATTAACACAAATAACTTGGAGGTATCTGTAAGTGTTCTCGAGTTATTTTTCAAATATCTCATTTAAGTTTTTTATACTGTGCTTCGGAATACAATTAATTTATGAAATATGTTTAAAGGGTTACTCTATCCCAAAATTAAAATTTTGCCATTAATCACTTACTCTCATGTTGTTCCAAACCCGTAAAAGCTTTGTTCGTCTTCGGAACACAATTTAAGATATTTTGGATGAAAACCGGGAGGCTTGTCACTGTCCCATTGACTGCCAGGTAAATGCCACTGTCAAGACCCGGAAAAGTATGAAAGACGTCGTCAAAATAGTCCATCTGCCATCAGTGGTTCAAGCATAGTTTTACGAAGCTACGAGAATACTTTTTGTACGGAAAGAAAACAAAAACAACGACTTTATTCAACAATTCGTCTCCTCCGCGTCACTGTAGCACCATTTTGGAGAGTATCCGCTGGACGCAAACAGCGTACGCTGTTCTATGTCAGCTGCACCACACGGATACGTTTTCTACGTTTATTTACGCTTTTATTCGAATGAAAACAGCTTATTCGCGTGACGCAGCTGACACAGAATGGCGTACGCAGTTTGCGTCCAGTGGATAATAGGGACTTTAAGCAACAGCTTCCCTTGGAAGTAAGCTGTTACACCACCGTAGCCAAGAACGTAAAAATCATTAAGCAACCACAAACAAGACGGCGCAACGCCGCATTCATTGATGTAACTACAAATTATGGATTATGAGGAGGATGTTTAGGCAATACGTACATTGTTCGTTTCACATCCTCTCTAGTCTCAGTGCTACCTGAGGTGCCGTTGCCAACAGCAGACATATCTTTGTACAAATGAAAAAAAAAATCGTTAAGATTAGCCTAAATTTAAAACATATCGACACAGATTAAATGAAAGACTAATGGTAGAATCGTATACTGATGGAATTACAGAGCCATAAACTATAAAACATAACATTTATCTACCTAATCTGTCACGTTGTAAAGACTACGGCAAACCAGCTGTTCTCCCGTAGTAGACTGCTGCAGTAGAACGTCAAGAAGTGGCAGTTAAAGTCGTGAACGCGCAATATGACGTCGGAATGCCGCTGCCGTTCCATCCATGGCTGCTGCTTAAAGTCCCTAATTTTTACGTTCTCGGCTACGGCGGGGTTACAGCCTACTTCCGGTCATCGTAGCCGTTCCATTGGAAGCTGTTGCTTAAAGTCCCTATTTTCCAAAATAGTACTACGGTGACGGGGAGGAGATGAATTGTTGTCATTATTTTTGTAAGTCATTATTTTTGTTTTCTTTGCGTAAAAAAAGTATTCTCGTAGCTTCGTAAAATTATGCTTGAACCACTGATGGCAGATGGACTATTCTGACGACGTCTTTCTTACTTTTCTGGGCCTTGACAGTGGTATTTACTTGACAGTCAATGGGACAGTAACAAACCTCCCGGTTTTCATCCAAAATATCTTAAATTGTGTTCCGAAGAGGAACGAAGCTTTTACGGGTTTGGAACGACATTGGGGTAAGTGATTAACGACAAAATTTTCATTTTGGGGTGGAGTAACTGCCCTTTTACTCCTGTAAGAATAACTTAAAATAGGACTAAGCAGTGACCTTGACAACTAGGAAATTGCAGGTTGTTCTCTAATTTTGATCTTTACTGTATATAAATCGGATTATGGTTTTCTCTCTTTTTGATGTTGTCTAGTATGAAAACCCCTCATAAGCTTGGTCACTCTCGTATGTAAAATCCCAGGAAATGGTGCATATGCTTGTGGTAATAACTTCCCTAAAATAATAATTCTTAAGAATTTAATTGAATTACAACACAACGTTTTTGGAAGACGCTGACGCAGACGGCAAGCGTGAACCATTTTTTATTTCACCCTAGAAATACCCTGTGACACAAGTGTCCATTCTGTGTTAACAGACAGAGTAAACATCATAAGCACATGTACTCACTGCAGCTCAATTAGTGGATGTTTGATTGACATATTGAGCGGGTTGTTTAATCCTGGTGCAGGTAGACTGGCAGCTTCTTCACCCACCAGGCCAGAAGGCGTCTCCACCATGGGCAAGAAGTCAGCTGTGTAAGAGAAGGCAGAAAGTATGTTCAACAAACCCACTGCGTTAAATACATTTGATAAGCCAGTGTAATAAGATGCTTTCAGATAATGAGACTTACTTGTTTTGTTATTTGCTTGGAGAGAATAAATATGTAAACTAATTTTTGTTATGCTGAGATCACAGTAAGATTTTATGTTTTTCAAAGAAATCTCTTATGAAATCTAGAAAAAAATAAAGCTTATCGCAGTACAATTGTGTTTTTGTATTCTTCTCTATCTTGCTCTACCTAGATCTTTTCTAAAGACAGAACGAGACTATGTTGTTTATCACACGTCCCAGCATGCCTGAAATTCCTAATAATCACACTGAAGTGCTGTTCTGTATGCTAAGATCTATATGCTCACCACAAGCTAGCAAGCTGAGTAAGACTATAATAAATACTCATTCTGTCTGAGATATTTTTATCTTATATTTGTCTCTGGTGCAATATTCCAGTTTTTCTACAGATTCAGCTGCTCAGACATTCACTTCCTCATTTTCAGGTTTTCACTCTGATCCAACAGCTGTTTCTTAACGCTTGGATACCAAAGCTTGCGGTTGGAAGGGGATGGCTGTGAATGAAAAGTAATGAATGTGGTTTTAGCACGGGGAAACCCAACCCTACTTAGATTCCTGGAAATGATCGATTAAATAGAAAAGACTTGATGGATTAATTAAGTTAATCCAGTCTCAATAATTAGTTTAAAGTACGCTTCAGACTTCATCAACCATATACTATTTTATTTAGTGACTATTTTTAATATAACTTTACAATTACACTAGGGATGCTCATTTCAACCGGTTAACCGTTAACCGACAGAAAGAATTTTGACCGGTTAATACAATCAGTTAAACGGTTTAAAAGGCCATTTAATTTTTTTCAGTAATTTATCAAAATATTTTAAAATGTTTGCTGAATGGTTAAAATAAAATTGCATTTTTGAGAGAAAAAAAAAGATAAATCACGTAGGCCTACAACATTAAGTCGCATATTATTATTACATTCAGAAACAGACCTGATGCCGACGCGAAATGTTTACAAACAGTATAAACATAGGCTAGGCTATTTTAGTTTCCCTCACTCCACAAAAAATCATTTCTGAATTGTTTTTTTCAATTCTAAATAAATTAAATCAATCTGAATACTTTCAATTTAACAGTATTCAAAAAAGAAACAAGAATGAAAAATATAAGAAGCTAGGGTATATTAACGACAAGCCAAAACTAATTTATTTAGGCTAAAGCAAAACTGAAGCTAATGTTGGGTCTCTCATACGACACAAATCCAAATGTTTCCGTATTCGAGATGTATTTGAATGTCAAAATATTATTTATTATGTAAACCTGGTTTTGTGCTTCACTTGCATTCCAATATCCACATAAAACAAATTGTTTGGCATAATATCACGGCAGTACGTTGATAACGATTAGGCAGTGTGATTTTTTCCATATATTTGGCTGACTGTATTTTATTATGATAATGGAAAAGTTGCATTGTCAAGTTAGCAATGCTTAACTGTGTGTGTGTGTGTGTGTGTGTGTGCGGCGCCGGTGCGGTCACTTGATTTTTTTTTTTTTCCTTCTAACAGTGGAAACGACTCCTTCTAGTTATACAGATAATCGAAACTGTAAACGGTTTGTTTTTATTTGTGTACATTCACAATAAAAACAAATCTTTGTGCTTTTGTAAAAATAAAAAAAATAGGATGCCGTTTCAGCCGTCTTCCTTTCGCGCAGCTAAACCAAAACTCTGCATCCTAGCTACTTGTTGCACAGTTTTTTCTTTTGCTTTGTTAAGTAAAAATAATTATCGTATAGGCCTATTCATTCATTATATATAGCCTAGCCTAGCTTTGTTATGTTTTTCTCCGTTCGCATGCAGAAGCGCTGCAGGTGCGTGATGTGATATGTCCATGTAAAACCCATGGTAAATCCTCATGTTCTTTTGTTTGCTGCTTTTTGCGCATGTAAAATTAATCCCTGGAAAACAAATTTTGGTATTTTTAACAGGTCACAGACACTTATCCTTTCTAAAATAATTAAATTCTAGTTTGAAATAATCTTGCCTGTTAACAGTTAATAATCGGTGAACGAGCGTCGGCTGTCGGTTAGGAAAAATAACCGAAATGAACATCCCTAAATTACACAGAGTTCTTTTGGCCTTTACATTTTCAGAAGTTATCTGAGGCAAAGGTGCAGTTGATTTGTGGCAACTGTGCTGCAAACCGGTGTTATTTCAGGGTAATTCCATGCAAAAATCAACTTTACCATGAAAAAAACCCTTATAATAAACACATCAAAATTAAAATAAAGTAACAATTACATGTTCTGCAAAGAGCCATAGCTTCTCTATTTGTTGGGTATTATTGCGTCTGGTTTGTGCATTTTAATTTGCAGAAATCCTACAAAGTATGTAGTCTCTCAAAAAAGGGCGTCCTTTTTTTTGTCACATCCATAACGCATGATTATTTCCCTTTTTTAACATAGAAAACTTGTGCATAGACTGATATTTTTCTGATGTTTAGACTCTATCAAAAAGAGTTTATTAAAATATAAACAGATGTAACACATACATTCTCTAAGCATTTATGTCACATCCATAACGCTGGATTTGCCCTTTAGTATTATGTATATACCATTATATTGAATTGAAAACTGAAAATATGAAAATAAAACTTAATTTGAGGTTTAATAAATTAGTAATTGTTATGTGCTTTAATCATTTTCATTAGTTTTTGTTGTAATTGCTTTTTGCTTAGTCATTTTAATGGCTCCTCTTATGTGAAGTGCACAGAGGAATTGAGCTCAGCAGTCATTTTGTGTTCACACCCCAGATTGTTATGCTATAAGTGCTATGCAGCACTGGTGTGGGCTGCAAACCAGAGTTAAGTAACATTACTGTCATGCAATATAGTGGAAAAGCAAAGATGGATAATGACATCCATCCCACCCTTTTCCAGAATTGCTAAACATTTGCTTGAAGTTTATGGATGACTACCAGTCCTGACATTTCCTGTCTACACACCCTCCTGCTAAGACAGATAACAGAATGAAGCTAGACAATACTTGCACAATCTGGCTAGAGACCGTTTGAGTCCTGATGATCCATGTACACATAAAAATATCAGCCTGAGCTTTTGCAACCACCTCCTGGGGCTGCAGATCATGGATGACTATGCTATAACAATGTGGCTAAGTAATGTTGCATCTGACTGGTCAATATCAGCAGTGCCCTTTCAGCGAATATGCTGTTTTCCTGCCTGTATCCTTGGCTCTGCTTCCTGTCTCTGTTCCTGCCCTGTGTTCATACCCAGAGCCCATGGTTTAGTAAGATTGTTTAATAACAATGGCCTCAATTTTGGGACATTACAATTTTATTTTGAACACCAGATGTAGGTGACCAGTTTTGGGTGTATCATATAATACACCCAGTCAGATTATCATTGAAAAACGAATTAATAGAAGTTTGAAGGTGAAGTAACTCTAGCAATAAAACAGTCAGTTATTTCAGTTTGTTGCCAAAAGTATCAGCCAGGAGGATTTATTGTTTCAGTTTGAACATGTAGTAACACCTCTGGAAAAAGAAACAGTCAGTTAAAACACTGTTTTGGTGCACAGATTCCAAGCATTCTAGCATAATCCTCAAAATCTGACTGGTTCTGTTGATCTTTCACTTTCTATTAACTTAGTGTCACATGACTGGCTAAACAACTGAACTTTACTTGGAAAAAAGTGTACTCCCCCCTCAGATCATATTTCATAAACACTGTAATTTCCATGATGTACTAAGTGCGTTTCAGTTTTCATGTGAGCGATGTCAGGTTTCATTATTACTAAGATGTTATGCTCTTACCACGGCAGTTTGCTGATGGAGTGCTTTCTAATTTGAGGTTGTCTGGTTTGGGTATGGACTGAAGTTCAGCATGCTGCTCCCCGTATAACGTACGTTTCAACTGCAGCTGCTGCAACCAGTACATTCGGGCATCCTTGTTAGGTGCCTAAAAACAAAATCAAACAAAAAGACTGTTCAGAGGCAGGTACTGTTGTCTTAATCAAGATGCTTTACTGTTATTCCTCCATACTTAAAGAGGTAGTTCACCCAAAAATGAAAATTCTGTTGTTAATTACTCGCCCTCATGTCGTTCCAAACCCGTAAGGGTTTCGTTCATCTTCAGAACACAAATTACTTTTTTTTTTTTAAAGTAATCCAAAAGCTTTCTGACAACTGACATGTTCAAGGCCCATGAAGTTAGAAAGTACATCGATAAAATAGTCCAAAGCCTGACATGGAAAAGAAGAAATTGTTGAATAAACTAATTATTTTGTTTTCTTTGCACATAAAAAGTATTCTTGTAGCTTCATAAAATTACAGTTGAACCGCTGATGTCACATGGACTATTTTAACAATGTCTTTACTACCTTTCAGGCCCTTGGATGAGTTAGTTGCGTTGCTGTCTATGCAGGGTCAGAAAGCTCTCACATTACATCAAATATATCTTAATTTGTGCTCTGAAGATGAACAGAGGTCTTACGTTTTTGGAACGACATGAGGGAGAGTTATTAATGACAGAGTTCTCATTTTTGGGTGAACTATGGCTTTAAATCTAATGCCTGTGTTTCTTTGTGTGTGTAACAGTCAAAAGAAATTGAAAATTGAAATGTTTAAAGCCAGCAGCCTTTTCTCACCAACCTAATTTCAGCACTGTTGATACTCAAGCATGTGGTGTGTGTAATATGAAGTGCTGTCATGTGATCGCTGTGCCATTTTAAAAGCTGACCCCACTGATAACAACAAGCTTTTTGGAGACAAGGCGGCAGGAAAGAAAGAGAAAGAATAAGGCTTCATATTCCTCCCCCATTTATAGCCAAATAAATCATAAAAATAGCTTTCACACCCCCCCCCCCCCCCTCCCCCGGGGAAATTCCAATGTCATTATCCTGACACTAATTCATATTCAACAGAAAATCACACTGGCCTTTAGTCATTATTTTCACAAAGGCACAATGAAGCACATACTCCTTCCAAATCTCATTACTGTGGTAAAATAAAAATAATTAAATAAATAGTTAAGTTTTTAGTGCTATAATCAAGTGCCTGTTGCATCTACCAACCCAAAATATGTGGAAAAGGACAACCTAGTAATTTCGTTTTGGTAAGCCTTTCTCTGCAAGCAGGTGAAAAACTGAGCTGCTCAGATATCGCTCCCTCCATGGCATAGGAAGGGGATCTTATTAAAATTTTACCGCCCCTTAATCTGCACGTTTCCACTCACAGCGCCATCATTTTGTTTTTGTAAGCGACAACGGTGTACCAGTTCTAACGCCATGGCAGAAGTTCGATCAAAGCATACTAGCTGTTCTGTCTTTGGCTGCACAGATGAACACAGAACACTATTTAGAGTCCCAGCCTCAGAGGAGACAAAAGAGCAGTGGATTTATTGATTTATGTACTGTATATTACGCTGCTGCCACACAGACCTAATATAAACATGTGATTTCTTTCCCAGCTGTTTACCTTAACCGACTGTTTTTGTAACTCCTGTGTGTTTTTAACATAATTTTATGTGTATTTGACAGTTTAAGCGCAATAAGACATGAAAGAGAACTTAGTTTAGTACTCACATGCTGTGTGACAGCTGCTTTCTGTGTGTGTGCTTTGGATGTGTGTGCTCAAAAAACCATATATCAGAAGTTTAAACTAATATGGTTTAAAACACAATTTCAGCACGATAGACATGATAATCAAAACCAAACAGATGTTTTTTGAGATTATCTGAGGCCCGGGCTGTAAAGGCACAGTCCTATTCTGGAAAAGGGGGCGGGGAGCAGCAGCTCATTTGCATTTAAAGAGATACCAAGAGATACAAAACCAGCATGTTTCTGCTTCCACTCAAAATAGGTATTTTTAACATTATGTTCGTCTTGGTGATGCACCAACCTATCCCATTCAGCTCATCGCCCTTTGTTGTTTCACAATTCTCAATTTTTCAAAATCTGTTATTTCAAACCATGTAATAACATTACCTTGAGAATGACGGTGCGCTCTGGTGTCTGTACATGAAAGGTTCCCTCCTCTCCCTGCAGCGGGTAACTGAACGTGGCACGAGACAGATCCACTTTACCCAGGGGATTGATATCCTGTGCCATCCGGTAGTAAAACAGCTGACAGCTCTTCTCCTCATAGACAAACCAGCGGGACTTCCAGGTTCTGAGAGGTCCACCTTGCTTGTTGAGGTAGCCACATAGTTTAGTGTTGGGAGGAGTGGGTGTCCCTCTGAGGGTGGCAGAGGTCCCATCAGTCTGAGCAGCATGGATCTGAGTGTCTATTTTATACTGAGCCTCATCTGACTGACCCAAACTCTGTTTTGGGGTCTCTTCAGAGCCGTCACACTCATCTGCAGGAGATACGTGCACATCCGGTGGAAGTGGATTCCTGGAGGTTGCCTCGCTCTCCATCTGGTTATCTTAACAAACAGGCTGAGTAACATCAGACAAAATGTTCTTTACATAATCAGCTGATGTCTATCAGCATAGCCACACCACAAAAATATGATAATTCAGAGCTTCAGTAAAAGATAAGTATATTATACAGCAATAAAAACATCAATATTAGGGTACGATAGAGCAAGATAATGTGCATTTATTTTTAAACTGTAACATATTTAGATATAAGATTACCATGTGTAGGATGAACCATGATGCATTAGCAATTCTGTTGTCATAACACAAAACGTAACATTATTCAAAAATATGCACTTACCACACCATTTTTACATTATATTCTGTGGCATACAAATTTCACTTTCAAAAACATTCCTCAATATATGCACAGCTATTACCTCATTTCAGTTTCCACATAGGGATATTTAACAATTAAATATCACCAGCATTTATGTACAAGAATAAAATAGTTTCATTAAGGTTGCATGACATTTTTAATTATTTAATGTACATTAATGGACTTTCAAACATTATATAATATAATGCATGTTAACGTCTAATATGTCATAAATGAAACAATAAATAAAATAAGTAAGCTCTTCTCTATATCGTAAGTCATTTTTGTTAGTCAACACCTGTACTTAAACGCGCGCATTGTTCACTGTGTATGCTGTGATAAATAAGCTAAAATAAAACAAACTATTTACAGCACAGTAGTTGATAATAATCACATACCTTCTCTGTTGAAAAACTCAAATGTTCTTTACTCCATGTGTCTGTCCAGGGCGCGTCTCATATGGCACTTACAGATCTAAACAACTCACACACTGCCGCACTTCCTTCGTGAATGACTCAAATTTCTCCTAAGGAAATCAGGAAATATTACACATAAAGAATGTGTAATATAGTCTTGCGTGCGTCTTGTAGGCGTGCCATGAATGTCCTCGCCTTCATACACTGTTTTGAAGCACTGCTCGTTTCAAATGGTGTACTCATACCATCTGTTGAATTTCAGAAACTTGTAAACTGTTTTTAAGTCAAAACTT
The DNA here is from genome assembly GCA_036247105.1 of Cirrhinus mrigala. NCBI lineage: Eukaryota > Metazoa > Chordata > Actinopteri > Cypriniformes > Cyprinidae > Cirrhinus > Cirrhinus mrigala. Next base: position 21,947,938 of record CM070020.1, on the reverse strand, counting down.
TGTATTAACTTATTTAAAACAGGAGACTGGACGTTTCAACACTAAATACAGTCGTGTGTTTTGGACATTAAACTATATGTAATTTTGACGGTTTGACTCGTGAACAAATCATTTGGCTCAGGTTTTTTCAATAAATCAGTTCAACCGGTTCGCAAAACCGGTCTGAATGCTTTGTTTTTAAATCGGACTAAACATTTCGTGATTTGTAACAATCGGTAACTGACTGAGCAGTCCGCTGATTTATTTAAGCCAGAACCTTTTCGGACCTGTCTGATTGGTTTATGAACCGGGTTAACAACTGACCGACTCACTGAACCCAGAACAGTTTCTGTTGAACATAACCGACTCGCAGTGATTCTTTTGAGTCACTGATCCAAGATCCACCTTCTCTCTCTCTCTCTCTCTCTCTCTCTCTCTCTCTCTCTCTCTCTCTCTCTCTGTCAGATACACACACACGCACAAACATACATAGAAGTTTGTAGCCAAGAGATATAAACTAACTTTTATTTGTAGCACTGTTTATTCTAAGCTCTAGAAAAACTATTCTAGAATATTTATTATTTATTGAACTGAATTAACCAATTGACCTAAGAAACCTGAAATTACAGCTTTGTTAATAACACTTAGAAACATAAAAATATGTGAACACGTGACTTTACGAAGGCTCTCGGACAGTGAAACTCCTGGAGCATGACACGCCGGGGATGTTCGAATCGCAGGCTTGATTTCTCAACCGCGTCTTTGAAGAGAACCGATTCACAAAAATGAATCTAACGTCCACGCTGTTTCCTCCACGACGGCAGAGTGCGCGCTTGCTCGCGTCACCGCACACTGCCATTTTTTCTACGATGTCAGAGTTGAGGCTGCATTGACAACAACGTGCATGTGTTGTGAATGTATATGCCGCAAATGATAATTTATCTCGTATAAAAAGGACACAAAACACAACAAGGTAAGTATTACTAATCGTTGTGTCTATATAAAAACAACTTGATTTGCGGCGTAACGTTACATCTTTCAGACATACGCTGTCTTGATTTGTGGCAGTTTCTTTTGCATTTTGTAATCATAAGAATTATTCTGATGTTGAAAGAATTTGTTTAACGTGTGTTTTGGACATGTACCATGGTACTTTTGGAATTACGTTTTAGTACCACCATGTAAATACCATGGTACATCAATATGGTAATCACTCATTACCATGGACACACATGTCAAATTTGGACACACTTGACTACATTTGAAGTTGATAGGATGCATTATTTTAGTGATTGCAGTCAAATCAATTAGTCTAACATAAGGTGCAAAACTGTTTCAGATCTCATCTTGTTGAAAGCATCTTCCCAAAATGAGAAACCTCAGTCTGCTGCAGCGCTTCAGATGTGTGGATCTTTCTATCCTGGGATCCCCGCAGTGTTTCACCATCAGGAGCGAGACTGGAACTGTGCTGGTGGCCTCTGAGCTTGCCATCACAGAATTTGACCCACGGAGCGAAGAGGTATTCCTAGAATAAATTAATGTTTTCATAGAAGTTCAAATCCTAGAAAGGACCATTTGTGATGGTTTTAACCAAACTTTGGTACACTCTGTCTCTGTACAAAATTAGTTTATATTAATCTGGCTGTATATTGTGCTTTTGTAGGTTATTAAAGAGGTTTCACTGACGGCAGAGGACTATCTCCCAGAAGATGGTAGTGGAGTTGTGGTGGCGATACAAGATCTGCCAGATCAGGAGTCAGTGTGTGTGGCCACTGCCAATGGTGATGTTATTCTCTACAACCTCAACACCAGTCAGGTGATCATTAATTTGTTCTAAATGCTTTGATGTTTGTATAAAATGATTGATAAATGATTCTTTAAAATATATGTGCTCTTGTTGTACTTTCTAATTAACAATATTAATTTCTCTCTCACAGTTAGAATGTGTTGGCAGTGTGGAAAGCGGTCTAACTGGCATGACGTGGAGCCCAGATCAAGAGCTGGTGACTCTGACCACAGGTCTGTATCACTAGCAGTGCTATTTTAATAGGCCCCACAAGGAAAGCAGCTCATAAACCATAGTTCATTCAATAAATCTTATTTTTGTTAAATAAAAATGTTTAAAAATTAGACAAATTTTGTAATCATTTGTAATCACAGGAATAACTTGCATTTTAAAATATATTACAAATGCAAATAGAAAACAGTTATTTTAAACAGTAAAATATTTCAATTTGCTGTGCTTTGGATCAAGTAAATGCAGGCTTGGTGAGCAAAAGAGACTTCTTTAAAAAAAATTTAAATCTTACTGTCCAAAAACTTTTGCCTGGTATTGTATATCCACTTAGAAGGGTATAATGCAATTTCATTCTTTCTCATTGTGTCTGTTTGTATGTCAGGTCAGGAGACCATTATCATGATGACCAAGGACTTTGAGCCGATAACTGAGGTGGCGATCAATCAGGATGACTTTGGCGAAGGTATAATTCAGTATTTAATTACCTCTTAATATCATGCTTTCATGCAGGTGGCTTGTGTTCACTGCATATGAGCAGGTACAGTGTCTGATTGGCAATTTTTTTTTTCTGTGCATCAGATAAGTTTATCACAGTGGGTTGGGGGAAGAAGGAGACTCAGTTTCATGGCTCTGAGGGCAAACAGGCCGCCCAGCGGAAAGCAGCGGTAGGTTTATGTTCGGTTTAGCATTGTCCTGCTTTACCAAATCAAATGACAGCTAGGAAGTATGATACTGACCTGAGGATCATCAGCAGGTCACTAGCATTTCAGCCTTGTTTGAATATGGTTCTACATATCACCTAGTTCTTATCTGTTTTCACAGGAAGTGCAGCCTGCCCTGCCATGGGACGACAGGAAGCCAAGAATCACTTGGCGTGGTGATGGGCAGTTCTTTGCTGTCAGCGCTGTTTGTCCTCAGACTGGTGAGAATCTTACTTTCTGTTAACATTAATTACATTAAAGGAGAAGTCCACTTCCAGAACAACAATTTACAAATAATTTACTCACCCCTTGTCATCCAAGATGTTCATGTCTTTCTGTCTTCAGACGTAAAGAAATTATGGTTTTTGAGGAAAGCATTTCAGGATTTTTCTCCATATAATGGACTTTATTGGTGCCCTGATTTTGAGCTTCCAAAATGTAGTTTAAATGCAGCTTCAAATTGTTGTTATGGAAGTGAGTTCTCCTTTAAAAGTTGTGACGATCAATATTATACATCATTCCTGTAGCTTAAAGGGATAGTTTACCCAAAAATTCTGTCATTAATTACTCGCCCTCATGTCGTTCCAAACCCGTAAGACATTCGTTCGTCTGTGGAATGCAAATACACAACACTAACAACACCAAGGTCATGTGTTTGATTGGCAAAGAATGCATGAACTGATTAAATGTGTATCATGAAAGTCACTTTGGATAATAGTGTCTGCCAAATGCATTCATGTGAATGTAAAATATAGCTGCTTTTCATTTCAGGTGCTCGAAAGGTTCGAATCTGGAACCGAGAGTGTGTCCTGCAGGCCACCAGCGAGGTTGTTAACGGTCTGGAACAGCCTCTCTGCTGGAAGTAAGATATTCTGAATGTCTTTTAACTTAGTTTTTTTTAGTTTTTACCTTTCAATTTCTGTAGACTTAGTGTTGAGTCTTACAGATGTGATGAGAACTGACACAAATGGATTTTCTTTTAGACCCTCTGGCAGCCTGATCGCTTCCACACAGCGGCACCCTAACAAACACTGTGTGGTGTTTATGGAAAAGAACGGACTGTTGCATGGAGATTTTACTCTGCCTTTTGGAAAGGAACAGGTCAAGGTAAATCTCAGCTTATTGTCAAAGATCTGAAATATAAGTAAAGGTGCATGAAATGTTGATGGTTTGTGTGTTTTTCTCAGGTGAAGGAGCTGTTGTGGAACAGTGACTCTACTGTTTTGGCTGTTTGGATGGAGGACTTGAAGCCTGGAGAGAACGACCATCCCAACACATACAGTAAGATGCAAATCAAACTGCTTTGCATATTCCCTGACGGGTCCAGGAATGATCAGTGTTGCTAATTAGGGCTGCATGGTTATCAAATCACAAAGGCTGCAATTGAATTGCATAAATATATGCTCAGTAAATACTACTCTACATCAACTCCATCTTTTTGTTTTAAACATCTGACCTCTTTGTTTCACAGTTCAGCTGTGGACAGTTGGGAATTACCACTGGTATCTAAAGCAGAGTTTGCATTTTGGCAGTGAGCCCCTCAGGGCTCCAGTGTGTGTGTGTTGGGATCCAGAGAAGCCCTTGCGTCTCCACCTCTTGACTCGAGGATGGGCGAGCTACACCTACGACTGGGGCTGGAGCACACAGCGCAGTCATGGTACAGATTGCTATGACAATGCCAATGTGGCAGTGATTGATGGAGGTAGGCATGGCCATTGTCTAACTTATGAATAATTGATAAATCTCTCTACTTTAATACATCGTAGACAACACACTGTGTCTAAGATTTAGTTTTAAATCATTTATTGAGTAAATAAGGCATTTGAGGAAAGATCTGAATGATTTCAGTGTATTTAACTAACGTGTTTTGCAGAAAAAGTCCTGGTGACGACCTTCCGCCAGTGTGTGATCCCTCCACCTATGTGTGCTTTTGAACTTCAACTTCCTGTTCCTGTCAACTTGGTCACCTTCCATTCTCAAGCCCAGAGGACCAATGAGCTGGCTGCTCTCACGGCCGACGGGCATATTTATGTATATGGTCAAGGTGAGTCACGTAATTTGAATTTTGATTCAAACATTACGTTGTTTAGGATTTCTCAATTGCATTTCTTATATTCAGGTGGTGGAGTTGAAAATGGAGGTGTATCTGGGGTACCTGGCTTTAAAGTCATCTCAGCACCATTAGTCTTAAGAAAGACTTACAGGTACAGATGATTTTTTTGAGCTTGACTGTGTATTGTTTCTCCAATCTTTATTTAACAAGAAAGTGTCACTAAATAATTAATGTTATTTGAATGGTAGTGTAGCTGAAATTTTTTTTTTAAAAGTCTCTTGTGCTCACCAATGCTACATTTATTTTATAAAACAATATATTTTTAGAAATTAAATTAGTTTTTTTTTTTCATATTTTTTTTTTCTATTTTTCTAATTTCTATTTATTCTTGTTATGGCAAATTATTCCAATATGCTGGTTTCCTGCTCAATGAACATTTGTTATTATTATTATCAATGTTGAAAACGGTTGTGCTGCTTAATATTATTGTGATAAGCAATTACATTTTTTTGTAACATTATAAATGCCACTGTTGATCAGTTGAATGCATTATTTGCTGAATAAAGGTATTTATTTCTTTAAAAAATCTTACTTTTGTAGTCTACAAACAGTATATTACATTTACTGTGTGTTTACTGTCATTATTTTATGTTATTGTATTTTCTCACATTTTATGGATTTTTTTGCTCATTTTTTTTGTGTCATTTTCACATTCAGGCAAGCATATTTATTCAGAACATCACTACTTTGTAATTATGACATGCAGTGTGTATTCTGATGCAGATGTTTTCTCTGCGTCTACAGGATCACCATGGTTCAGGAGGAACCTCTGACGCTGCGCTTGCTGCTGTGGTTGAGTGAGGATTTGTTTTTGGCTGTGGCCCACGGAAGACGCATGTCCCGTCTGCTGAAACTCACCCCATCAGACAGCCAGGACCCCAAGGACACGCTGGAGATCAGGTACTGTCGCTAAAATAACAAACTCCTCTGGTCCTGTACACATTTGTATTCAGCGTAGCTCACGCAAAGACAGACTGAACTAATGAGCATGGACATGAGCTCAGGGGCTGGGAATTGTTAAAACGTAATTTTTTTTTAAACTTTGCACTTTATGCAGTCTCTTTTTATTACATTTTTGGTGTTGGTCATTTCTCAGGTCAGACGTTCCAGTGGATGGTTTTGTGATCAGCTTGTGCCACAGCCTCAGAAGTGGCACCGTGGCTCTGCAACTTGATGACGGACAGATCCGGAAAGTTCACATGGGTCAGTCAGTATTAGTGTTGTCACGATACCAAAATTTTGACTTAGATACGATACCTGACTAAAATATCACGATACTACTACTGAACCAATACTAGTTTAATGGTTACATAAAAAAAAATGATCAAAAAGCATGTCTAATTAATTGAAATCATGGCAAAATTTAACAGCAATTTATTACAAGTTTAACAGAAATTACATGTTTTTAAGGCCCTATGAAATACATTTTATTATTTTTATATTATTTCAGTTTTGTTTGTGAATCTCTGTTTTCCATTAATTTTCTGGATTTTAATCATTTCATTACATTTTAATAATTAAAAGCATGTCTAATGAATTTATAAAGGATAATTAGATTTGATAAAGAATTAATTTATTCTAGGCTATTTATATCTTTTTTTTTTTTTTTTTTTTTTCAGAAATACTGTGTTCTGTATTTACAATTTTCTGGTAAATAAATTCTGGTAAATATTTTTTTCTGGTAAATATTCCTTAAACATTGTTTTAATAATATTTTTATTACTAGTAGTAGTACTATCTTTACATTAAGTAATATATTAATATATTAATATATTTCTAGCTGTCAAGTTAAACCATAATATATAACATATAATATGACGATAGTTTTCCGCAAAAAACAGTAAAATGCTCATGAAGTGACTCTCAGAGCAGTTCTAGAAATTGTTAATGTGTTCATGTACTCATATATTGAGGCGACAGAGGCTGAAAACACTGCGAGTGTCACACGTATGTGTGTAGTTAACAAAACTGTGCGTCTGCGCCGTTCACTAACACAGACACGCAGAAATACGGCATTCTTAAAGTATCGGTACTAGTAAAATCCGGAATCGTACCGTTTTTTAAAAGCAGGGTATCTCGATACTTTTTAAGTACCGATATATCGTGCAGTCAGTACACTAATTATAACAGGAACTGGATTTGGCTACTACACAGATTTTGTTTTTATCACTTGTCTTGTGTGTTTTTTTTTTTTAAATCAGTCACACATAGAAAGACTTCTGTTAATGCTAGAATATTCCATATAGACTCCTCAGAGCTCAGTCTAACAGAATGGAAGGATTCTACTGGTAATATCATCAACTTTCCCCGACCTTGTGTTCAGACGGCACTATGTACCCTCAGCGGAGAGGTAAATATATAGTTTCTATCCATCATGCTTTGCCCTTCACTTTTAATAAACACTTCATATGTGTTTGTCTTTTAATAGGAACATTTGATAGGCCTCACAGAGAGATCACACCTCTACATTGGCGACTCACTGGTAGGTGTGAGTAATCCAAAAATGATATAACAAGAATATAAATTACATTACATTTAGTTTGTTAGTGCCAAATTCCTGGCAGTTGCTTATCGGAGTGTCTCTTCCACAGGTGGCCTCTAATATCTCCTCGTTTGTTGTTTATGATGACTTCCTCCTGCTCACCACACACTCTCACATGTGCCACTGTCTCAACCTCAGCACACTTTCTATTAAAGGTACATGTAAATGCATCAAAGAGAAAAAATAAGTAAATATATATATATTATAAAAAGTACACTGCCATGTAATCTGGATCAGTAAGAATATTGTTTTTGTTTGAATTTTGTTGCTGCATTTACTGCATCTACTTGATTTAAAAATATTTTTAAATATTATTATAGTTTAAAATAATGGTTTTCTATTTTAATATATTTTAATTTATGTGATGAATTTTTATCAGCCATTACTCCATGTGTCTTCAGTGTCACATCATCCCTCAAAAATCATTCTAATATGTTGATTTATTACTTTTATTATCAATGTTGTAAACAGTTGTGCTGCTTAATAATTCTTTTGGAATCTGTGATTCAGGATTTTTTGATGAATAAAAAAAACATTTATTCAAAATTGAAATCTTTTCTAACAATTTAAGTCTTTGCTATAACTTTTTTTTTTTTTTTTTTTGTAGCAGTGTAACACATCCTTGCTGAATAAAAGTATTAATTTCTTAAAAAAAAAAAAAAAAGAAGAAAAAATTACTGACTACAAACTTTTAAATAGTAGTTTATATTGTTGCAAAAGAATTCTATTTTAAATAAATGCTGTTCTTTTTAACTTTTTATTTATTAAGGAATTCTGAAAAAAGTATTACAGGCTGCAACTAAATATTAAGCAGGACAACTGTTTCCAACAACAATAATAAATTGGCATATTAGAATGATTTATGAAGGAACATGTGATACTGAAGACTGGAGTAATGATGCTGAAAATTTAGCTTTGCATCACAGGAATAAAAATATATCCCAATAGAAAACAGTTATTTTACATTGAAATAATATTTAACAATATTACTGTTTTTTTCTGGATTTTTGATCAAATCAATGCAGCCTTTATGAGCATAAGAAACTTCATTAAGAAAGCATTAAAAATCTTACTTATCCCAAACTTTTTTTTGCAATTGTTTTTTAAAGAAATAATACTTTTATTCAGTAAGGATGCATTAAATTGATAACAATGCAGTTTATTCAAATTTTCTATTCATCAAAGAATTCTGATGCATAAAAAATGCACCACAAAAATATTAAGCAGCATAACTGTTTTCACTGATGATAATAAGAATGTTTCTTGAGCACCAAATCAGCATATTAGAATGATTTCTGAAGGATCATGTTACACTGTGCTAAAAGAATGTACTGAAAATTCATCACAAGAATAAATTACATTTCTAAATATTAAAATAGAAAGCTGTTTTTTAAGTTGTAATAATATTTTGCAATATTACAGTTATTACTGATTTTTTTGATAGAAGAAATGCAGCCTTGATAAGCATAAGAAACCTATCCAAAACATAAAAATCACACCAATCCCAAACATTTAAACAGCAGTGTATTATAATACAATATTAATGCGACATGTATTTCATAAGTATAGAAATATTTAAATGTAAATATACATGCATGATATTATTGGTGTCCCGTGCAGGTCTGCAGTCAGCTCTGAGCTCAGAAGCTAATCAGAATGATGAGACTGTACGAAAAGTGGAACGAGGCTCACGTATCGTTTCTGTGGTTCCTCAGGACACCAGACTCATCCTGCAGGTGAACAGATCACGGTTCTTCTCGCATGTTCATATGATTGTTTATTTTGAAAGAAAATTTGATTTCAGATATTGATTTGTTCGTTTTTCAGATGCCACGAGGGAATCTGGAAACCATCCATCATCGAGCTCTTGTGCTTGCTCAGCTCAGAAAGTGGCTTGATGGGTATTTTGCGTTTAGAAAAACATCAGTCAATGCTACGTATACAAAAAGAATACCAACCTTTTTTGAAGGAAATTGATTTGAATCATTTTGCTGTGTTGTTTGTTTCAGTCTCAGATTTAAGGATGCTTTCGAGTGCATGAGGAAGCTGAGGATCAACCTCAACCTCATTTATGACCACAATCCAACTGTGAGTGACCTTACTCTGTTGTCATTTCCTTTTACAATAACATTTCTACACCATGGATTGCACTTCTTTTCAGTGAATGGTACTAAATGAATAACACCACTGCTGTCTATCCCCATCCCATGATTCCTCTCACAGGTGTTTCTTGACAACATTGAGATATTCCTGAATCAGATCGACTCCATTAACTACATCAACTTGTTCCTCACTGAACTCAAGTAAGCCTTTAATGCAAAGGCATTGATTAAATCTCTTTTGATGCTTTTTTTTTTGTTTTTAATTTCACTATTTTTTAATTTTTAGAGAGGAAGACACCACTACAACAATGTACCAATGTCCTTCACGCTCAGCCTCCAGTTCTGTCTCAGGTAAAGGAGGAAAGAAGGTGGACGTCGTCTGTGATGCTTTACGGTCAACAATGGAGACTCTCGACCCGCAGAAGTCAGTTCCTCGGTTATAAATGTTACTTATGTTTCATAAATTGCAGGAAGTATAGTATAGCTTTTCTACTTCCCTCTCCAAATAAGATAAGATTGCATTTTGCACATGATGAGATGCTTTCATCTCTACACAGGTATTGTTTATGTATTCTGACATCACATGTGAAAAAAACTACACCAGAACTGGAAATCGCTCTACAGAAGGTCCACGAGTTACGAGGTGAGTGTCGTTTTACTCCTAATAAAGCCTAATAAAAATAGTTTTGTGTCCGTTACATCTGTGTGTTTTTGTGGTTAGTGAACCCACCAAGCGGCAGCAACAGTGTGAGTGCTGAGGAAGCCCTGAAGTATCTTCTGTTCCTCGTCAACGTGAATGAGCTGTATGAACACTCCCTCGGCACCTACGATTTTGACCTAGTGCTCATGGTGGCTGAAAAATCTCAGAAGGTTAGTTGGAGGATTCCAACCTTGATGTATCTTAAAGGGACAGTTCACTCAAAAACGAAAATTACCCCATGGTTTACTTGCCCTCAAGCCATCCTAGGTGTATATGACTTTCTTCTTTTAGATTAATACAATTGGAGTTATATGAAAAAATGTCTTGGCTCTTCCAGGCTTTATAATGGCAGTGAATGGCTGTTGAGATTTTGAAGTCCAATAAAGTGCATCTATATTTACATCATAAAAGGTACTCCACATGGCTCTGGGGGGTTAATAGAGGCCTTCTGAAATGAAGCAATGTGTTTGTGTAATAAAAATTTTCCATATTTAAAATGTCGTACACTCTTTCACAAGAGAGTGACCTAGAATGTAGATTAACGTGGTGATGAAAATTAAGGTTTGTAAAGAGATTTGTAAAGAAAAATGTTTCACTTAAAGAGGCCTTTATTAACCCCTCGGAGCCATGTGAAGTACATTTCACGATGGATGGATGGATGGATGCACTTTATTGGACTTCAAACAATCAATAGACATTCACTGGCATTATAAAGCTTGGAAGAGCCAGGACATTTTTTTTTAATATAACTAATTTGTCTGAAAGAAGAAAGTCATATACACCTAGGATGGCTTCAGGTTAAATAAATCATGGGGTAATAAAAATTTTTTGGTGAACGATGCCATTAACTGTTTTTATATAATATATTATATTATATTATATTATATTTTTTTTTTTAAGTCAATTAAATTAATGAATAAAATTTATCTATTCACATATGAGCTGCCTTTTCTAATATTTGTATTACTTTATTAAATTATTGTATATTAGAAAATGAACAAATATAATTCAGTAAATACATAATGAATTTAATTGAGAAATTTATAGTATTATAGTGTTATAATATGTTATTAATATAACTAATACAATTTAATAAATACAATTTCATAAATTCATATATTATATTATTTTTTTTTAAAAATATATTAAATAAATAAATCTTTTCACATATAAGCTGCCATTTATAATATTTGTATTTCTTTATTAAATTATTCTATTACACAATGAACAAATACAGTAAATAATGAATTTAATCTAGAAATGTATGGTATTATACTATTATATTAATATAACTAATAAAATTCAATGAACACAATTTCATGATTTTATATTGTATTAATATAACTAATAAAATTCAATGAACACAATTTCATGATTTTATATTGTATTAATATAACTAATAAAATTCAATAAATACAATTTCATAATTTCATATTATATTATATTATATTATATTCATTTTTTAAATATATTAAATAAAAAGACATTTTCATATATAAGCTGCCATTTCTGATATTTGTAAAAAAAAACATGTTGAACAAATACAATTCAGTAAATACATAATGAATTTAATTTAGAAATGTATATTATTAAAGTATTATGTTATTAATATAACTAATAAAATACAATAAACACAATTTCATAATTCCACATAAATTTATTACATTATATTATATATTCAGAATTTCACATATAGAATTTGTATTAAATACAAACACAATTTTGTAAAAACATAATAAATGATATTCGTAATTTTATATATAAGCAGCCATTGCACATATTTGTTTTATTATATTTAAAAAATTATATTATTACAAAATGAAGAAAAAAAAGACAATTTAATAAAAGCATAATTTTTCATATATAAGCAGCCATTTCACATAGTTGTATTACTATATTATTATTATATATTATATTATTTTATATTTCAATTACATTATTTTATATTACAGAATTAGTGTACATTTTGTAAACAGAAATTGAAATACATTGAAAATAGAAATTGGCCATTAATTGACGTTGCACTGTAACACTACAACAGACATTTCCCATGTAGACAGCTTTTCTGATGGTCTAGTTTAGGACATGTCTTTTGTAGACACAGTTTTGCAGTGGTTTATAGTTTTTTTCCTCAAACATGTAGGATCCTAAAGAGTACCTGCCATTTCTGAACATGCTGAAAACCATGGAGCAGAACTACCAGCGCTACACCATTGATAAACACCTCAAGAGATACAGGAAGGCCTTACATCACCTCAGCAAGTGTGGTAAGAACCTTGTTGGACATCCTTGAGCAACCCAACAGCAAATTTCTCTGATTTTATTCACTCCCTTTTACCATCTGTTTGGTTCTCATCTTCTGCCTCATGTTTTTCAGGTGAGGAACACTTCACAGAGTTGTTAAACTTGGTGAAGGATCAGAGACTGTACAGTGATGCTCTTGAGCTCTATCCTTCAGACAGTGAGCAATACAAGGCAAGTAATATTTTAATAAAGCTCCATATTTCCCTGAATTTTGCAAACGAAAATATTACCTATAAACCCACATCAGAGCTGACTTAAATATTTAGCTTGTGTGGTAATGTTTTAACTATCGCAGTAATGACATGATCTTGACCCTTGACCCTTGTGGTGTCATCAGACACTGAGCGTGGCCTATGCCGAGCATCTAGTTGAGCAGCAGCAGGCGGAGCAGGCGGGGCTGTTACTCTGGCGATGTGGAGAGAACGCTCATGCCCTGCAGGCCTTCGTCAGCTGTACGAGTTGGAGAAACGCCCTCGCTGTGGCAACACATATCCCATTACCACCCGAACAGCTTGCACTGCTTGCCCGAGACCTGGCAGGTAGAGATCTCTGTCATGTACACGTGTTTCCTGCTGAGATGATGAATATCCTTAAGCCATGTTGTATGTGTGATGTTTTCAGAGAAACTTCTAGAGGCCAGAAGGCACACAGAAGCCGCCCTGTGTTTGGAACAGTATGCTAAGGTACACTATATATTTCATAGTCATCATTGTTTTGTTCTCATCTGGTTCAAACAAGACACTACAATACTGTTGTCTGCTCATACTTGTGTATTGTCAGGATTGTGAAGAGGCCATCTCTGCTCTGATACAGGGAGCTGCATGGGAAGAAGCGCTGAGATTGGTGAGACTGTTCTTTCATCTGTGTCCTCCTTTACCAGTTATTATCATCATCAAAGTACCGTGAGAGTGATACGAAAGCATACGGAGTCATCTGCTCTCTATAGCTCTCGACTTTGATGTCACGAATCGGGTAAACCAATGATTCAATAGCCCATTTATAAAGAGAACCATTTACTTCATTGCTGAATGAATCACCAGTTTGCACAAATCGAATGAATAAATTAATGAATGAATTACTCAATTACTTATTCTTAAAGACATTTACCGTTTTAGTTTCTTAATTAGAGTATAATTTTATTTAAAAATAATTTCCTAAAAATAAAGTCAAAAGTTTTTGGACAGAAAGATTTAAAGGTGGCTCTTCTTCTCACCAAGCCTGCATTTATTTGATCCAAAGTTCAGCAAAAATAGTTTTACTATTTAAAATAACTGTTTTCTGTTTGAATATATTTTAAAATGTAATTTATTCCTGTGATTTCAAAGCTTAATTTTTAGCATCATTACTCTTCAGTCTTCTAATATGCTCATTTGTTGCTCAAAATTATTGTTATTATTATTATTATTTTGAAAACAGCTGAGTTGATTTTTTTCAGGTTTCTTTGATGAATAGAAAGTTCAGAAGAACAGCATTTATCTGAAATAGAAATCTTTTGTAACATTATAAATGTCTTTATCACCACTTTTGATCCATTTAAAGCATCCTTGCTAAATAAAAGTATTAATTTCTATAATTTCCTATAATTTAATTTTATATATATATACTGACTCAAGCTTTTGAATGGTATAGTGTATATTGTTACAAAAGCTTTTTATTTCAGATAAAGTGTTTTTTTTATTCATCAGAGAATCCTAAAAAATGTACTCAACTGTTTTAAATATTGATGATAATAATAATAATAATAATAATAATGTTTCCTGAACAGCAAATCAGCATATTAGAATAAATTCTGAAGGATCATGTGACACTGAAGACTGGAGTAATGATGCTGAAAATTTAGCTTTGATCACAGGAATAAATTGCATTTTTAAAATATATTCAAATAGAAAGCATATATTTCAAAGCAAAATATTTCTCAATATTACTACTTTTACTGTATTTTGGATCAAATAAATGCAGGCTTGGTGAGCAGAAGAGACTTAAAAAACATTTAAAATCTTACTGTTCAAAAACTTTTGACTGGCAGTGTGTGTGTATATATATATATATATTATTTCATGGCTTTTTATTTTTAAAATGATTAATACTGATAATAAATTGAATACTAATGTCTGTACTAATTAATTAATAATTTATTTTATCTGTTATTTCAGATTTATTTGTACAACAGACAGGACATCATTGAGACTGATCTGAAGTCTGCTCTTCTAGATGGTAAACCATCATATCTTAATTTTCTTTTTGTCATTGACCTGTTTATGTTGTATTTATTTTGTGCTGTATCTTAACTGTAAATATGGTTGCCTGTAGCTCACAGTAATCAGACATCTTTCCTGGAGTCCCAGAAGGCTTTGTTCATCCGTCACAAAAACCGCCTTGCTGTGGTCCGAGAACTCAAAGCCAAGGCCAGACTGGAGTTATTTGGTAAACAAAAGTATTAATCAGATCCATTTATATCGTTACTTTTTTGGTTATAGACACTGGATGTGTCTTTTTTTTTTTTTAATTAATTTCACTGAATATTTCTTGATAACACTTTACAATAAGGTGTCATTTGTTAACATTAATGTGTTAACTAACATGAATAAACAATGAGCAATACATTTATTACACTATTTAATAACCTTTGTTAATGTTAGTTAAGAAAAATACACTTGTTCTTTGTTTGTTCATTAACTTCAGTGCATTAACTAATGTTAACTAACACAACTTGTGATTTTTATAATGCTGAGAATGAACATTAAGATTAATAAATGCTGTAGCAGTATTGTTCATTCTTAGTTCATGGTAACTAATGAACCTTATTGTAAAGTGTTACCTTTATTTTAATGGAGAGCTTTGACGTTGTACTTTTTTATTGTTTTACTGAATCAAATGAAATGTTCAGTGATCAGTAGTACACTTTTGGTTTTAAACTACTTCCTGTTGCTCACTGACAGTCGCTTTGTGTTTCAGATGAGGATGGCCCTGACTGTGCAGACGCTGAGCTTTACTCAGAGGCCAGCAGCGTCTTGACCGGCAGCCATCTTGGCTCAAAATACTCCCGCAGCAACTCTCGCATTTCATCGTGAGTGACATCACAGTTAACACAAATACACAAACACTTCACTGTTCTGGTATCTCATGACCTGTCAGCAGCTCAAATATCAAGGTTGAAGTTTGCTAACTGATCTGCAGGAGGTCGTCTAAGAATCGTAGGAAAGCGGAGGGGAAGAAATACAGCCTGAAGGAGGGAAGCCCATTCGAGGACATCGCTCTCATGAATGCACTTATTCAAATCATTACCGTTGTTGATAAGATGAGAGGTGAGCTGAGGACACAGAATAACAAATCCACATAATACTGGAAAGCATAGTTATACACTCATACATACATTTGTGTGTTATATTATACATACATACATGCATACATACAAGCATAATATATATATATATGAAGGGCCAAACGGGAAATACTTATATCTGAAAATATACAGTTACAAGTCTGAATATATATATATACACACAAGTAAATCTGAATATATAAATGTAAATTGTACTTGTTGGATGGATATAAAGAATATTTTATGGATATTTTTTTTTCCAAATATATGGAATTATTTGCATATTTTATTTTCCAAGTTGTGTTGACGTAAAAATAGCAACAAGTAGCACCAGTAGCTCACAAAGTTGTAGCCATTTTACGTCATCGAAATAATGACGCCGCCCATAGTCCGAAATATGCATAAAACGATGTGGATTTTTTTTTAATAATGTAAGTCTTTCATGGGTTTTCTACTACATATTTAAGTAAGAGACATCATTTATGTTACATTAAGCCATACAAGTCTTAATGAATGTAACTCTACCCCACTTGCCTCATTTACTATAAACGGATATATGAATATGCAAATTAACCCCGCCCCCACACAGTCACACCAGACAGAGCCCCTTGATCAACTAACTAGGGCTGTTCGATTCCGAAAATTTTGGAATCGAGTCCGATTCCGATTCCTGGTTCTGAAATCGATATGAATCGATTCCTCACTGTTGTTGTCGATTCTTTTTCGATTCTTGTGTTTTTAGATCGGAGAAACCTGATTTTGCCATGAGTGTATGTTTTAGAAAATAGCCTTATCATAATATGAAGCTTTATTTATTTATTTTTTAAAAAATGATAAATTTCTGCATTTAAATTGTAATTTTACTGCATTGCCCATGAAATTAGCCACAGCCCACAGCGCAGCAGTGGACATGCGTTTATTGCATGAACTGAACAAGGCGTGCACAGTTCAGCTCGATGTAACTTCAACAGTATGCTTTGCACAAATTTAACAAACTGTACACAAACAAAATAACCAGAACATTAACAACAACACTGATATAACAGTTCGAGGTTTACCTGTCAATCACATGCGCTCTCGGCCACTGTGCCATTGTTTTCTTTCAGAATTATCATTGGCTGATAGAAAAGTTAAGAAATTGCTTTTTTTTTTTTTTTTTTTTGAAGATGGAAATAGGATCTGTACCCTCCAGTACGGCATGGTCTATTCTGTCGTGCAGCGCTCAAAATTGGGAACAATATAGGCCAGTTCCACCGTAAAATAACTTCTGAATCGTTTTTGAACTGGTTCATTAAAAAGATCTATCCGAAAGAACCTTTTCGTGGAAACGAATCAGACTTCTAATCACTATTAGCAAGCAAGAGGCAAATTAATGGATGCTCAACGGAAGGGTGCATCCTGAAACGAGCTCAGTACCGACTCTTTTCATTAAGTTTATTTTCGTGAATCAGCGTTCAGTGACGTTTGATGACAGCAGCCGAGATATGCAGCCTTCATATGATGCAGCTTTTCGTTTGAGAGGCGCCCATAGATTAGCTTTGCTGAACTGAAAACGGCTCTGAATGGGGAATCGACTCTCGATTCCCAACGCCTCGGAATCTATTCCCAGCCCTACAGCTAACAACTGAACTGAAAGCGATATAATGGCGAAACGCGGATAATGACTGATAAAACTGTTTTTACTAGCGGACAACTACAGTGAATACTGTAACATTTGTTAAAGTTACTTACTTGACGATGTCGTGCCCTCAAAATGCCTTGAAAGCTCGAATGCAGCCTAGTTTGTGATTCCAGTTCGCGCCCGCGAGCATATGCGATTGAAGTGCAGACGGCAATGCGGAAGAGGTGCATCTGACTCTAGGCTACTTTTACACTATTTCCGCGGGTTATTTTTCAAGTTAGCGCCTAGCGGTTGTGCTCTATTTAATGCTCTATTTAACATTTGGTTTTGTGCTGATAATCCTATTGGTATATTTTGCATGCTAATGATAGGAATCTATCCTCTGACGTGATTGACGTGGTTACTGAAGTTTGTGACTTAGCAAAAAAGGGCTGTTTCAAACAGCATTTCTTGGACAGCCTTTGGGAAACTAGTTTTAAAGAAAATATACACAGGAATGGTGTTGATTAAAAACACCACACAGACAAATAAACAAAATAAAAATCTTGATTTTCACTAAAGGAGGATTTTAAAGCTTTACAGAATTGCCATGAATTTGATGAGTTTCCTTATGAAGCTGCATTCTCTATGTGTATGCATGCACAACATGAGATTCACACTGAAGATTGTTCTTGTCTGACCCTGCAGAGGAAGTTCACAGGCTGCTTAAGGCTCTGGTGCTCTTCCAGTTCGATGGTCCGGCCAGCAGCCTGCAGAGAGACTATGGAGAACTGCTTCAGCTCATGGAGACTGGCCTTCCTGAGATCTGGACTGAGAACCTGCAGCAGGGCCAAACTCCTGTGAGTCACACACACTCCCTTTTTTTTTTTTTTGGAATATATAAGTTGAGATTAATGGAACCAATATTCAGATTTTTCTTAAATAACAGGTTACAAATTTGTCGTCTTAATATTTGTGTAGTTTTTAAATATATTTACCATGTTAGTCAAGGTTTCTTGTAATTAATTAGAATTAGGATCTAAAAGGTATTTTTTGTGATTATCTATTTGCCAAATCCCATTTTTTTTTACTTTTACAGTAGCACTTGATGCTTTTTTCACTTACAATTACATTACAACTGGCTAAAAGAAAACCTGATATAAATTCTAAGACAGTAAATTATGTATATTTAAAGTCTTGAATTATTTCTCGTCTCTCCAGCTCACAGGTCCAAACTCAACAGCCAATAGCATTATGGCATCATTTCAGCAGCAGAGACCTGCTATGCCTCAGCAAGGTGAGTATTTTCAGCGAGGATGTTTTCATTAATGTGATCCATTTTAAATTCATAATTATAATGACCCTATTCACTCCTCAGGCACGGAAGCCCTGACTGCTCCAAAGATGAGAAACACTGTCAAGTGGAAACTCAGCATTCTCAAATAGTTTGCATGTCTTTAGTCTTTTGGTAATTTTATGCAAATAAAATGTCTGTATTTTATGGGATATTATAGAAGAATTAAAAATTGTAAAACGCTTATTGTATTTTGAGCTTCATTTGATAGCTATAGCTATCATTTAGCCTAATTATTCACTGTTAAAGTGCTCCTATTATGCCTTTTCAAATATGACCTTTCATGCAGTGTGTCATGTAGCTGTATGTGAACATAAACTATCTGCAAAGTTGTGAAGCCGACAATGGACGATAAATAAAGTTATTGTCCATCAAAAAAAAAAAAGAGTCAGCTCACCATCGCCTGAACGAGTCATCAGGAATTGGAATCTTTTTCCGTTACGGCCACACGTCACAAAGTAACACATTTGCATAATGTCCGCCCACTTCTATGTCGCGAACAACTTCCGCCCACAAACAGTAAAACTTACATGTGGTTTACTTGATGTCGAGAAGACGCTGTATCCTAAGCTGTGAGTAAATTTGTTTTATATTCACTTCCAAAAGATGAATCCACAAAGATTGTATTTTCTAGCGATCGTTCAAAATATGTAGTTGTGTATGTTATGTTGTGTAACAACCCTGCACATGTCTTGCTAACCGGCTAACTCACGCTTCTGTTGTTCAGCTGTGGGCCCACTGTAGTCTAAAAATTTGTGATTGATGCAGCTTGACTGTCTGTCTGTCTCATTAGTTGGAGTAATGATATAGGATGGCGCACAAAGCAGCTTTCACACCGAATGCGGCAAGCGCTGTGCGATGAAACCCATTCATTTCAATTGCTTGCGCCACGCGAGGACGGCTTGTTTCTGTGTCGACCAAAGCGCACGCCGTGCCCAAAGTTCAAATTAGTTGAACTTCTGCGCTCTGAATGGCTGCACTGAACCCAGAGGCCAGGGCAGTGCTTTCTGTGTTCGATGTGAAAGCTCCAGGGCTATCATTCAGTTATGGCAATGGGCGTTTAGTTTTCCGACACACGCTATACGCGGTAGAACAGTCATAAAGGCCTGCGCCATCTGACCAATCACAGCAGTGAGGAAGGGTTTAGAGGGACTGATTCATCGAACTGCTTCGTACGAGTCGTTTACGAATTATTTAGAAATGAGGTAAAATTAAATCTATTTTTGGAGAAAACTAAGTGTTTTTTGACCTTGCATACATGTAAACCTGTTTTAGGAGTCTCATAAAACAATATTAGCAACCTTTAAAATGGCATAATATTAGGACTTTAAATCATATATAGTCTCATAGGTTCAGAGCAATTTATAAGAATATGTGACTTTCTCTTTATTTTTTAGACCCATAATCCAGCCTAACCCATGTTCCTCTTTTTGTTAGGTAAAACTAAGTTTGATCAGTCTGTTTTTTATAGGGATGGAGAGAATAACATGAACTTCTACCATATATTTTTGCTGATCCAGTTGTCATTAAATTATATGGTTATGCTGAGTGGCTAAACCATCAGTCACAAGTTTCTGAACAGCAACGTTTTTAATGTTTTTTTAAAGAAGTCTCTTCTGCGCACCAAGCTTGCATTTAATTGATCCAAAGTACAGCACAAACAGTACATTTTTTTTTTTTTTTAATTGAAGTAACTGTTTTCGATTTGAAAATATTTTAAAATGTAATTTATTCCTGTGATTCCAAATCTGAATTTTTAGCATCATTACTCCTGTCACATGATTCTTTAGAAATCAAATTTAGCTTCTCAAAAACTTTTGTTGAAAACAACCGAGTAGAATTTTTCAGGTTTCCTTGAATAGAAAGCTCAGAAGAACAGCATTTATGTAAAATGTCTATGTCTTTATCATCACTTCTGATCAATTTAAAGCATCCTTGCTAAATAAAAGTATTAATTTCTTTCCCAAAAAAGAAAAGAATCATACTGACTCCAAGCTTTTGAATGGTACAGTGTATAATGCATATAGCTTTTTATTTCAGATAAATGCTGATCTTTGGATCTTTCTGTTCATAAAGAAAACCTGAAAAAAAAAAAATGTACTCAACTGTTTTAAATATTGATAGTAATAATAACATATTAGAATGATTTTTGAAGGATCATGTGAAAGGAGTAATGACACTGAAAATTTAGCTTTGATCACAGGAATAAATTACATTTTTAAATATATTCAAATAGAAAACAGTTATTTTAAACAGTAAAAATATTTCACAGTATTACTGCTTTTGCTGTTTTTTTGGATTAAATAAATGCAGGCTTAGTGACCAGAACAGACAAACATTAAAAATCTTACTGTTCAAAAACTTTTGAATGTTTTTTTAATCAACACCTCTAGCTTTTCAATGTGCAAGACACAACATGTGGTCAAATACTTTAATTGTGAGACAAAGGAAGAGAGTGACAAAAAAAAAAAACATGAAAAAGATCTAATGTTTGATCAAAATAACAAAACTTGTTACTATAAATTACAGATGCTTCCATTTGCCAAATTTAACTGTGAAAAAGAATTGAAAAACTAATCCACTGCACTTAAAAAAACAGGTATGTACAAAAAAAGGGTTAAAAAGTACGTGTTCCAATTGTATTCTCCTGCCCGCCCCAACTAATCCAAATCCCCATTTTACATCACATCTGTGTGGTTACGGCTTCCAGAGTTTGAGGAGCCCATCCTCACTGTATGTGGCGATCAAATTCTGGTGTGGGTGGTGAGCAATACCAATGACATCCTTCTCATGAACCTGTGGGGAAAGAAAAACATTCATGATTGTCCTGTTTTAAAAAAAAGACTACCACCAGACCGGGAGATCGGCTGAATGGATTCGAAAACGGTAAAACTCTAGGGGAGTTGGAAAAATAGCCTATTTTCAAAAAAAGTGGAGTGTTCCTTTAAATTATTTCAAATTAAAGAGGAAACAGCTGTTGATTTAATAAAGAAAGGTAAATGAAGGGAGAGATGGACGGAGAAAGGGCTTACCGTCAGGGTTCTCTCTAGTTTGCCTGTGACTGTGCTGAAACAGTAAAGCACAAAGTCTTCTCCAACACAGTAGATCCATTCGCCACGTGGAGACAGAGAACAGCATACAAAATCACCTCCTTCTCTCTTACCAGAGCTGAAACTCCTTACAATCTGCAACAGGAAAAACCATAAGGACACTTCTAAGAGATTCATAATGCACAGGCTGACTCAATTTTAATATTCTCATCTCCTTTTTCATTTACAACACACTTGAGTTTCTCACCTGGCCTTGCATGTTCATGATGACAACAGTGTTGGATCGGTTACACACAACAAAATGCTCAGGGTTTTTAGGAAGCAGGATCACGTTGTTAACAGTGATGTCTGTTCCCGCAGACGTGCCCAAAGATTTGAACGTGCTGCTGCATTCTGTGGTCTTCACGTTCCAGATCTTGGAGAAAGAAATGTAAAACCAAACCACAAGTTACATTTTATGAGACTTTACTTGAGAGAGTCGAGATTTAACATTGAAAGTTGATTGTACCTTCACAGTTCCATCAGATGAGGCACTAATGATGTGATGACCGTCAGGAGTAAGTGTGGCATCGTTCACAAATGAACAATGGCCTCTGAACTCCTTCAAGGACTTGCCTGATTTTAATCCATGAATCCTGATGAAAAAACAAGCGTAAGTTAAATGTGCTGTGGTTTTTGTGGACGCTGAGGACAGAGAAAAGAGATGTTCACCTAATGGTTTGATCAAAGGATGCAGAGAGAATCTGACTGCTGTCTTTACTGAAGCTGATACAGGTGACGCCTTTACTGTGAGCACGCTCGTATCGTCGCAGACACTGACCGCTCTGGATCTTCCACACCTGAAAAAAAAAGACCAACACAACACACTTATCATTAAAAATAATCAAATCACCGTACTATGATCTTCTGTAAAAATAAAGTAGCATATTTATTTGTTTTTTTTTTTTTTTAGCAAATGGCAAGTAACCCTCAGCTCTGCCATTCAAACAGAATTGTGTTTGTATCATATTTTTACATTTTTATTATATAAAAATCGTATTTTTAAAAAGATTTTTAAATGGGCTATGTAAATGCATTTTACGCAAAGTAAATGGGGAAAAAAAAAACTTGCAAAGACATGTTTTAAAAAAAACAAACTTTAAAACCTTTAATATGAAAATGTAAAAAATAAAAAACGAATTCAAAATATGAATAAAAACACTTAATAATAAAATCTAAAAAAATTAAATATATCAATAATAATTAATTATATTAATATAAAATATTAATACTAAAAATTGTATGTTTAAAAATATTTTTAAATCGGCTATTTACATGCATTTTTATACAAAAATAAAACAAAAAAACTGTACAGACATGTTTAACTAATATATATGACAAAAACTTAAAATGTAAATATCTAAAAATAAAAACGAATTCAAAATATTAATAAAAAAACACATAAAATGTTAATAATATAAAATATTCATAATAATTAATATTATTATAAAACATTGTATTGGCATGTAAAAAAATAAATTATAGAAATCTTTAAAAACTAATATATGACAAAAACTTAAAATGAAAATATAAAAAAAAAATTTCAAAATATTAATAAAAACACTATAATAGAATATTAATAATATAAAAACACAAATAATAATTAATGTTAATATTAATATAAAACATTGTATAGATGTAAAAAAAAAAACTGCAGAAATGTTTAAAAACTAATATATGACAAAAACTTAAGATGAAAATATCTAAAAATAAAAATGAATTCAAAATATTAATAAGCACTAATAACACTACATTTAACTATATTTTTTATATTTATTTATTTATTTTATTTATATCTGATCACTCACATTTTCTACGTTTTAATACAAAATTAGAAATAATAATCAGAAATTAAGTTTCACTTAAAAACTTTTTTTCTCTTTTTTTTTCCCAGTTAGGTGATATGGCATGCTGGGCCAAATTAAAGGGCATCAGGGGCCAACTTAGGCCTATGGGCCCTGTTTTGGGCATCTCTGTGTTAAACAAATTATTAATAAGCACTTCTGAAGGTTTTATTAATTTTATTATAGTATGTGTGAGACCTTAATCTTGCCATCCTGTGCTCCTGTGGCCAACATTTCAGTGTCCCGACTGAAAGACATGCACAGGACTGCATCATCCATCATCATGAAGTTATCCTGAGCCTGATACTTTAGATCCTGTCCAAAACACACAAGACATGCAATCCATGAATAACCGTACAAAAACGATTTCTACAAATGCAAATGCATAAGTCACAGTGCAGATTCACAGACCTTTCTGATTTTTCCCGTAGTGAAGTTCCACACTTCAATAAATCCATCCACAGATCCGGTAACCAGATATTGGCCATCAGGAGAGAAGCGTGAGCACTCGACGTGAGACTTCTGACCAAACTATAATGAAAAAACACACACTGAGGTGAGTAACAAATCTCCACTGGATCTCATGTTACTGTGGATGCCAGAGACTTATTCTTGTACCTTGATGTGTCTGGCCAGCTGAGTGGGGAATCGCTCCTCCTCGACATCCTTTACAGCTGCTTTACCTCTGAACAAATCAATGGTCATACCAGGAGGCAGAAGACCCTGATGCTGCTGCCACTTCAGAGACTTAAGAAACAGAGAAAGACCATCAACTACAGTAATGTGAACTATTCCTTTAAGTGTAATTCTGAGATTAGTGTACAATGGCTGATTCATTTCTACACTAATATCCCGTTGCAAAGGAAGTTTAGCTCACCTGTCCAAGCAGAGCCATCAGACGTGACGGTGGTACCACACTGACCTCACCAGCGAGAGCCTGAGCTATAGCTGCTCTGCGCTTCTCCTTACTGCTGCCATCAGGATAGGCCTAAATATAAGTATGTCAGGTCAGAAATTACACAGAATGGAGAAGAATATAATGAAGAAATGTTCTAATAATTTTGGCCACCACTGTACATAAACCAGAGTTTTGCATTAATTACCTACCCACAATCGAATCTATCCCTCAATCTTTGGTTTCATAATAAACCAAAAATATTTTATACTTCTCATTAGAGGTGGGCGATATGACCAAAATCTTATAACACAATATAAGTACTTTTATTTCACGGTAATGATATATAACAATATAGTTATTTTTGCTTTAAATAAGGTCTTTATGATATCAAAATTTGATATTTCCATAGAAACTTCTTAATTTTTTGTCACCAGTGTCAAAAAAACTATGGATGCCCGTTTCCGCCACTGAATAATAATAAAGAAAAAGGTTATTGCGACTTATCTCACAATTCTGACTTTTTTGCTCAGAATTGGATGATAAACTCACAATTCTGACTTTTTTTCTCAGAATTGTGAGATATGAACTCGCAATTCTGGGAAATAAAGGCACAATTGTGAGTTATAAAGTCAGAATTCCGAGATATAAACTCGCAATTCTGAAAAATGAAGTCAGAATTGTGAAACATAAACTGGCAATTCTGTGAACATATCAGTCTTTTTTTCCTCAGATCTGGATTTATAACCCACATTTGCAAGTTTATATCTCACAATTCTGAGAAAAAAGTCAGAACTGCGAGATACAAACTCGCAATTGCAAGAAAAAAAGTCAGATTTGCGAAATACGAACTTGCAATAGCAAGAAAAAAAGTCAAAATTGCAAGTTTATATCTCGCAATTCTGACTTTATTTCTCGCAGTTTTTACTTTATATCCCGCAAATGTGACTTTATAACTCGCAACTGTGCATTTATATCTCACAGTACTGAGACAAAAAAAAAAAGTCAGAATTGTGAGATGTAAACTCGAAATTGTGAGGTAGAGTTGCAAATACCTTATTTTTTATTCAGCGGCGGAAACGGGCTTCCATTAAAAACTAATACAAGCCTAAAAAAAAAAAACTCAAGCTCACTGAAGACAAGTAAACAGTCAGAGATTAAATAAGAGTAAGAAACTAACACACTCTATGAAGTAATCAAATGCACACTGCATATTCTTCACTGTGTAAATTAAATATAAATTTCTTCTTAAATTAAAGTTACAAAAGTGATTTAGTCAAGAGCAGTGAGAGCACTCAGAAACAGTCTCACAGACAGTGTGCGTATATAGCAAAATGAGTTCTCTTTTGCTGCTGATTGCGTTTAAACTGCATAAAATCACTTGTTTTTAAAGCTTAAAAATGCATGCAAATGATACGTTTTGTGACCACGTAGCCCAGCAACGTCACATACGTGTGTAACCACGATAGAGACGATAGTCCAAAATCTCTACCATTATATCATCCACACCTGCTTCTTATAACATGAAAGATCTCTAATGTGGTGTTTTGCACCATTGTTTTGGCAATCAAACTAAATTCAAAATCACAATATGGTTTAGTGTGCTTGTTAAAACACAAAAATCTGCAATTTAATTAAAGAAACAACTAGCTCTGCATGTTACAGAACAAAAAGCGGCACCGTGCTCACCGAGCAGCTCATGTCCTGGAGTTTTATAGCCTCACATCACAGTAAATGCTGCTGTGAGTTTAAAATGCATTTGGAAACTCAGTGTGCATCTGTTATGCTTTATTTTTTACATTAGCATAATTCTCAACATGTTTATGGACAGATGATTACAGAGTTTCGCTAGATTTGTAATAAAACACATTTGTGAACCTTTTTTCCAAAATAAAAGCTTGAGTATTTAACTCTCGCAATTGAAGAAATTACTAGGACAGTTAGGACTTTTTATTCTGTGGAAAAATGGGTTGGGGCTCCTAGTTGTGCTTTCAAAGTGCACCAGGTTGATGCAGTTAACTTTAAAGGGATAGTTCACCCAAAAATAAAAATTCTGTCATTAATTACTCACTCTCATGTCGTTCCAAACTTGTAAGGCCTTCGTTCATCTTTGGAACACAAATTAAGATATTTCTAACGAAATCCAAGAGCTCTCTGACCCTCTCTAGACAGCAAGGGTCCTACCACGGTCAAACCACAGAAATGTAGTAAGGCCATCAATAAAATATTTCAAGTGTGACATAAGTGGCTCAACCGTAATTTTACGAAGCTACAAGAATACTTTTTGTGCCCTAAAAAACAACAAAAACAAAGCTATCTACTTTATTAAACAATTCTTCTCCTCTGCATCACCCTGGCGCCATTTGGAGAGTATCACGATGCATGCACACACTTTCTTCTGCATGTAAACAAAGCATGCACGTTGTGCTGTTGACGTAGAATGTGTGCGCCGCGCTTTGTTTATGCTCAGAAGACAGCACACACATGCATCGTGATACTCTCCAAAATGGCACTAGGGTGACGCAGAGAAGAATCGTTGAATAAAGTTTTTTTTTTTTTTGTGCACAAAAAAACAACTTTCTGGACCTTGAACGTGGAAGGACCCTTGCTGTCTATGGAGGGTCAGAGAACTCTCAGATTTCATCAAAAATATCTTAATTTGTGTTCCGAAGATGAACGAAGGTCTTACGGGTTTGGAACAGCATGACTGTGAGTAATTAAAGACAGAATTTTCATTTTTGGGTGAACTATCCTTTTAAACTGTAAAAAAATTTTAATTGTGTAAGACATCCCTAAACCCCTAAAACACTGCATAAACTATTAGATAAATGTATTTCTATTACAAGTGCAATAGGTTTAAATGTGTTCAAAACTGCTGTTTTGTAAAGTGCGTTGTTTTAGATCTCTTACCTCTCTAGGGTCAAAGTATGAGCGTGCTAGAAGATTCTCCAGGTGGATGTATCGCTCAGGTTGGGTTTGTTTCAGCATGATCATGGGGTCAGTCTGCCTCAACAAAGATCTGGCGGCTCCCAGCTCTCGGAGTTCAATCAGCTCAAGAACAACCTTCAAAAATACGACAAAACCACTTATAATGTGTCCAGTTATTCACAAATTAATCAATGTTCAAAATGTGCCACACCATAACAGCCAACTTATAAAAATTCTGATTTTATCCAACTCTCACCTGTTCGTATAGGTCAATGAGGGTTTTGTCAGGGAGTTTAAGAGACTGTATAGCCTGAAGCACAGTGTCCCAGTGACCACTGTTGATATCCGCCACAAAACTCTCAATACTGTCCACTGTGTTGAGAGACACTGTCGTCTCCTCCTGGAGTGTTGCTAAAGTCCGATGCAAGTTGTTTTCCTTCAGGTACTGCATGATCAGACGAATAACGCTGGAAAAACATAACAAAAGAAGACTTTTAGTACTTTGAAAGACTATGGAGAGCAAACTAACTAATAGTGTCTGTTCAGTTATAAGCAATGCTTACAAAAGGGATTTTTTTTTACCAAAAAACAAACAAACAAATAAATAAAACAGCAATGTCTAAAAATCTTGTATTGTGATACAGCACACATATGACATCCAAAAAACACAAAATTGTTCTTCTAAACAACATGCTTATAATTAAATAAAAACATACAGGACTCACAAATTTCCTTTGCTACTAAAACTAGGCAAAATAATAACTAGGCTGAGTTTCAATACTTTACAAAAATATAAAACAGAAAAACTGTATTTAATATCTGAACTGTGTGCAAAACAAGCTCTTGATAATGCTAACACAGTTAGCTAGAGAAACAAACAGCGGAAAAACAGCCTGTAAATTAGACGTGCTCGCTTAAATTGCGCAATTATACATGCATATTATGTCTGAAAACACACAATTTAATTCACTTACTCTGCTGACTCTATTTCAATAGACATTTTTGAAAAATTATGATATTGATGTGCTGTGAAAAACTGAAGACACACCGCGACAGGAACAACACACTCGTCTTCTTCTACTGCTCTGAATACATCCGAGCTAAACTTAACAGCGACATCTAGCGGCTATGACCAACCCTCACCAGTCAGACAACGACAAACTGCATTGACATTTTCTAAATTATAATACAACTTAATTTCAGTTTTCTATTCACAAACGTTTATCTGGTAATGGGAAAAATATTTTTTATTGTACTTCCCAATGAAACAAAGCTGTACTTAAACGCTGTAAACATTCCCGTTAATTATTCTTCCTTTAAAAAATATTACATTTTATTTTATCTAAAAAAAAAATCTCAGTTTGTCCTTTCCATATGTTACATTAAGGTTAAATGGTTATTACGATGATGTCTCCTCTATCCAATCGATGTCATTTAATCTTTCCACCAAGATAGTCTAAATTAGTCTGGAGTAAGAGTCCTCTATCTGAACACGGGCTCTAATGATCATAAGCACTTGAAAAATCCTGCTGTGATTGCATGTTTTGTATTCCAGGCTCTGTCTAGGGCCGGTGCGCCATTATCAACATCTCTACGCATCGTTTCTGATTGTTCACGTAATTAGCTGCAGTTCCATGCTTGTCTGTAGGGGGCGCCAAAAGACGCTTTTATTCCGGCGCTCCTGCAAATGAAGGTCTCTCAAGGTTAAAGCGTTTATTGCTGCATCAGCCTCACATGCTGGTCTGTTATGAGGGCACAACGCCACGGGCATTTAACTGCCCAAAAAAAGCTGCTCACTGCTGCAAATCTAATTGCCCACCACGAAACAACACACTTACTTCTTCATTCTTATTAATGTGCCAAATCCGGGCCTACCACAGAAAACAGACCTGTGTGATTTGCACCCGAGTGTGCATTCGTTCTTCTCGCGATTACAATTTCAATGCTTGCCATTAAACACCGGGACTAAAAGTAACAGAGCTGTGACATTTTGAAAATAGCGACAATACCTCAATACCTGTTTTGAGTCCATTATGAACTAGTCAGTATGAGTGACAAATAGATTGAGCGCTACAGCAGGCAGTTTTTTATTATGAACCAGCACCAGAGGTATTGTTTCTAGCTAATATATTATTCTGGACTTATGAGCCTGTTCATCATTGGTAACAGTCACACCACTCACATCCTGAGAAAAGAGTATGTGGGAATAGAGACTCTATTCTTGGTACTTAGAAATGTTTGAACTGATGAAACCTGTTTCCACCATGAAATAAAGAAATAAGGTAACTTTTTACCTCACAATTTTTCTTTTTCTCACAATTCTGAGTTTACAGTTTAAGTTAAAAGTTTACATACACCTCGCAGAATCTGCGAAATGTTAATTATTTTACCAAAATAAGAGGGATCATACAAAATGTATGTTTTTTTATTTTATTTAGTACTGACTTGAATAAGATATTGCACATAAAAGACATTTACATATAGTCCACAAGAGAAAATAATAGTTGAATTTATAAAAATAACCCTGTTCAAAAGTATATATACACTTGATTTTTAACACTGTGTTGTTACCTTAATGATCCGCAGCTGTTTGTTTTTTTGTTTAGTGATAGTTGTTCATGAGTCCCTTGTTTGTCCTGAACAGTTAAACTGCCTGCTGTTCTTCAGAAAAATCCTTCAGGTCCCATAAATTCTTTGGTTTTTCAGCATTTTTGTGTATTTGAACCCTTTTCAGCAATGACTGTGTGGTTTTGAGATCCATCGTTTCACACTGAGGACAACTGAGAGACTCATGCGACTATTACAGAAGGTTCAAACGCTCACTGATGCTCCAGAAGGAAAAACTATGCATTATGAGCTGGGGGGTGAAAACTTTTTGAATTTGAAGATTAGGGTGATTTTATTTTATTCTGGAAACATGCAAGTACCTTCTGTAGCTTCTGAAGGGCAGTACTAAATAAAAAAAAAAAAAACATGATATTTGGTTTAAAAAAAAAAAAGAAAAATGTATCTTCATTCTGTTCAAAAGTTTTCACCCCCTGCTCTTAATGCATTGTTTTTCCTTCTGAAGCATCAGTGAGCGTTTGAACCTACTGTAATCGTTGCATACAAGTCCCTCAGCTGTCCTCACTGTGAAATTATGTATTTCAAAATCATACAGTCATTGTTGGACTCTCTTGTGGACTGTATGTAAATATCTTTTATGTGAAATATCTTATTCAGGTTAGTACTAAATAAAAAATAACATGCATTTTGTATGATCCCTCTTATTTTGGTAAAATAATTAACATTTTGCAGATTCTTCAAGGTGTGTGTACATTTTTGTTTTCAACAGTATTTCTGAGTTTATCAGTCAGAATTGAAAAAAAAAGTCACAATTACCTTCCACAGGTTTCCATATTTGAACAAACCCTTAACCCAAAGTATTAAACGTAGGAAACTCATCCTGTACTGTTTGTGCTACAGAGATGAATAATACCTCAAATCATGCAGCACTAATGTTACATTTCCTGTTGATTAGATGCATCCTTTTTGCTATCAGATGATAAAATACATCATAGACTTACACTGAGCCATATTTAGCAACCAAATTCGCTTTTTTTTTAAAACTTACATCAGTATGCACATGCTAAAAACCACTCAGAGCACCTTAGCAATCGCTCAGCAATGACCTTGCGACCTTCCACAACACTCTAGCATCATGTTGCCGACTTTTACACAAATAATCATCAGTCGCTTTTTAGTTGCAAATGTACAAATCTAGTCTATATCATTATTTAGAACATAGTTTTGAATGGGATTTTGTATGTAAAGCAGCTGTCTTATTGCACAATAAGAGAGAAAGTGAGAGAAAGAAGCTGAACTCTGCACTTATAATTTACCACACGATACTGTGGTGTTTTAATGCTTGAAAATATCTTTTTACAGGATAAATTCTCTTGATATTATGATTCATAGAACAGCGCTGTTCAATTATTAATTCTGATTGGTTGACAGACCTTCTAGTTCACCCAAAAATGAAAATACTGTCATTAATTACTCACTCTAATGTTGTTCTACACTCTTAAAAATAAAGGTGCTTCACGATGCCATAGAAGAACCTTTTTGTCTAATGTTCCTTAAAGAACCTTTAACATCTGAAGAACCTTTATGATTTACAAAAGGTTCTTTGCGGCAAATAAGGTTCTTCAGATTATAAAAAGATAGGCAAGAAATAGTTCTTTAAAGAACCTTTGACTAAATGGTTCTTTGTGGAACCAAAAATGGTTCTTCTATGGCATCGCTTGAAGAACCTTTTGAAGCACCTTTATTTTTAAGAGTGTAAACCTGTAAGACCTTCATTCATCTTCAGAACACAAATTAAAATATTTTTGATGAAATTCAAGAGCGTTCTGACCCTGCATAGGAGAAAAGCACACACATGCATCTTTTTCATTTTGCTTCTCAAGTAAAGGTACCTTGATTTACAAATGTTTCAATATTTTACTGCAAATTGAGCCAAAATGTAACAAGTGAGCAGAAATAATTTTTTTTTTGCAGTGCAACCACCACTGAGGGCTGTGCTAGCGGTTTGATTACAGGTAATTGAATCTGTCCACCAATTATGTCTGCAGCCCTTACACCCCTGCCATGGATATTGAGTTAGTTCTCTTCATAGACCCTGTTTGCCAGCACCGTGAGGCACTGTTTATTCCATTTATGTTATTATTATGAGAAATTTAATATCCAACATAAATACATCAAGCACTTAGCAAACTCTAAAAGTCATAATTTGAAAACTAACTGAAACAGAGAGAAACAGAAAGAACGTTTATGTTTTAAGCATTGACGTGTGCTACTTAAGAGCAGCAGACTGTAAGAAACACATAAATTAGCTGATGTCCTCTGGTTTTATTATACATCAGAGGTGTTGCCTTTTCCTTTTCCAAAGAGCCTATTGATTTCCTTGAGTCGTTCACACCACACCAGCAGAAAGACGATAATAACTAAATCCATCTTCCTCAGACCTCGGTGGAAACGGACGCCTCCTACTAATGGGGCACTAAACAAAGCACAGCAGCCAATCTGGAGTGGAGGGGCTGACACATCACAATACTGCTGAGAGTCATTCAGCAGGGATGCTTCAATTTCAGACGAATCAAAGAGTAGTGGCTAGTATTTAAAGGAATAGTTTACACGGAAATGACAGTTGTGTTATTTACTTATTATTCTTGTGTCATGATAGATACTGTTTGCACAGAATGTGTTTTTGCATGCCACTGATTTCCTTTTTTTATGGTAACCTGCTTGATGGATGAGTTTGTGTCTCAAGTATTTTGCAGGGTCTTGTTCATGACACAGCATTCTGAAAACACATGCTCAAGTTTTAAAAAACAGAGTGTCTAAATACACTAAGTGCAAAAAGCTTGCCTTGTTGGCAGAGGCTATTTACACTAACTCCACCCACGAATGTGTGGTAGGGTTAGACAACATTACCAAAGACAACTATCAAACAGCAGCTCAAGTGACATACAGTTCCTTGCGAAAGTATTGATACCCCTTCATTTTTTCATTTGTTCATTTGTTGTGTTGCTTCCTTATGTTATAATGCTTTAAATTGCCCTTTTCCACATCAGTCTACATTCCATGCACCATAATGACAAAGCATAAAGCAGGTTTGCAACAAATTTATTAGAAATAAAAACCGAAATGATTCTATTGCATAAGTATTCATACCCTTTTTTGGGACACTTGAAAATGAGGAACATTCATATTGCTTGTAGATGTTACACTTCAAGTGGAGTTAACCTGTGGCAAATTCATTTGAATGAGTAAGATTTGGAAAGGTACACACCTCTCAATTGATGGAGAAGGGGCTTGGTTAGACTGGTGACCAAGAAGCTGATGGTCACTCTAGTTGAGCTCCATGATCATATATGCAGATGGGAAGACCTACAGAAGGACAAACATCACTGCAACACTCCACCAATCCAGTCTTTATGGTGGTGTGGCCAAACTCAATCCTCTTCAGCGAAGACACATGAAAGCCCACTTGGAATAAGCACCTAAAGAACTCTCAGATTGTGAGAAACAAGGTTCTCTGGTCTGATGAACCTCAATTCCAAGCATCATCTATGGAGGAAATCAGGCAGAGCAGAACAGCAACCCAAAGGTAAAGTACGGTGGTAGCAGCCTCATGCTTTGGGGCTTTTTTCAGCGGCAGGGACTGAAGGACTTGTCAGAGGAGAAGAAAAGCGCAATGCTCAAGGTTCACCTTCCAACAGGACAATGACCCTAAGCACACAGCAAGAGTGGCTTATAGACAACTCAGTGAATGTTCTTGAGTGGCCCAGCCACAGCCTTGGCTTGAACACAATCAAACATTTCTGGAGAAACCTGAAAATGTCTGCCAGCCCCCATCCAAGCTGACAGAGCTTGAAAGGTGAAGAGGTGAGGCGAAGAATGGCAGATAATTGCCAAATGCAGATGTACAAAACTTGTCGCATCATACCCCAAAAACCTGAGGCTGTAAAGGTGCTTCAGCTAAGTACTGAGTTAAGAGTATGAATACTTATGCAATGTACTTATTTCAGTGTTTTATTTTTAATAAATTTGTGCAGTTGTCACAAATCTGTTTTGTGCTTTGTCATTATGGTGTATGGAGTGTAGATTGATGTGGGAAAAAAATAATTTAAAGCAGTTTAACATGCTGCAACATAACAAAATGTGAAAAAATTAAGGGATATGAATACTTTTGCAAGGCACTGTAGATAATAAAGCAGGTAGCATTGTCTTTTTGACGACACTGATCCAAGTATGAATTCGCCTTTTGCCAAACATGTTCATCTCCCTTTTTTACATCAAATAACAGATTGGAAAAGCATTTATTTTCAATAAAAATGAAGGAAATAATCGAAAAGTTGAAAATAAAGTGCCTCATGGGTGTTTATCGTTTAGGGGTAGGGGTAGGAGTAGGGAGGGCTTTATTGTCCCAATAAGGCAGCATCTATTTAGTAATTGTAATAAAAATGATCATTTACACTCAATTTTCTGTTATTTCATACTGTTTCATAATGTACTTAAGTGCTGAGGTGCAGAAATATGCCACTATTTGCTATAAGTAATATAAGTAGCAGAAAATACTGCTATTTTTACATAGTGTAAATAGAATTTATTGCTATTTCCACTTAGTGTAAATAACACATCGCTAAGAAAATACTGTTATTTTAACTTAGTGTAAATAGTGTCTATCTTATTGAAAATAGCTGCTGTCTTTTAAAAATGTGTCTCTAGACCTTGCAGTTTTTTGCACTTTGAAATAAAAAAGCCTCAAGACATGTTCTTGAAAAGTTGTGCTTTATTTTGAAAATGGCCCATCACACTTCTTTCCTGATTTCTTCTATGGAATGGAACACAGACATTTACATCAACAGTGCCGTTGGTTTTCACATGTAATAACCGAATGCAGACCTTGCATTCGGTGGGGCAGACCTTCGCACGTAATTTATTTCTAAAAATCGTATGTTTTCATATGATTCACATCATACAAATTCATCCAGGGAGCCATTTCTATGTAGATAATTAGCCATTTGAATAAGACCACCTCTTAGCCATCTACGGATATATTCATGTCTTGTATCGACGACGTGCTCCACAGAAGAGAGGGGCGGAGTGAGCAGTAGCTCATTATCATTTAAAGGCACATGCATCGAAACGGGTCGCCATGAACAGAGCTGTTTTTGACAAGGCAATAAGAGTGGTTTTACACGACACATGAGGAATTTAACCAAAGTATGTTGGTTAAAACCTGCGGAAAATGGGCATCTGATGTCCCCTTTAAGTTTTCCTATTGCACAACTGTGACAAATTGAGGCCTTACAGATCATAATCTAGACATCACTGATTATAATGGTTTCTACTTGCTTTTGAAGCACAGCATCGTAAATTCTGTCTGAAGTGGTTCATGTTTTGAGAATAATCATTGACCAACTGTGTCTGCATGAGTACATTTTAATGGCTGATATCCTGATGAGAACATAAATGACTTGCTGGGTTTAAATACAAAATTAATCTTACTCTCTCCTTAGGTTTTGGGCAATACTTTGAGTAATTATGGTAATTATACGGTCTGGATGTTACATAACTTATTCTGCATGAAAATTAAAAAAAAGGAATTTGCCTTTTTATTGCTTTGATATTATACAGCTCTCAGTAAAAGCACACGAAGAAGTTGAAAATCAATCTCTTGCTCCAAAACTTTAAGATTTCATTTCCTCTCCGACCGAGCAGTCGTGTTTTTGTTCATGCCCAGCGTCTGCTCAAAATCAGGCCATCCAATCAAATCTGTGCAGGTCCCAAAACACTCTGCTGTTGATTCCAGTAAAAAGGTGATTGAAAATAACCATCCATCTTTCAAAACATCTGTTGTATGAGCAAAACATTGGCATGCTGTCACTGTGCTACAGTGCAGTGAGCAGCTGTATCGATCAGTCTACGGCTTTCTGGTGCCTTCTCACTAACATGCACTTACGATTTTACAGATTATGTTTCTAAGTTCCAGACACAACAATTCTGGTTTACAGGGTTGTTCCACACTGGCTAAGTCTAGAACCATTTATCCAATCAATTGAAACCAATATCCTTTTCCTGCTTTACTCTCTGCAGTGGTATTTACTTACACTAAAGAATCGGATACTCCATCTATTATTATGGTGTATAGATAGATCTTTATTAACATAGAAAATAATAAAGAAAAAAGCTAATAAATTCTGGATTAAATTTTATTACAAATGAATTATATTTGTTTTATCAAATCATTTATTTCTTTATTTATTTTCCTATCTATCTATCTATCTATCTATCTATCTATCTATCTATCTATCTATCTATATTCATTTTTAATTTCTGCAGATTTGGTCCTCCATAAAGTTAGGGTATGAATAAATCACTTTTAATTTAGTTTTAAAAAAGTCACAGAGAAGAATTATTCTTTATTATGAGTGAAGCACAGGTGTAAATCATCACAAAAATAATATTCTTATCAAGTACTATAATCATAATACATATGACCGGGGCTAGTTGTCACACGGGCTTTGTCTCAGTAACTTTAAAGTTTTGAATCAAAATTCAAAAATACAGTGGTTTTGTACGTTGTTTTTAAACACCCAGTTCAAACCAGTTTTAAATGACAATAATTTTTCAAATCCATTTTGTCTAAAAAAAATAAACTAAAATTTCTGTATCATCATATATTTGCTATATCATTTTAAACATTTATAGTTTGTTTTATATGTATATTTTGTTTGAATTTAACAATTACCAAAACAACATTTTGAAATATTGCATGTCACCCTATTACATTATTAAATGTGTCTTCAAAAAATAATATTTTTTAATTGAAAAGTCTATAATACATAATTTACAGGCAGGTTCCTATTCGGACTTCTTACAACTTTGTTTCTTAATTGAACATTGTTGTGTTCAACTAACTTTTTATTGGGTAACAACTGTGAAAATACATTTGTAGCTCATAAGACTTTAAAATTTGTCTGTATGACACTAACTTGAAAAAATAAAAAAAAATAAACCCACACAGAGATATATTCAATGCCGTTAAAAAGTGTGACAAGTGACAACTAGCCCCCGTTTCCCCCTTCTGATGCCATCTGCTGTTTTTTAAATGTATTTATTTTTTAATCCTAACTTCTTTGAAGTGCCACCAAAGACAAATCATGGCCTTTCATGTTCATTAATTTAGTATTTTAAGTTTAGTCGTGCTGTGCTAACCACTGGCTCAACTAAACCCAGCAATGCTTTAATTGCCATGTTCAGGAAATCACAGTGTGGAGATAATTTGTTGCTACTCTTTTGAACTTTCATAGACGAAAGCTGAGTTTCCGCAGCTCTATCTGCCACGTAGCACAAATTCATCCCGACTTCTTAGAATAGATTCCACTTGACAGAGAAAATAACAGTCCTCCACTCAAACAGATTAGTTCATGGTGTATAGGACATAAAGAACATCTCCGCCTGAGAGGGCAATGCTCCATACTTAGCATCTCAACTTTACTTTGCAATAAACTTGAATTAGGCTTCAGTGTGAGAGACAATGGCAATTCAGGACCATCAAATGTTCTGTAAAATTGAATTGAGTTTATTAATATTTAACAGAAAAAGAATTTGTCATTTTAGAGCCATATAAATGCAGTAACAGACGTTTTAGTAATTTTGTTGTGTCTGCATTTTTTAAAATATGTAGCTTTAATTTATTTTTAAATGTATTTTTAGTTTTAGCAATTTTATTTCTTCAGGTTTTATTTCAGTTAGGTACCAAGACAACATTACCAATTTTTAATTTGTTTTAATTTTTTTTAAATATTTTTTTGCAATATTTATATTTTATTTCAGCTTTATTTATTAAAAAAAAAAATCAAAATGTTAATTTTAGGTAACAACACTGTTTAGAGGAAAACATAAGCAAAATCATCTTATCTTTTATGTAGCTACTGGCTATTAAAAAACTCAAAAAAAACATTCTAAGTTCCTATTATAACAGGAAATGCTTTACCACAAAGTAAACGATCCATTTTTATTGTTTATACAAAGCCGTGAGACCTAAGCTCTGCTATGCAATCTAATATTTGCCTCATATTGTTTTCTGTTCCATTTGAGACCATTCAGAGTGTTTTTCATCTGTCTTCCCCAAAAACATATGCCACATTACCTGAAATGTTTTGAGTACTTCAGTCTGTGTCTATCACCTGTACTGCCCTTTGCTTTTCCCCGAGAAGTGGGCCTATTTCCCACAAGCCTACAAAAAGATGACAAACAGAATTAAAGAGACTGGAGGGAGTTTCGGGACACATTGCTGCTGATATTAAAGGCCAGCCAATCTATCTCAGAAGATCTCTCACACTAAGAGCAATAAAAAAAAAAAAAAAATACAGCAGATTGTGAGATGCCTGCTGCCCTGGACCAGACAGTTTTTTTTTTTTTTTTTACCTACAGGCTTCTGCCTCCTCTTTGGTTTGATCTTGATTTGTGTTTAATTCATGCGTTGTTCTTTGAAGTGATCTTCCAAGTTCCAAGTGAGGGAAGATGCTGATTACTATCCACTACTTTTGGAAGTATTAAAAACAGAATTAGTTTTCTGTAAAACCCCCTGGTTTCATCCCTAAAGGCCTCATTTCTCTCCACGATATGTAACAGGCCAGTCTACGATGTCTTCTGATCTATTCGTGAGATGTGGACTGATTTTTGCACCACTGTGGAGTGAATTTTAACAGAAATGTTTATTTTTCGAACAGCAACTACAGCAGATCAGACATTTAGTGGGTTAAATTGCAGCGTTCTCACTGCCTCACAGTCACAGGAAGCGATCAATAGCAATTTCAAGGCATCTCTTTTTATGAGAGCAGTTGTCATTGCTTTGACTTCTGAGTTTATCTGTTGCAGGAGAGTGTGTCTGTTTTAGAATAAAAGATGATGCTAAAGACTATCAAACAGACTAGTCTGGAGTTTAAAGGAACACTTCACTTTTTTTGAAAATAGGCTCATTTTCCAACTCCCCTAGAGTTAAACAGTTGAGTTTTACCGTTTTCGAATCCATTCAGCCGATCTCCGGGTCTGGCGGTAGCACTTTTAGCATAGCTTACCATAGATCATTGAATCCGATTAGACCGTTAGCATCTCACTCAAAAAGGACCAAAGAGTTTCGATATTTTTCATATTTAAAACTTGACTCTTCTGTAGTTACATCATGTACAAAGACGGACGAAAAATTAAAAGTTGTGATTTTCTAGGTCAATATGGCTGGGAACTATACTCTCATTTCGGCGTAATAATCAAGGAACTTTGCTGCCGTACCACGGGTGCAGCAGGTGCAATGATATCACGCAGCCGTCAACTCTGCATCTACACAAACTTAGTGTCGGTCACTTTCAGGCGCTGCGTAATATCACTGCGCCTACTGCACCCATGGTACGGCAATTTTATTGATAGTTATTCATGAGTCACTTTTTTGTGTATTTGAACCCTTTCTAACAATGACTGTATGATTTTGAGATCCATCTTTTCACACTGAGGACAACTGAGAAACTCATATGCAACTATTGCAAAAGGTTCAAACGCTCAGTGCTTCAGAGGGAAACACAATGCATTAAGAGCCAGGGGTTTTTGAACAGAATGATGCGTACATTTTTATTATTTTGCCTAAATATATATTTTTTTCGTTTAGTACTGCCCTTCAGAAGCCACAGAAGATACTTACATGTTTCCCAGAAGACAAAATAAGTTACATTTACCCTGATCTTCAAATTTCAAAAGTTTTTACCCCCGGCTCTTAATGCATTGTATTTTCTTCTGAAGCATCAGTGAGCGTTTTATTATTATTTATTTTTTTTCAGTAACACACATAATTTTATGGTTGTAGTGTTAGTTTTAAATTTAGTTCATTCTAACAACCCTGCATCGCACTGGAACACTGAACACAAACAGACTGTGTCACAGATTCACAGACCTGCTGTGAAATGCAGCATCTTCCAAAGGATGAACCAAAATTTCTGCATCAGATCACAGATATTGATAAATACAACTGCGTAATTTTTACACACGAGTAGCAATTTTGTCTTTTGCTTCAAAAAAAGATATTAATAATGTTTTTTTTCATTGTATGTCTTTATAATATTTTTTTGTTTAAATACACTACATATTAATAATAATATTATTAACAATAATAATTTCATTGTTGTTGTTATTATTGTTCAGTCTTTATTGCTAAAAATTGCTAATAGTACAGAAAAATTAGGCAGCTGTATTTTACCCCATGTCAGTGAATGTTAACCTAAATACAGAGAGATCTGACATTGAATTGTTGGTTGATTCTTTGGAAGATGCTGCATTTCACAGCAGGTCTGTAAATCTGTGGCGCAGTCTGTTTATGTTCAGTGTTCCAGTGCTGTGCATTAGCTGAGCTCCTAAGAGCCCTTTCATGTTTCATGAACATTCTTTTTTAAACTACTCGAGGATGAAACAGCATTCACTAACAACAGTGGACGCCATGATGTCCTTGAAAGCCATATCAGATTTTTGAGACAATTCTTTTGTGCATTTACACAGTGAAAAAAACTATACGAAAACAGAATCTTACATATATCGACAGGCTTGTTGTATACTTATTCCATTGATCTAAAGAGCCCAGAGAACAGAGCACATGTAGCATGTATGAATAATATTTGAATGCACTGATCATGCTGTTGTCTCTGTGTGTGTTTTTTAGCATACGTATGACAGATGGAATGCCGTGGGTAATTCCGCAGGCATGTTGTGGCTCCTTCAGTCTAGGTTCTGCATGTACCCATTTGATTGACAGCTTGTGTATAAACAGGGACTCAGTGCATACAGTACCACGTCCCTGAAGACAAAACAAGGGTCTAAATGAGTGGTAAAGGTTAGCAGGTCAAAGCCATATTTCATATGTAGTTTTGCTTCCTAGGCATAGTGGCAGTGCGGCGCTGGAAAATTGAATGTCAGGAAAACAAAATTCCCTTGTTAAGGGGATATCTGACATTAGACGTGACATTTAGTAACAGGGAAAACACAAATAAAAATCAAATAAGCTATTAAGGAAAAAGATACATGAAAAAAATACATGAATGACTACATTATAATACATAAAATGCATTATTCTGCAACAAAAATAATGATCTGCTACATCCAAAAATAATTATAAGAAAGAGAAAAAAAAAAACAATTTTGGTTACCATTGTTCCTATTATGTTTTTTGACCATACAGTGGAAGTCAATGGAAAACAAAACCCAACATTTCCAACCAACATTTAAAAAACATCAAAATATACTCCATCATTTAGGCTGTAGGTTAAAAAACGCATATTAAAAATGTCCCTAGATGACCTACTACTTCCAGTGAGATTCTGTAGAGTGTATCTGATGGACACTTTAGTATCCCATGAGGCTGTGGGAGCGGATTTGTGAATAGCAGTGAAGTGACATGCCGCTCTTCTTAAGTACATACACACAGAGTATGTGATTTTACATACAGCCAAAGGCTTTGTCCATACTAATACACTTGTGTTTAAAAACGCATCTTTTTTCTTTCCTTTTTGGCCTTCCGTCCACACTGAGATGGCGTTTTTGTTTTTCTTTGTCAAGGAAAACAGGTTTTTCAAAATGCTCTCGAAAGTGGATACGTTTGAAAATGGAGTTTTTGTTGTGCATGGTGAAAATGGAGGCTTTTGAAAACAAAGGCGCTTGTTTAGTCATGTGATAAATATTGTACCAATTGATATCCAAGTTTATACCAGAATTCTGGCTGTTATGTGCTATTCACTTTTACACTCTTGCTACAGATATGTTGCTTTGTACATTCCAGGGTCAGAAATTAATGAGAGGTTATGGCAAAAAATGCCACCAAAATGAACAAAAATGCCCCAGAAATGTAAGACCAAGGGGCAAAAATGACCCTGCACTATTAAACAATGTATTACGGATGCGCAATTAAAATGAAATGTGAAAATGCATAAAAAGTGTCAATTCACGGAATTACATTTAGATCCACTAACACTGCATAAGCCTTATAACCAATCAAATGTGTTTCTGTTGAACTTAGGAATGCATTGGCCAATCAGAGGTGCTTGGATTAGTCAGCGCTGAAAACGCGCCAATCACAGGCACGTAGATTAGCCAGCGCTGGAAATGCTGGAGTTGTTGTTGATTGTCCCTCATCATAAACAACACAATGCAGATACGTAAGTAGCTAGAAGATTAATTTCGTAGATTCAGTAATTATAACAGTAGTGTTTGCATAACTTGCGTTAGGACTAGACTAACGTCAAGGACTGACATGTTTGTCTGTGAAGCCAGAATGTGACGTGCCCAAAACGCAGACACAAAACAAAAATATTTTATATCGCTTTCTATATTGCTATTAATAATGATTATTACAATATAAAGAGCGATAATCTATAGTAATGATTTTTGTCATAATATTGCAGCCCTATGAGCTCCTGTTTTTTCCATGTATAATTTTAGATAGGCTACAATTTTAAACAGTCTATTGTTATTGACAGCTGTTTAAAATATTTATTAAAGTAATGGGTAAATTCAGGAATTTGAATTTGCAACACAGATGCGTCAGTGAATGTTAACATTTTTTCATAAAATGATCCTGTCAAAAGAATTGTTCCGTCTGTATCAATGAGTTTTTTGGCTTTATTCATGCACACCCTAGTAAAAAAATTAATAGATTTAAA
The DNA here is from genome assembly GCA_036247105.1 of Cirrhinus mrigala. Lineage (NCBI taxonomy): Eukaryota > Metazoa > Chordata > Actinopteri > Cypriniformes > Cyprinidae > Cirrhinus > Cirrhinus mrigala. Next base: position 21,905,200 of record CM070020.1, on the reverse strand, counting down.
ATGCATTTATTTTATACCAAGTATAATTCTAGTCTGTTAACATAATTACTGACATATTGAGACTTACTAATATAAGAAAAGTTTTGTTTGTCTAAGAGGACCAAACGTCAAGAACGTTTAAAGAATGACAAACGCGGCTGTAAAAAAAATTACGCGAGTAAATCCGCTAAATACGTGCGAGTCATTGCTATGATCGACAGTAATAACCGAGCAAAACATCTAACAAGCCGATGTCATAAATAGAGCTGTGCATTAAATGATTCCGATTAAATTCAGAGTAACAAAACTACAGCAGTAACAAGTTCGTGTTGGTTGAAAATATTTTACAGTTCAAGATAAAACTTAAAAGTTGTAGTTATTAATTTTCATAAATAAAATGATCCTGTCAAAACAATTGTTCCGTCTGTATCGGTGAGTTTTTTGGCTTTATGCATGCACACCCTAGTAAAAAAGTAATTTAAAATGCATTTATTTTATACTAAGTATTCTAGTTTATTAACATAATTACTGACATATAGCTTGAGACTTTAATTGTAATTAAACTTCATTTGGATAACTACTTGTGCACAAAGTACATTTCTTAATATTATGCCTAAAATGTGTTTTAATGTCACTATTAATGAGCATTGTATGATCTTTAAATAAAATCGGTCTTTAAACGCAAAATATTTAAAGTGTACCTAAAGTATAGGCTACTTGCAATAGTTCCATTTCTAACATAAGCACAATCTAATAAACTGAAGTATATCTTCAGTTGGACTTCAGCGCGCTTTCCACACAATTAAAGTACATTAAGTATACTAAAAATACATTTGCAGGGTATTTTATTAAATACATAATATGTAAATGTATTTGTAGTATACTTACTTTTAAATAAATGTATTTTAAATACAGTTTAGTATACTTTTCACTAGAGCAGTAAAGCGAATTTAACATTTTTCAACAATTCAGTGTGGATGAGAAACTTTTGGAAAATGCTTCAAAATGCTAGTGTGAAGGGTGTTTTAAAACGAAAATGTATCTGCGATTAATGTAGACGTGGCCTTAAGCTCAGCTCAGACTACACAATTTTTACACAGACGAAAAGATTTAATCTTGCGCCCTGACACCAATTGTTGTTTACGAATCCCCACGACACCGTACGTCATGCCAAAATTGGGCTAAAATTGTGTAGTCTGAATTGGACATTACTTTGCCGAGTCAGTCTCTTGCAAAGCATGCTGGGGGCTCAAAATTAAAAACACAAAAAAGTAGCCAAACAAAATGATTGTGTGTCAGTTGTGACAAAACTTTCAAGAACTTCACATTTTATTGAAGTAGCAAATGTTTTACATCAAAGCTACTACTTATTCAAACTGATTATGGCTGGAATTGATCAACTACCCACCAGAACCTGATAATTAGTCCTATTTTAATGGAACAATGGAAATTCTGTTTGATTTACAAGAGACAGACTTCACTGAGAACTTGATGAGCTACTAAAAATGACCCTGTGTTACCACAGACCAATGATCCTGCTCTAATCTCTAAAAATAAAACCTTCATCAGTCAAGATGATTGAAATTCAGACCTGGCAGGAAATTACAGGCAGTTGGACACATTTCCTGAAGAATGTTCTAGAATGTGTGAAATTCTATTAGAGGGCAGATTTGCATAATTTAACATGTATTAATAATGGATCTTCTTGGATATAAGGAGTTCTGATACTCCAGGGCAGAATTTGGGTTGGAAGAACGCTTAATCACAGACTTTGGTTCAATCTGTGCCACAGAATTGGTGGTATGGGAACATTATAACACACCTCAGACCATTGACTGAAATATTTTGGATGGACATCATAAAAACATTTACAGCCAACAGCAGCGCTATAACCATTAATGCAGTTGGTCCCAAAAAGCACTGGATCCAGAGCCAGGAGCGCTAATTCAAGTCCTAGAGCAAGAGGTAGAAAAATACAAAGGCGATATGTGTATGTATGTGTGTCAGGACTGCAGTGAAAAGGAAGTAGCATTGTAACAAAGAGACTGGCCTGCTTGGGAAGGTGTTTTATACCTCACTCTCTGTCTCTCCCTCTCCTACATGTTCCTGTGTGTTTGCCGAGTAGTTTCTGCACTGCTCCAGGCTTTGATCAGAGCTGGCATGCTGCAAGTATAATGCTGTGTAGGGTCTCTTCTCCACAGTGTCCATCACTTTCATCTCGTCCTAACCTCTAGATCAGTCTGTCACCCCGCTATGATGCCTTTGCTGGCTGATGAGTGGTCTGATATCATGTACTGGGTCCTGCAGTCACACATGTTGCACGGTGATGACAGCTGGACCATGTATCTGGTGTATATCAGTTGTCAGGGCTACACATTCCTATGACAGCAGAATTGTAGGAAAGCATATGTGAAGAATTAAATTCAAAAAAGACACACAGAGATTAAAGAGCTCTTTATATAACATGACAAGTGTGTCAGTATTAATAGGTTTGTACAATGAAATGCTGAAAACTGTCAGAAAACATTTTCAAGTTCATTATAAAAAACTGGAAAGTGAAAAATTGATTTTAAGCATTTAAAACATTAGTTGGGACATTCGACTGTCCAATCTACAATTGACTAATGGTTTATTTCTGTGAGCTCTGTAAAGGAATATGTCATTCATTTAGGTTCTCAGATATTTGTTTCTTTATTAAAAACACTTTTGAAAATTACAAATCCTGTTCTTGTCCTTGTCCCCAGCCAAATTGGACCTTTAGCTTTCATAGTTTTGTTATGCTAAAAACTGTAATTTAGAAAAAAACTCCATCAATAACAAGTTTGAGTTGTTATGATTCACATCAATTGATTAAAAACAAGAAATTATACATAAATTCTACAAATAAATACTATTTTACAACTGTCCCCATGGTCAGTCCTGTCCCATTTACATAAAACTCAACATAAAATGTGTGCAATATGCGTTTAAGGGTATTACTCAGAAGAAAAGACATAATTTGACTGAGGTGAAGTTAACACTGATCAAGGTTCTGTCATTGAATTGTATGATTTTAATCTTGTTTATTTTGAGGAGAACAAGCTAAAGCATGGTAAAACATCCCAGAAAATAATAAAAATGTTTGATATCCAAAACATATCAAAAAGGTTACAGAAATTTCTTGATTGCATGTTAACGGTTTTATGCTAGCATGCTAGCAGGCCGAGTAATGGCAGTTTAAAATGGCTGACCGTCAGGCGCTGTCACATCCCTGCACTCTTAAAAATAAAGGTGCTTCAGAAGGTTCTTCAAGCAATGCCATAGAGGAACCATTTTTGGTTCCACAAAGAACCATTCAGTCAAAGGTTCTTTAAAGAATCATCTCTTTTTTACCTTTTTATATTCTGAAGAACCTTCTTTCGCCACAAAGAACCTTTTGTGAAACAGGAAGGTTCTTCAGATGTTAAAGGTTCTTTATGGAACCATTTAAACAAAAAAGGCTCTTCTATGGCATCGTGAAGCACTTTTATTTTTAAGAATTTGTCCCAGTCCTGTGATACTGCCTTACAAATGAATGGCATTGTTCGTTTTTATTACCTTTATTGCATATAATATGTATTTAACATATGCCATAGTAAAACATTATTTGAATAAATAGACATTACACTGTAAATTACACTGAAGCTTTTTATGTTCATCTACCAATTTCTATTTTACCTAGGCCTATATGTGGCACTGCTTTTGGGGTTGCACTTTGTATATCAATGATATTTCAATACATATCTATAGATATAATTATCATTTATATTAACTTTTGAGTAATGATGATTATAAATATTCCAATTCAGACAGGTTGCAGGATAGAAGGAAAAGTATTCACAAGTCACAAAGACATAGGTGCAAATTATGGAGAGAGCATCACAAGGTTACAAGGTTAGAAAAGGCTACCATCACAGCACCCCTTCATATTACAACAATGTGATATCATGGTAATATCTACACTATTACCGAGGAAATCACATGCAATTTCTGTTATTACCATGTAATTACCATATTATTACCCTGTTATTACTGAGTCGTAATATGATGTGGTACCACAGTTACTTTACATTGTAGCCTAATATTACATTAACATTAAAATTATAATAATAATTTTAAATAGGAATGCTTATCAAAACTTAAATAAAGAATAAAAAACAGAACTTTTTCTGCATCAACGAAATCCAAAAAGTCAGGCCCTGTCACAGGAACGTCAGTCCCGTCATGCCACGGTCAGTCCTGTCACACAGGAACTTATGATATAAAAATGTACTACTTGAGGAGATCTTGATGAATTAATCTCTTTAACTATGTAGATGAAGGTGGGGGTATATGTCCACTACTATGTTTTTGTAAAAATGTCTGTGACAGGGCCTGACATTTTAGAGGTGAAATGCATATAAAAATGTATTTTATTCAAAAATAAAATAAAATATGTGACCCTGGACCACAAAACCAGTCTTATGTTGCACGGGTATATTTGTAACAATAACCAAAAATACATCGGATGGGTCAAATTTATAGATTTTTCTCTTATGCCAAAAATCATTAGGATATTAAGTAAAGGTCATGTTCCATTAAGATATTTTGTAAATTTACTACCGTTGATTTATCAAAACTTATTTTTTGATTAGTAATATGCATTGCTTTGAACTTCATGTGGACAACTTTAAAGGCGATTTTCTCAATATTTTGATTTTTTTGCACCATCAGATTCCAGATTTTCAAACCTAACAAGCCATGCATCAATGGAAAGCTTACTTGTTCAGCTTTCAGATGATGTATAAATCTCAATTTTGAGAAATTTACACTTATGACTGGCTTTGTGGTCCAGGGTCACATATGTGTTTCTCATAGTTTAACATGTCCTCCAAATGACTCAACATTCAGATTTACACTGCAAAAAAAAGGCTTGTCTTACTTAGCATTTTTGTCTTGTTTCTACTCAAAATATCTAAAAATTCTTAAATTAAGATGCATTTACTAGATAAGCAAAACAACATTAGATATTTAGTCTTGTTTCCAGGGGTAAAAAAAAAAACTAAATGAAGTTAATTTTGCTTAAAATAAGTAAATTTATCTGCCAGTGGGGTAAGTAAAATACTCTTGTTTTAAGAATATTTTACTTACTCCACTGGCAGATAATTTTAATTGTTTCCAGGGGGAAAAAAAATAAATTAAGTTCATTTTGCTTAAAACAAGACTAAATAGCTAATGTTATTTTGCTTATCTAGTAAATACATCTTGATTTTAAGAATTTTTAGATAGTTTGACTAGAAACAAGACACAAATACTAAGTAAGATAAGCCTTTTTTTGCAGTGTAAGAATAAGATATTTTTTTTCTCCCAAGATTTTTTAAGTGGAAATGTACGTTTCTGGTAGAATGTCCCAGTTTGATAATTTTTTGAGCAACATACAGGCTGTTAAGTGTGTCTAAACTATAGTAGTAGTAGACCTTGAAGTCTTAAAGGGCTAGTTCACTCAAAAATGTAAATTCTCTCATTGATTACTCACCCTCATGTCGTTCCAAACCTGTAAGAGTTTTGTTCTTCATTTGGAACACAAATTAAGATATTTTTGATGAAATCCGCGAGTTTTCATTAAGAGGCTTCCTGTGAGAATGGATGCAATTATATAATCTCATATAAAGTAACTAAATTTTCTCTGTGTGAAGTTATGCACAGACAGCTCTTTCCTGTAAAGGGTTTTCTCTGATTTATGTGATGAAGAAAAGCTTCTTATGTCATTTCAAGATGGAGTTAATTCTGCACTTTTAGTATTGACTTCTCAGGTGCAAAATTATGGAGGTTTCAATGCTAATTTCCTCAATAAAAAGTTATGAAAGGTGATAGTGAGACAGTTGTGAGATTAAGGTGGCATTTTATGGTCTTATTGAAAAATTATATTGAATAACTCACTAATATGTGTACGTAGCACACTGTTGTTGCACAATGTCCATCCATTTCTAAATGAAAAGAAGGAAGAACAGATGATTAGAGAGAGCATTGTAGGATAAATGAAACGGGCTTGCTTAATTAGAATACAATTAACATGCTAATTACTTTGCTTTCATCTGAAGAAGGCACAATGATATGGAAAGAGAATGGCCAGCAAAAGCCTCACACACACACACACAGACTTACAAGGGCATTTAGATGAGCCGTGCTTTGTTAAATACAAAATCTTATTTAGTATGTAGAGAGAAACTGGAGGCCAGGGGAGACAAATTCAGAGGAGAACAGTGGAGGGTTTTGCTTGTCAGAGGTTCCCCGGTCAATATCTGTAGACACTGCTGGGATAAATAGTCACTCAGCATGGAAAACAAACCCACACTTATTCATTCAGTATGCAAGACACACCACACACACTCAACATGCAAGACAAATCGATATGTCAGGATCAGCCTTCAGCAACGGACTGCATCGGCCTCTCGCGGCTACCACTGATAGCACCACACACACAGAGAGAGAGAGTTGTGTTTGTTCTAGTATGTGGACGAAATCTCATCAAAAGACAGCAGAAGTCATGTCAGTTCTGACTGCTGGATTTGGCTTCAAGTGCACTGCATTAAAAAGTTTGTTTAACAAGCATATAGTACATCAGCTACTAAGAACATAAGAAAACGTTCTTTGTTCAGACATGTTAAACTAATGATTGGTAGGCTCTAAGTAAACAATTCTGAAAGTAGATACAGAGTTGGTTCATTCCATGAATCACTAATGAGGCATACATTTACAGTTTAGAAGATTTACAAACATGTTTACAAACATGTTTAAAGCACTGAAAGATTAATGGATGTGATTAAAGTGTGTGAATGTAAAGTTCCAGCACACATGGTAAGGAAACCAGGAGAAAGCTGGATAGATACTATTTTCCCTAAACATCAGAATTTACTTTTAATCTTATGATTTCTGAACCCAATATGGTTTATAAATACACTTTGATGCAGACTTGAAGAGTCTGTTATTCAAGGATAGGACATTAAAAACTATAATAGACACAGCATTTCTTAACAGCAGAGCTGTTAAGAAAAAAAGTTTAATTAAAGGTCAAAGAGGGGGTGGAAAATAGTCATGAAAAACTAAATTACAATAATCTTTGGTGCAAAGAAACATTGAATAATATTTTTCGACCTTGCAATATATGATATAATACAGGTACTCTCTCAATCTCAATAAATTAGAATTAGATTCAACTCAAATTGTGAAACTCGTGAATTAAATAAATTCAGTGCATACAGACTAAGTTTAAGTCTTTGGTTCTTTTAATTGTGATGATTTTGGCTCACATTTAACAAAAACCCAAAAAATTCACTATCTCAACAAATTGGAATATGGTGACATGCCAATCAGCTAATCAACTCAAAACACCTGCAAAGGTTTCCTAAGCCTTCAAAATGGTCTCTCAGTTTGGTTCACTAAGCTACACAATCATGGGGAAGACTGCTGATCTGACAGTTGTCCAGAAGACAGTCATTGACACCCTTCACAAGGAGGGTAAGCCACAAACATTCATTGCCAAAGAAGCTAGCTATTCACAGAGTGCTGTATCCAAGCATGTTTAACAGAGAGTTAAGTGGAAGGAAAAAGTGTGGAAGAAAAAGATGCACAACCAACTGAGAGAACCGCAGCCTTGGGAGGCTTGTCAAGCAAAATCGATTCAAGAATTTGGGTGAACTTCACAAGGAATAGACTGAGGCTGGGGTCAAGGCATCAAGAGCCACCACACATCGATGTGTCAAGGAATTTGGCTACAGTTGTCGTATTCCTCTTGTTAAGCCACCCCTAAACCACAGACAACGTCAGAGGCGTCTTACCTGGGCTAAGGAGAAGAAGAAATGGACTGTTGCCCAGTGGTCCAAAGTCCTCTTTTCAGATGAGAGCAAGTTTTGTATTTCATTTGGAAACCAAGGTCCTAGAATTTGGAGGAAAGTCGGAGAAGCTCATAGCCCAAGTTGCTTGAAGTTCAGTGTTAAGTTTCCACAGTCTGATTTGGGGTGCAATGTCATCTGCTGGTGTTGGTCCACTGTGTTTTTTGAAAACCAAAGTCTGCACCCGTTTACCAAGAAATTTTAGAGCACTTCATGCTTCTTTCTGCTGACCAGCTTTTTAAAGATGCTGATTTCATTTTGCAGCAGGATTTGGCACCTGCCCACACTGCCAAAAGCACCAAAAGTTGGTTAAATGATCATGGTGTTGATGTTCTTGACTGGCCAGCAAACTCACCAGACCTGAACCCCATAGAGAATCTCTGGGGTGCTGTCAAGAGGAAAATGAGAAACAAGAGACCAAAAAATGCAGATGAGCTGAAGGCCACTGTCAAAGAAACCTGGGCTTCCATACCACCTCAGCAGTGCCACAGACTGATCACCTCCATGCCACGCTGAATTGAGGCAGTAGTTAAAGCAAAAGAAGCCCCTACCAAGTATTGAGTACATATTCAATAAATGAACATACTTTCCAAAAGGCCAACAATTCACTAAAAATGTGATCTTATGAAATATTCTAATTTGTTGAGGGTTTTTATTAAATGTGAGCCAAAATCCTCACAATTAAAAGAACCGAAGACTTAAACTACTTCAGTCTGTGTGCACTGAATTTATTTAATACATGAGTTTCACAATTTGAGTTGAATTACTGAAATAAATGAACTTTTTCACGACATTCTAATTTATTAAGATGCACCTGTATAATATAATATAATTGTGGCGGGAGGAGCAAACGACAGACACAGTGGGCGTGACATCAGGCCTCAGAGAGGCTTTTATTAAACATAAAATAAACAAATGTGTCCAAAAAGGGGGAATAAAAGTGTCCAAAATAAACAGGGGCTCTGGTGTCCTCATCGTGCTGGGGGTTCCGTGAAGGAGGGGCAGCGTTCGAAAGGGAAGGGTCCAGGTAAGACGTGCTTGGCATTTCAACAGCGGCGGTGATGAGGCTTCATTTACATCAGGTGTGCCTCATCACATGCCGCCAGACCTGGCTGTTTCGGCGGCTCTCCTTACTTGCACACCCACTCCCGTCGGGAGCCTGGTGAAGGGCGGCGATTAAGGGACGGGGAGATGCTGATAATTAGGGGGAGAGTCAGCCGACTCGTCACAATAATATAATATAATATAATAAAATATATACAACACTTCTTTCTGGTTCTCGAATCTGATTGGCTGAGAGCTATTTCCAGTGGTGCGATAATCTAGTGATTACAATATTCTAACCGTTTCACCATTTGTATCACTCTACTTGCGTTATTTTTCACAGTGAGTGGTGGACGCCCAAATCCACTATAATTTTATAAGTAACGCTGTTTTTGTGTCACGGAATGTAGTTTTAAGAGTTTTTGAGGTGAGAATATAGTTGTTTAGACTTCAAATATGCAGTTCAAATGTGGTGTGTGTGTGTGTGTTCGTGATGGTGATTTTAGATGGCAACAAGAGACTTTTAATGAGTGAGTCAGCAGTAAAGACTTTGAAGTTGAAAGAGACTAAAACAGGGTTGTAAACAAGGAAGTTATTTTTACTTTTTTAACAAGACCTTGTTACAGTGAGCTTTAAATACAGTAATGCAATAAGCTTTAAATGAAGCAACTCAATGTTCCTTTGTTACTTCGAATTAGCAATGGAGGCTTGGGCTCAGCTGTTAAACTATCAACTTGAGATTTGAATCCGTGGTGGAAGTAAATAGTTCTTCACCAAAAAGGTTTTTAAAGACACTTGGTTGTTGTCTCTTTTTTATTTTTTTTATGCACTTGTGCCATCAAACTGTTGTATAAATGCAATATCACATTCGTAGCCGTGCAATATGGCTGTATATTAGCACTCTGTGATTACCTACGGCACTCAGTCTGCAGCCTCATGCGTATGGCCGAATCACAGCCATGCTGATATACAGCCATGTCACACTGGTACTCATGTGATGTTGCTTATATAAACATTGTATGCTGTATTCCAATGTTAAATTATAACATATTAAAATGTCCATTATCCATCAAAATGTTTTCCTAATGCAATGTTTCTTCATTGCTTACTTAGAGTCTATAATGATAATATATTGTCAGAACATTGAACTTGGTGACCTGTTGGAATACTTCCAGCAATTCCAGTTCTGACAAGTCTTCATAAAGAGAAATCTGAAAATTTTGTGTACATCTCTGAAGCATAAGCATAAAAAGTTTGTTTTAGAAGCCATTCATTCTCTGATATTGTTCATCTACTCAAATGAACACCTACAATACTGATGCAATCATATAACACAATTTTGTTAAAAGCTTTCTAGGAAAAATTGCACATATCTACTAAGCAGAAGCCAGGAAGCTAGCAGTCACAAAGAAAGAAAATCCTTTGCACTGCTCTCCTGTCCAGTAAAGAATAAGACCAAAATGCAAGCTGGGTTGATCCCCTGCATATGCTGAAGTAGAGGCAGACGAATGCTTACCCATGCATACAGCAATAGCAAATATGGTGCGTGGGAGGAGAGGTTCTGGCTGAGCACGAGTGTTTATAACCCAGCGTGGATAAATGGTTTGTGGGCTGAATCCTGCATCGAGAAGTTCTGCTCTTTGACATATTTTTATTTTTTTGCACGTTCCCGTTTAGTTACTTGATTTTCATTTTGCCTGTATATTGTCGGCAAGTAAATGTCAGCATACCAAACGACCCAGCACCTAGAGAAGTCTTTGCATAATTTAAATCCCATTTTCAGTCATCCAACCATTTGCAGATTATATGTCACCTCCATTTAAATTTGATGTGTGGAGATTCCTCTCAGAGAAAACACTTTTTCACAAGGACAATTACGAGCAAATGCACGCACGCACATCTCTCTCCATGCGTAAATGAAACCAAACAATGTGGCGTTCTGACAGGCTTTCTGGCATCATCTTCAATCACATACACAAAGGAAATCAATTCCTTTTATGCAATATTCTATGACAATGGAACATCAAATGAGTAAGCTCTAGCAATTTGAATATGTAATTTGCTTGTTCTCTATACACTAGGACTGACTGCAACATCCTAAAATAAAGATCAAACTTGTCAAATACTGACTACCGCATTTGCAGCATATATGTTGCTGATTCTTGAGGTTATTGATTTGAACAATCCTCTAAGCCTAAATAATAAACTCTAGTGCACAACTGTGGACATATGACATCTCAAACAATGGGTTTGCTGAGCAAACTGACTTATGAATTTTGCTTGTTGGGTGATAAAATGGGCAAAAGAATCAATGGGACAAGAATTTCTTAAAGGCTTTAGAGTGAGATCTGCAGCTGCGCCAGTAAGCAACCACATAATCAGCTTAGAATCACCTAAATAATAGCAATTCATAAAGTGGACTTGTGATGCAGTCCAAAATCATAAATCACACTGTGTTTTTTAATTTAGTCTCTTCCACTGAGCCTGGTTTCTCCCAAGGTTTTTTCTTCAGTTTATGTCACCTGATGGAGTTTGGGCTCCTTGCCACTGTTTCCTTCATCTTGATTAGGTGGAAATTAAAATATATAAAATTTTCAGTAATATTATTGATTTGGCTGCACAAAAAGTATTCTCGTAGCTTCATAAAATTAAGGTTGAACCATTGCTGTCATATGGACTATTTTAGCGATGTCCTTACTACCTTTCTGGGCCTTAAATGTGTCAGTTGCATTGCTCTCTATGCAGGGTCAGAAAGCTCTCAGGTTTCATCAAAAACATTTAATTTGTGTTCTGAAGAAGAATAAAGCAACCACTTTGATCACCCTAGCATCCACACAGCTACATGTTCAGTCCTCTAAGAACACTATGCAAATGCAAAATGAATTCACAAAGTGAAAGATTTCTCTTGAAATGTGCTGTGAAACTAAAGAAACAGAACAAATGTGATACATTACTGAATCTCAAACAGACATCACACACATTTTCAGAAAATGCAAAAAAAAATCGAAGTAATTTTTGCCTCTTTGAGAGCACAGTGAGCGTTTGCACTGATACAAGGAGACAAAAAAAAATTGGAAATATAAGTGCTTATGCTGTTCCAGTGCTATATCCAGGTACAAAGCTGCGATGAGGCAGGTTAAGATATCTAGTATTAAGGTTGAAGCTGAGTAGTTCTGATAGCAAGCGTAGCACAAATCAGATTGTAGTGTGGGATAGTAGAGGAAAGAAAAGTATTAGTTACTGAAGCAGGATAAATCAGGAAAAAGCTTTTATATTTATAATAAAAGTCTTGTCAAACAACACTTAAATTAAATCAAAAGTGCACAAAAAAAGATTTTTCACAGAGCAGTGCTATTTTTCCTGCCTCTCCTGTGGTTCTGCATGCAGCATCAGGACATCAGCAGGATGAGAGATGGCAGATATCCCAGGAGACCTGCCCTTTAGCAAACATCTCAGCGTCCGTCTGGGTGGACATTTCGCTGATCCCAGACCAGCGTCAGACACCGTTCCACCCGTCTTAAAATATCACCACTGCTAGTAACACTACAAAGCTGATTTCAGATCAGCATCAACAACTTCTGCCCACACTGACATGCCATGCAGTGACATTTTCTGACTGTACCACTCCTTTCAAAACTGTCACTATGAGAAAAAGCAAAATGTCACCAATGGTGAAAATAAAACTGAAAAGTGACTTTTGTGGTTTGTAGTTCATGTCCGGTAACTCTGAGGTCATCTATATGCTAGCGAGCTCCTAAAAGTACGCATAAATATCTTGTTGGTTGGTAAGATAGATATTTTTAATGTTTTTTGAGAGAAATCTCTTGTGCTCACCAAGGCTGGATTTATTTGATACAAAATATAGTGAAAACAGTAATATTGTGAATTATTATTACAATTAAAAATAACTGTCTTCTAGTTTTTATATAATTTAAAATGTAATTTATTCCTGTGATGGGGAAGCTGAATTTTCAGTGGCCATTACTCCAGTCTTCAGTGTCACATGATCTTTCGGAAATCATTATAATATGCTGATTTTCTGCTCAAAAAACATTTCTTCTTATTATCAATGCTAAAAACGGTTGTGCGTCTTAAATTTTTGGAAACAGTTTTTTCTGAGCCTGATGTCATGACGAAAACATACTTTTGGAAACGTACCACCATGTACGTTTCGTGACATATTTAAAGTGAAATATCCACTGAGTGACGTTAAAAGTGTTCAATTTTTTTCCCCCCTTAGAACAGATGAACCTAAAGTCACGGGCAAAAATATCGGCATCCTTGCAATTCTGTCAGAAAATGCAACCCTTCTCTCAGAAAATTGTTGCAGTTGCAAATGTTTTGGTACTCACATGTTTATTTTTTTATTGCAATGGAACAACACAAAAAAACAGATTAGAAAATTCAAATCTGATACAGTTCCACACAGAACCCAAAAAATGCACTGGACAAAATTATTGGCACCCTTAACTTCATATTTGGTAGCACCACCTTTGGAAAAAATAACTGAAATCAATAGCTTCCTGTAACCATGAATGAGTTTCTTACACCTCTCTACTGGAATTGTGGACCACTTTTCTTTTGCAAACTGCTCCAGGTCATTCAGATTTGAAGGATGCCTTCTCCCAACTGTTGTTTTGAGATCTCTCCACAGGTGTTCTATGGGATTCAGATCTGGACTTGTTGCTGGCCATTTCAGAACTCTCCAGCACTTTGTTTGTAACCATTTCTAAGTGCTTTCTGAAGTGCCCCAGTCTTTTTTATGCCTTTGTGTCCACAGTGGTGTCCTCCTGGGTCTCCTACCAGGCCGTCCCATTTCAATCAGATGGCGACGGATAGTGCGAGCTGACACTGCTGTACCCTGTGTCTGCAGATCAGCTTGAATTTGTCTGGAAGTTAATCTGAGTTCTTTATCCACCATTCGAACAATCCTTCATTGTAATTTTTCACTGATTTTGGTAACCGTCCATATCCAGGGAGGTTAGCTACAGTGCCATGGGCTGTAAACCTCTTGATGTTATTGCGCACAGTGGACACAGGAACATAAAGATCTCTGGAGATGGAATTGTAGCCTTGAGATTGTCCATGTTTTTCTACAATTTTTTCTCTTAAATCCACAGACAACTCTTTACACTTCTTTCTTTTCTCCATGCTCAGTGTGACACACAACACAAAGGTTGAGTCAACTTTTCTCCATTTTAACTGGTTGCAAGTGTGATTACTATATTGCCCACTCCTGTTTTACTTGCCACAGGTGTGTTTAAATACAGGGGCATCACATGCTTGAAAAGCAAATATTTCTTACCATTTTTACAAGGTGCCGATAATTTTATCCCGTCCATTTTTGAGTTCTGTGTGAAATTTTATCAAGTTTGACTTTTCTTCTCTGTTTTTTTGTGTTGTTGCAGTGCAAAAACCCAATAAGCATGTGAATACCAAAACATTTGCAATTGGAACAATTTTCTTAGAGAAGTGTTGCATTTTCTGACAGAATTGCAAGGGTGCCAATATTTTTGGCCACAACTGTACATATGGTACGTTTTATGTGACATTGGTTTTGTACGGTTTACTGCAGTTCTGACTTGAAATGTCTGTTTAGTGGCACTATAACGTTAATGCTCTGTGACGCTTTAAAATAACGTACCATCTGCACTACACCTAAACCTACCTGATAGTATAAACAAAAGCAAGTGATTTAAAAATGCAATCTATCGCAAGCATGCCATTTTATCTTGTTTTTCGATCTCTCATCTTCCAGATGAGATAGTGAGTCATGTTTTTCACGGTATCGACATCCTAAGCTAATTCCATGCCGGCTGAGCTACCGAGCAAGCTTGTTGAGTCGGGAAAGCAAAGCATACAGAGCTGTAATCATAACTGTTTATGAAAGCAATTACAAGTGCTTTCTGTTTTACCACCTCTTAGTGTTCATTTCTGTTGGAAACCGCAGTGATATGTACGTATTTGTTATGTATTTCGCATCTTGCGTTTTTTTCATGATTGTTTAAATAATAGAAATTTCAAAAAGAACAGCATTTGAAATAGAAATATTTTGGAATCTTTAAGTTGCAGTTGGCAGCCATTAAAAAAAGGCAAGTGCAAGAACAAATACTGTCATAGAATATGAGCATGTCTTTCTTTTCTTATTCTGATGTCAAACAGATGTTTGAAAACAATAAACTATGACCTCAGTGGGAGCCAGTTCCTCAGGTGATTCAGCACTGGTGGACTGTGCCTTTAAAGTGGAGATCTGGAGTGAACAGCTCCTCTGTACTCAGTGTCACGGGAGAGTAAAAGTGGGCCATGCAAGGAGCAGGAACATAACGTTACTGCAAAGGGAAAAAATACTGAATTACAGCCCACATGCTTTCTAAAAATAAGACAGCTGAGGTGAAGAAGCAAAGAAACAGAAATATTAGTAAATTATGAGAGAATATAATTATCTCTCCTGTATGGAAGAAAGAAAAATGTATGGGCTTTTCAAAAGAAAACTCAGTTTCAGCATACAGAACATTATCAATATTAAATTTACTACAACAATGAAAAAAATGAAATAGGAAATAGGAAAGCAGTTGTTCACATATAAACACTTTTGCGCTGTGAATTGTTTAAATAAAAATGTGCCTGCTATGAAAACATGTTCATTATCAAACTTAGCGTTACATCACTTGTTCACAAATGGATCTTCTGTAGTGAATGGGTGTCATCAGAATGAGAGTCCAAACTGCTGATAAAAACAACACAGCAATCCACAAGTAATCCACACGACTCCAGTCCACCAATTATTGTCTTGTGAAGCAAAAAGCTGTGTGTTTATAAGAATCAAATCTATCATTAAGGCCTCCTCAAACCAGCTAAAGTACAGTTTGAGGTCAAAAATTTCCATCCCCCTTTCAAAATCATTAAAAATATTCATTATTTTACCAAAATAAGAGGGATCATACAAAATCCATGTTATTGTTTATTTAGTACTGACCTGAATAAGATGTTTCACATAAAAGATCAAGTCAACGAGAAAATAATAGCTGAATCTATAAAAACACTTGATCCTTAATACTGTGTAGCTACCTGAATGATCCACAGCTGTGTTTTTTGTTTAGTGGCATGAGTCCTTGTTTGTCCTGAACAGTTAAACTGCATGCTGTTCTTCAGGAAAATCCTTCAGGTCCCACAAATTCTTTGGTTTTCCAGCATTTTTGTGTATTTGAACCCTTTCCAACAATGACTGTATGATTTTGAGATCCATCTTTTAACACTGAGAACAACTGAGGGACTCATATGCAACTATTACAGAAGGTTCAAATGCTCACTGATGCTCCAGAAGGAAAAAACATACATTATGAGCCGGGGGTGAAAACTTTTTGAATCTAAAGATCAGGGTAAATTTAACTTATTTTGTCTTCTGGGAAGCATATAAATATCTTCTGTAGTCTCTGAAGCACAGTAATAAATGAAAAAATATAAAAATATATGATATTTAGAGAAAATAAGAAAAATCATTTATTCTGTTCAAAAGTTTTCACCCCCCGGCTCTTAATGTATCGTTTTTCCTTCTGGAGCATCAGTGAGCGTTTAAACCTTCTGTAATAGTTGCATATGAGTCCCTCAGTTGTCCTCAGTGTGAAAAGATGAATCTCAAAATCATACAGTCATTGTTAAAAACAGTTCAAATACACAAAAAATGCTGAAAAAACAGAATTTGTGGGACCTGAAGGATTTTTCTAAAGAACAGTGGGCAGTTTAACTGTTCAGGACAAACAATTAACATACACTTAAATCTTAACAGTTGTGTTTTTTTGTTTAGTCATAGTTGATCGTGATTCCCTTCCCTGGTGAAAAAAACAGCATATGCTGGTAGGTATGTTTTGATGCTGGGATGCTGGTTAGGTAGGTTTTGATGCTGGTTTAAGCTGGTCCTTTGGTGGTTTATGCTGGTCCTTGACCAGCAACATGACCAGCATAAACCAGGAAAGGACCAGCATAAACCAGCTAAGGACTAGCATAAACCAGCAAAGGACCAGCTTAAACCGGCATCAAAACCTACCTAACCAGCATCCCAGCATCAAAACATACCTACCAGCATATGCTGTTTTTTTCACCAGGGAAGGGAATCACGATCAACTATGACTAAACAAAAAAACACAACTGTTAAGATTTAAGTGTGTTAATTTTTGAACGGGGTCATTTTTATAAATTCAACTATTATTTTCTCTTGTGGATTATATGTAAACATCTTTTATGTGAAATATCTTAATCAGGTCAGTACTAAATAAATACTAAATTGGTAAAATAATTAACATTTTAAGTCTACTTTAGGTGTTCAAATACTTTTGGGAACATTGCATGCTTTCTTATTAGCTGTTTTATAAACTACTTTGTGAAATTCATTTTTATACACTCACAACATGCCCATAATGTGCATTTAGGTTAATTTAGTCTGTTTCACTCTTTCCAATTTTATTATGCTGTTCGTGTCATATTTTAACTGCTTAACCTTTTAGGGTAATTGTTGAAACCAGAATTCTTACACAGACTCGCTCCACTAACATGATGCTTGCTCAGGGGTAATTACTTGTGTGTGTTTTCGGAAAGTCTGCTGCAGATACTAACAAACTTAAAAAAGCTAAGGGAAAAGGCAAATGATTTCTTTAGGTGCAGAGATTGCTGTTTATAGACACATCTGAAGAGGTGATGAAAGAGGTGGAAGCAATTGTAGAGGAACATTTCCCAGGAGAGAAACATTTTAGTGGAAGAAGTAGAAGAGATCGCTTTGATGCATAATATATATTCTGTTTTATTAATGCATCAAGAATTTAAAAGACGATCGTTATTTTAGTTTTCTTTGCGCACAAAAAGTATTCTCGTAGCTTCATAAAATTAAGGTTGAACCACTGATGTCACATGGACTATTTTATCGATGTCCTTGCTTTCTACCTTTCTGGGCCTTGAATGTGGTAGTTGCATTGCTGTCTATGCAGGGGCAGAAAGCTCTCGGATTTCATCAAAAATATCTTAATTTGTGTTCTGAAGATGAACGAAGGTCTTACAAGGTTGGAACGACATGAGGGTGAGTAATTAATGACACAATTAAAATTTTTGGACTAACTTTCTCTTTAATGTTACTAGAAGAGCGTTTGTTTATAACTTTGAGACGACCCTGAAAAAATGTAAGCCAAAGTTCTGAGAAGGTCTGTTCTGAGAAACTCTGGAGTCTGTCTGTAACAGAATTACTGCCACCTGTACAGAGTGAAGTGACCACTGGTGGAGTAATTAGCGAGCGTATGTATTTTGACAGATCTCCACAGGTGGTTCTTCTGCTGCTGATGTCCTGTGGGTGTGAATAAAGGCCAGCATATGATCTCTAATTCCCTCCAGCAGACTTTTAATACCCAGCAAATTATTACAAACTTGTAAGTGTAAATTTAATGACTCTGGCATTAGAAAAATGGCAATAAAATTACTCTCATATAGTGGTTGACGCATTTTAGTGTCAAATCTCTGAAGAAAATAAGCAATTGTTTATAATGGAGATTGACATTTTACCGAAGCATGACAGTGTGCTGAGTGTGCAGCTGGTAAAAGATTATTTTCTCGTAAAAATGTGACATTTTCACAAGAAATGCTTCATTATCAAACACTGGTTATTGCTCTAGTTCCACAAAGCCAGGCCTTTGACTTTAAGTATAAAGTCTGGTCATTACAGTAGCTTGTTCTAACCAAGAACTGCCCACTTAGGCAAAATGAGATGACATATAAAGCTACCAACTACTGTTATTTGTGTACATACATCTTGTTTGGGTTATATATACAGTAGACCTAAAAGACACTGTGATACAGTTAAGGTCAAAAATTTACATCCCCCTTTCAGAATCTGCAACATGTTAATTATTTTACCAAAATAAGAGGGATCATACAAAATGCATCTTATTGTTTATTTAGTACTGACCTAAATAAGATATTTCACATAAAAGATGTTTACATATAGTCCACAAGAGAAAATAATAGTTGAATCTATGAAAATAACCAAAAGTTCAAAAGTTTACATCCACTTTATTCTTAATACTGTGTTGTTACCTGAATGATCCACAGCTGTTTTTTTGTTTAGTGATAGTTGTTCATGAGTCTCTTGTTTGTCCTGAAAAGCTAAACTGGCCGCTGTTCTTCAGAAAAATCCTTCAGGTCCCACAGATTCTTTGCGAACAACTGAGGGACTCATATGCAACTATTACAGAAGGTTCAAACACTCACTGATGCTCCAGAAGGAAAAACCATGCATTATGAGCCGGGGGGTGAAAACTTTTTGAATTTGAAGATCAGGGTAAATTTAACGTATTTTATCCTCTGGGAAACATGATGTAACTATATTCTGTAGCCTCTGAAGGGTAGAACTAAATGAAAAAAATAAATAAAAATATTTAGGCAAACTAAGAAAAATATACACATCTTCACTCTGTTCAGAAGTTTACACCCCTGGCTCTTAATGCGTGGTTTTTCCTTCTAGAGCATCAGTGAGCATTTGAACCTTCTTTAATAGTTGCATATGAGTCTCTCAGTTGTCCTCAGTGTGAGATACACAAATACACAAAAATGCTGGAAAACCAAAGAATTTGTGGGACTTGAAGGATTTTTCTGAAGAACAGCAGGCAGTTTAACTGTTCAGGACAAAAAAGGGACTTATGAACAACTATCACTAAACAAAAAAAATTAAAAAAATTGGATCATTCAGGTAACAACACAGTATTAAGAATTGAGGGGATGTAAACTTTTGAACTGGGTCATTTTTATAAATTCAACTATTGTTTTCTCTTGTGGACTATATGTAAACATCTTTTATGTGAAATACCTTATTCAGGTCAGTACTAAATAAACAATAACATGCATTTTGTATGATCCCTCTTTGGTAAAATAACATTTTGCAGATCCTGAAAGGGGGATGTAAACTTTTGACCTCACCTATATGTTCTGTGTTTATGGATATGTATTGTACATCATTAATGAAAAAAAAAATGAATGAAAAAAACATCCTGCAGACCAGAATATTATAGAGACTGGCTCTCGGGCAAAACCTAAAAGACATCCAGAACACTCTAGCAACCACAAAACAACACACTCACATTATAGCAACTGCATACAAAACTTATATTCTTTTATTATGAGTGTTCTTTTAAGAAAACAATGGTTTTCATGCTATACCACAACAGCCTTCCAAGAGTGAGTTTCCTATTGCTGAAATAAAGGTGAAATGTAGGCTGATAATCTCCTGCAATCATCCTTTCATAAAAATCCCAAGTCGGAGATGAAAGTTAATATCTTATGGATTTTCTCTTCCCTATTGTTAAAGTTTTTTGTGTCTCACCGATCTTTCATTAGTCTTTCTCTAGCATAGTAATATTGCTGAGTTTCTGAAGACGGTGTTTAGTAGTTATAAAGTTTCACTTTTCTTGTGAATTCTGGCTAATGCTACATGGATATAATTCAAGTTGACAGTGTCTGATAAGAAGCCACTAGCTGGATCGGCAGAGGGACACCCAAAAGCATTTTAGCTGGATACACACTGCTTTGCCGTCACATAAACAGCCTCACACAGCACGATGAACAGCAGAGCGAAAAAGTAAATAACTCAAGTTGACAGTGTATGAACAAACCACTGAATCTTCCTCAATATTAAAGCTAGGAAAACCAATTAAAGTAATATAAAACAATGACATATTAAAGCGTAAATCTATCTATCTATCTATCTATCTATCTATCTATCTATCTATCTATCTATCTATCTATCCAGAAGCACACACAACTTTCTTAAACTCACTATACTTAGCAAACACAAAGTTCTCATCTCCTGAAAGCTGCCACCTTTGTGGCACTCCCAGGAATAACAAATAAACCCCACCTAATTGTAGCCTGTCAGCCTGAAATTGTTCACTGCAACCCCATATTTCCTCACTCAGCTGTGAGCAGACAACACTGCAAACTCACCCGACTGCCTCTGTTACCAAGGGACAACCTGAACTTCATGAGACAGAGCAGAGACGAGTGTTGCCTGCGAGATGTGCTTGAATCAGTGAACACATGGTAAGGGGGCGACAGATGTTGGATAGAGGTGTGAACTTGACTCTTGAAACACATGCTAAAAGTCTTATTCTTTTGCTAATGTCAAAAGTCATAGGTCCAATCAAACTTTTTTCTTGCAGATTCAAGCTGTATGTCCTTTCCTCATCCCCAAACACTGTAATATTCAGTTTCAATGTTTGACCAAGTGAATTTTGGTCACTTGTTTAAGATAAACAGAGTGATCTCATTTGTACTTTTAGGTATTTGCATGGAAAGTGTACCCCTAATTTTTTTGTAGCTTGTATGGACACTGAATTGTACAATTTCAACATAATGACAGAATCTAAAATGTAAAAACTCTTGCAAACGTACAACTTTACAGACATTTTAGAGCAACCAGACATTAACAAGGAAAGTTTGTCAAAGAAAAAACATCATAATTATTTATAAATGATGTCAAACGGGTCTAATAAGAGTAAAATCATTTGCACTTAGTTATAGCTGAATTTATTATCTTTAGAAATCACACAACAGAATAAACCCAAGTTATGTGTTAACTGCATTAAATGTGATGACTGAAAATTAATCAACCATAAAAACAACCATTTGCTTTGGCATTCAATAAATCTAAAAGATATGGAAACATCTGAATTTTCTAAAGTTGTGTTTCCAATCTCGATAGCAGAAAAATGGTTATCACTTTACAATCTGGAGAAGAAGTAATGTCTTAAAAGAAATGTTCCAGGATCAATACAAGGTAAGCTCAATCAACAGCATTTATGGCATAAAGTCAAATACACACATATTCATCCTTTTTAATTAATTAAATAAATAAATAAATAAATAAATAAACAGGTCAAAGACACTTACAATGCAAGTAAACCAAGTCA
Source organism: Cirrhinus mrigala (assembly GCA_036247105.1). Taxonomy (NCBI): domain Eukaryota; kingdom Metazoa; phylum Chordata; class Actinopteri; order Cypriniformes; family Cyprinidae; genus Cirrhinus; species Cirrhinus mrigala. The sequence goes on along the minus strand of CM070020.1, from coordinate 21,883,347 downwards.
ATGTCTAGAGGGTTTACAGTAAAGGCCAAAATGCAATGCTTATATTTTGCAGTTACATTAATACTACCATAAAAAAACATGTATTACTTGAGCTGCACAGTTGTTAAAATTGTTATTTTTGTGGTGTGACTACTGTTCCAGGTGAACAAACTTCTAGTTTTTAGCCTCCAATATAATTCCTGTGGGAGTTGTCAGTACATCAGCAAAGGAACATTGTCACACACCTTGTGTCAGGTAGCAGATGGCTTTCATTTAGACCTTCTGGCTTATTTTTATCATCAAACATTATGAACATATGCAGACAACTGGATAGAAAAAGACCCTTGAGCTCTCCTCAGTTAATAGTGTTGATTACCAGCTGATAAACATTGAATTGTACAGTTCACATTACAAAAAAACTCTAGCTTTAATGCACAAAAGCACTATCAAATGCCTAAAATGAATTACTTCTAACTCATTCTTTCTTTTGCAGTTTACATGTATGCAGAGATGGATGGCAGGTTGCTTATTCCATCAGCGTATCAAGAAACCACTGACACCACAGACATCAATGATCCATTGCAGCAGAGGAGGAAAATATTAACTCCCTCATACATACATACATATGTATACACAGTATGTATATATATAGCTTTCTCTGTAGCCAGGATGACAGCTGAGCTCCTGTAATCATGTGAGAGCAGTGACTTGTTTTGCTTACACAGATATGAATTTATGATATATTTGCGTAACGGTAATCTATGCATACATCTGAACTAATTACATGCATTTCATAGTGTGTCTAGCTTGGCTGCCTTTTCTGGAATATAATGGCTTTGGACTGCTGAAGAGACAAGATGAGAGTTTTAAAGAGTTCCATCCTACCAACTAAAGTGTTTTTGCAAAGAAAGACTGCAAAGAATTTAGGTCTTTCACCAACATAATTTTGTGAAAAGATTCAGGGAATCCAGATAAATCTTAGTATACTTAGGGCAAGGCAGGAAACTTCAGGTGAATGTGTGTGACCTTTGAACCCTCAAACGGCATTGAATTAGAAACCATCATGCTGCTGTGTGAAATATAGCCACATAAGCTCAGGAGTATTATGGAAATATGTTGTCACGTAAAGGAGTAGTTCACTTCAAACACAAAAATTTACAGATAATTTACTCACCGCCTTGTCATCCAAGATGTTCGTGTCCTTCTTTCTTCAGTCGTAAAGAAATTATGTTTTTTGAGAAAAACATTTCAGGATATTTCTTCATATAGTGGACTTCTATGGTGCCTGCGAGTTTGAACTTCCAAAATGCAGTTTCAAAGGGCTCTACACGATCCTAGCCGATGAAGAAGGGTCTTATCTAGTGAAACAGTCTGTCATTAAAAAAAAAAAAAAAATGTATATACTTTTTAACCTCAAATGCTCATCTTGTCTAGCTTTAATCCGTGTCAATACAGTTAGGGTATGTTGAAAAACTCCCATCTCATTTTTCCCTTCAACTTCAAAATAGTCCAACATATGTCTTACCTTTTTTTTGTAAAGGGCATTTTACCTTCTTTGCATGTTCACTTTGTAAACACTGGGTCGGTACTTCTGCAGCAATATAGGATGATTTTGAAGTTGGAAGAGAAAATGAGATGGGAGTTTTTCGACATACCCTAACTGTATTGACCTGGATTACACAGAGTACGCACGTGCATGGCAGAGCTAGACAAGATGAGCATTTGAGGTTAAAAAGAATATACATTTTTATTTTTTTTTAGATGGTTTCAATGGTTTCGCTAGATAAGACCCTTATTCCTCAGCTGGGATCATTTAGAGCCTTTTTGAAGCTGCATTTGCATTATAAAAGTTCAAACTCGCGAGCACCATAGAAGTCTTTCTCAGTAAGATTCTTTAATAAGAAGTCTTTCTCAATACTTATTGTTTTTCTCAATAAACATAATTTCTTTATGACTAAACAAAGAAAGACGTGAACATCTTGGATGATCTGTAATTTTTTTGTTCTGGAAGTAAACTACTCATTTAACACAGTCTGCAGCTCTGTCAAGAAATGCAACTTGAATCTTACACAAGGAGAAATCTGTACATCAATTTTAGGCAGAGATGCCAGCACTTTCTGTGGGCCTGAGCTCATCTTAGATTGTCCAAAAGACAGTGAATATGTGTGCTGTGAATACACAGACATCAATTTATCAGTCCCAAATACAAAGGGACCATCCAGACTTCAATCAGTGACAGGTGCAAAAGCTAACGTTTGTCATGGTATATGGGTGCATTAGTGCAAACGGCATGGGTGATTTGCATATGTGTGAAGGTACCACTGACGTGGAGGCATATATTGGGATTGTACAGAGACATATACTGCCATCAAGATGACATCTTTTATATATATATATATATATATATATATATATATATATATGAAAAGTTCAGATGCAAAACCAGCTAAATCCATCTGACGTCTTTCTTTAAAAAATGCATTTTTATCAGGCTCAGATGTATAGGTTTCTGTGTAAGTACCAGTACTTCTGATTGGGCTGAGGCTGGTATTTTAGCGAGTTTGAAGAAAAAGTATTTGATGGACATATAATATGTGTCAAGAGCATTCACTCAGTATCATTATCTCATTTTTGACCAAGATGGCTTTTAGCTGGTTTTGCATCTCAACTCTTCATATATATATATATATATATATATATATCTATCCAGAACCTTGATCCTGGAGGGCCAGAGTCCCTGCAGAGTTTAGCTCCAACCCTAATCAAACACACCTGAACAAGCTTATCATTGTCTTCAGGATACAGTGTTTTTTGTTTTTTTTTTTCTCAGGGTTGGAGCTAAACTGCTCTAAAAGATGGTCTTATCTAGCGAAACAATATTTTTTTCTTTTGTCTAGCTCTGCATGAACTTTGTGTATTTTGTTTCAGATATGTCGAAAAACTCCCATTTCATTTTCTCCTCCAACTTCAAGATCGTCCTACATTGCTGCAGAAGCACTTACCCAGTGTTCATAAAATGAACATGCAAAGAAGGTTAAACACCTTTACAAAAAAAGGTAAGACAGCGATGTAGGACGATTTTGTTGGAGGAGAAAATGAGATGGGAGTTTTTCAACCTACCCTAACTGTCTTGAACCAGAATACACAGAGTGCACGCAGAGCTAGACAAGACGAGCATTTGAGGTTATGAAGTATATAATTTTTTTAATTTTTTTTAGAAAATAACCGATCGTTTAGGCAGATAAGACCCTTCTTCCTCGGCTGGGATTGTTTAGAGCAGTCTGCAAAACTGCATTTTGGAAGTTCAAACTCGGGGACACCATAGAAGTCCATTATATGGAGAGAAATCCTGAAATGTTTTCCTCTAAAAACATAATTTCTTCACGACTAAAGAAAGAAAGACATGAACATCTTGGATGACAAGGGGGTGAGTACATTATCTGTAAATTTTTGTTCTGGAAGTGAACTACTCCTTTAAAGTTTTGGTACCTGAATGACTCCCTGAGCTTTGCAGCCTCCTGAAAGAAAAGTAATAAGATAATTAAATGAAAATAAAAAAATCCTTTTATAATTCTGTCATTACCAATGACAGCCTCTCAGCGGATGCCCTGCAAGCCCTGCTGCGTGACTGAGAACAGAAAAATCGCCTTTCAATTGGAACAGCGTCATTTTTCACCCTATGTGTCTACTGGAAAGTAAACACTGTTAACCCCAGGGGCAGGGGCCAGGGCCCCCACCAGCAGCTGTCAGACAATTCACAAAATTCAATTATGCATCATACCTACTCCTGTAATGGAGATGACATGAAAGAAAGGCCCTTGACACTGTAGAGACAGTCTAGTAAGCCTGTATGCATTATCCACCCCAAGGACTTAATTGCATAGCAGCACATCCTCAGTTAGGAGGATGAAAAATGCCTGAAATCATGAGTAATACTGTAGAGTACTAGAAAAATACAAGTATAATTCATTCTATGTGATGCATTTGTAGAATGTAGCCTGACGTGTTTATGAAGACTGGAACTATACATAGAAAAGCGCACAGATAATGTCCTGCCTATGTGTGGATCACATGGTTTGCAGAGGCTGTATTACATTTATTTCAAAAGGAAATGGCACCTCTATCTCCATCAATCAGTGGCTAATTACAGGCTGCACATAATGGGCCACCCTTGCTGGAAAGAGTAGGAAACAGATCTTTTGAATGGTTTTGGCTCTCAGGGCTGTGCGTCTTCCCATGGAGCCAAACAAAAGCCAAAGAGTGGCAGCAGCTGTGGAATATCTGCCCGACCATTAGCAGGTTTGTCAATGCGCGCACCATCTTCATTACAGGAGCGGGGCAGAAATCAATACATGATCCAAGCTGCTTTTCTTTCAGCTGTGACTTGAGATGCCACTTCAGATTCAGCTCACATATGGATGAAGCACCATTATGAGGCCTTACATTTTTAATATCAAATGTGTGATGGAAAATGAAACTGAAGGAAATGGGTTTCACACTGCAAGCGTAAGAAAAAACACCAGCACAACTGCAACAGAAAATGCCATGATTTACATAAGAATTGCACTTCATAAATTATGTAAGAGACTGTATGTTATCTTCATGGTGGTTCCAAAAATAAATCAATCTGTTGATGTGAAATATTGATTTGAGTTTAAATTATTGTATATTTGTAACTGTATCCGTAAGTTTCCGCCAAGAAAGAAACAGTCCTGAGATTACCTCTTATTTCCAACCTGACAGCTGAACATCTCCAGCACTCAAACATCAATTCAGTCACTAAGAAGTGAAAAAAACAATTGACTCCCCCAAGAGCAAGTACTGATATAAGAAGAATCTTTTCAGCTATTCTTTCCTCCTTCAGCCCGCAGAAACGGAGACACAACAAACGACACAAAAGCCCGATGGCGCCGCTCACCCCTCTATAACCAACTACCGCAGGGAGCGTCACCACCCACGCACGAACCGCCAGAGCCCACTTTAATCACAAGACGGTTCTCACAACACACACCTACAAATAGGCACAACCTCTACAGAAGTATCGAAGCACATCACACACACACACAAAGCGAGAGCTTGGGTTTATTGCTAGGCGGTGGGTTAAAGAAAGTTTACCTCATTCATGATGTCGCAATCTTCGTTCTTACAGTTCGTTCGTTCGTTCGCTGGTTTCACATTGTATTTTTTGGGTATTACTGCACGTTTCGTGAGTTCATACCAACTGCTACATACCAACTGTAGCAGATGAGTTCACATGAACGTAGCGATGGGAATTCGAGTCATTTCGTGAGTCGGTTCTTTTGAACAATTCGTTTCGAGCTAGTTCCACACATGATTCAGCTATTTTTAGGTCGTTACTCGTACAAGGCCACTTGTGGCATCCACTTGTAGCTCTACAAATCATAAATGTAGGCCTGTTGTTATTGTAATTTCGTGTGTCCAAGTTCATTTTGTTGCAGCCTTTGAAGTTTTAGCCTGGCCTATTTACTACCTAAATACTTAAAGGGATAGTTCAACCCAAAAATGAAAATTACCCCATGATTTACTCACCCTCAAGCCATTCTAGGTGTACATGATGTTGTAGGACGCTGTTTTGCTCTCCTCTGCACTTCCACATCTGCCACTTTTTTACCGGAGCTTATGCTATGCCTACTTCCTACGTCATCTGCTGGAACGCCACTCTCTTGTAAGTGTGCATACGACAGCTAGCAGAAACTAGACATTACAGCTTGTAAAGTTTTAAATATGGATATTTTTCTTACACAAATGCATCAGTTCGCATCAGAAGGCATTTATTAACCGTCTGGAACCGTGTGGACCACTTTGCATGATTGATGGATGCACTTTATTGGACTTTTATTGGACTACTGAGTCTCAACAGCCATTCACTGCCATTATAAAGCTTGGAAGAGCCAGGATATTTTTTAATATAACTCTGATTGTATCTGTCTGAAAGAAGGAATTCATATACACCTAGTATGGCTTGAGGCGGGTGAGTAAATCATGGGGTAATTTTCAGTGAACTATTCAATTTAATTTTCTCAAAATTTCTTATTATCATCTCACTGTGAAATGATTCCCCAAAACACTGAGTCAGTGAGCTGATGACTCGAAAATAACTGACTGATTCAGATGGTCCCATGAACGATCAACCGATTTGTGAGCAAATCAGTTTCAGTTCAATTCATGAATGAATCGTGGCTGGATTTGTCAACCGGTTCAGTGCTTCATTTAAAACGAATAGACTTAAAGTAACCATAAAATGAAATAATTTTTTTTTTGGAATACTGCAGCATTCAATATAAATAATTTACCTAAATTTATGTGCTCTTGTAATAATTTAAACATTAACTTCTCAATTCCTGATGGACAAAATCAAGTCCCTGCCAACATTTTTTCTCATTTGAGAAAACTTTCACTTGGATATGCGACACCAGAAAGAAAACCAACGCAATTTCCATCTCTTGTTGATTAGGCCACAAATCAAACATAACTAACATGAACTTCAGACCTTTTCAAACAGACCTGACGCAATTCATTGAAAAGCAGTTTTTACATCAGCGAACCGAAACTGAACTCTGGCGTCAAACTGACTTGTCACCAACAGTTTGTGTGGAGCTTGCGAGGACACCTGAGAATATCTGTGCATGCACAGGCATTGATGATGTACTGCAGGCCTATTTGCTGGTGGCTTCTCTTGCTTTATCTGACTTAGTTCTCCAGAGTACAAAAGCACTCCCTCTGAGGCTAACTGTAGTAGATATCCTCTGCCTGGAAATAGAACTGCACCCTTTATCACTTTAATATACACAATGCATTCATCTATTCATTGACTGCTTTTCCCTGGAGTCATTTCAGCAGAGCTTATTGATGTTTTTCGTCTTAATGCATTCACATAGACATACATCAGAATTACCAGCAGCATCTGAGTGGCTGTGTAGTCATCTTCAAAGTCCTGTCTTTTCTAATCCTATTCTTTCATGGAGATCATGCAATCAGGCATTAATTAGCATTAATTTTCAATAAATCAGTGATGTGGAACTAAAATGCACTCAACATGTTTACTTCATGTCCAAGCACTGAAAACTAATCAACACTTGAACCTCTGTTAACCTATCAGAATGAATAAATCAACAACGTTGTGATATAAGAATAAAGTACTCAAGCAATACAATATCTGATACCATTGTTAAAACATGATACATTTCTGCATTTATTTAAACAACATTTTACAATATCCTCAAGGCATCCCAGTATGTTATTTGATGTAAAAACCTGGTGAATGAATGTGTGCTGGCATACCAAATCACTATACCTCCAGGTTTTTGTTTTTATATCTGCTATTTTCAATGCTTCAGTGCTTCATCTTTTATCTTTATTGAAGTGAGTAGGAGTTCCATCTGTGTCCCAATGCACACACATGACTACAGCAGGATGAGTTATCCAAACAGGGAAAAGGAGAGAGATACAGAGGGAGGGAGAATGAAAGACAGCTGGAGACATGGGTCAGTGATCGATAATTTTCAGAGGAAACGAAGGGCAGTGTGATGAGCCGCTCCACTTTTTGCTGATGGAAATATGAAGAGCCTCTGGCTGGCACTTCACTCTGTAGAACCACAGCATAATACCACTCTCTCTGAAACCACATTCGGACTGAAATCACCGGCAAACAAGAGAGGCAGTGCACAGTAAAATGTTTACAACCGTATCATCTAGTTTAAAATTTTTTAAATACCCATGGGAGCACATGAAACAGTGCACCATGTTCCCTTTTGTCATTACCGAAACAATGATAACATGTTTCGGCCGTGACTGTTTCGGTAGTGGCAATTTTATGGAATAACACCCCAAAAACAATGATGTTACTACCGAAACTTCACCAAATGTTTTGACCATGACTGTTTATGGATAACTCTATGTATAAGGCAAGAGAATCTTCATGCATATTTAAAATGGAAGCAGCTTGCAGTAAAATTGCACTGGCATTTCAAATGACATATATATTGTATGAATTTATCTTAGTTTAGAGGTGTGAGTTTGCATGCGTTTATTATTAAAATACTGTTTTGTTTATGGAACATTCTCTAAAATTGGTTCAAAGTCAGAATTGGAAATGTCTTGGAAAACAAATTTTGTATGTATGCAAATTGTATAATATTCAAGGTACACATTTCTGGTAATTGTGCAGTTATTTCTCATATTGTATTTTTAAAACGTTTTGGAATATTTGTACTCTCCCCAAATTTGTCAACACAGTAATATATCAGTTAATAAGAAGGGTTATATTGGACTATTAAGATTTTACTTACATCTGCTTTGTAAATACTTTTCTTTCTTTTTTATTGAAAGATTTTCAGAGGTAAATTTTAAGAATGTTTCAAGTGTGATTTATGAGATTTGTTGTATTTTGAATCCAATTTTTCTTTGTAAAAGGCAAAAAGATCAAACTGATTTCAAACTGAAGGTTTCAACAGTTTGAATATACATTGAACCACAGAATATCATAACATCTTAGTTGATAATTCAGTATACTTTATTTTTGACAAAACATCCCATGTTTCGTTCGTGACTGCACATTTTCAGTAGTGACAGTAATGTTTTGGTAGCGACCACGTCACATTATAGAATTTTAACCCACATACTAAAACATACTAAAATACTAAAAATTTGCATAACTGTACTAAAATTTAGTGTTCCCTTTTGTCATTACCGAAACAATGATAACATGTTTCGGTCGTGACTGTTTCAGTAGTGGCAATTTTATAGAATAACACCCAAAAACAAAGATGTCACTACCGAAACTTCACCAAATGTTTTGACCGTGACTGTTTCGGTAGTGACAGTTTTAGATACTTTTGAATCTAGATGCTAATCAGCACATGGTTAGCTAGCACAGTTCTGACAAATATGTTGTACACATATAAAAACTAAATGTTATGGAATAACAACAAAAAAAGTGTGTTTATAGAAAATGGTGTTCGTTAGTGACGTTCTTTAACCCTTTGAGTGTCACTGTCCACTCTGTGGGACTCCTAAGTTTACTTCACCATATTACAAATAAATCCCAATCTAATCATGACAAACTATACATCGTTGGAAAGCTCTAAGACTCCTAAATAGATATTTTACCATATTTTTGTGTTACAAATTAGGTAGGAAAAGTAATAGATTAATATATGTCAAGAGTGCAACTTAAAAAATATGCATCATAACATGAGTTCTGACCTTTATCACAAAAGACTTTCTGTGTTTCCTTTTTCCCTTTCACGCTTTAGAAATCTCAAAATTCATCCTTTGAAAGGCATTTTAAAATCAGACATTGCATTACTACGAAATATGTATATCAAAATCATATTACCAAATGTTTTCATTCATGAATTATAAAAATTTAAGTCTGGATAGTGCATTTTCATGTCTGTGTTCAAAAATGGGAGTGACAGTGAAACGGTTAAAGTTACACAAAATGTTTTCATACTTTTGAACACATTTTCCTCAAAATGATGGGGGCTACCTACTTGACACATACATATTTCCTGATCATAAATGTAGGGGTGTCGTTAAAACCAGTCTCAGCCAATGGACTAAAACATTGTTTCGGTGGTGACATGAAAATGTGGGACACATTGTTTTACACAAAGTTTTATAATTTACAAAGAAAATATAAAATACATTTTTTGTTTTGAATGGTTCGGGACAGCAACCTCCCAAATAAAAGTACCCAATAAATGATGATTTTTTATATATATTAAGCTTACTGATATTTTAAATATTATTCTGGGTCCCAACAGATAATAAAAGGATCTTAGTAAACATCTAAGATTTAAATACTTTAATGCTTTTTAAATGTGTTTTTGGTTGTGGAACAGCAGTTTGCACAAAATCTGTAGAATGCCCCATATAGGAATCCTAATATGGGATATAAACTATTTGAGAAAGAAAACAGAAAAAAGTTAAATTAGGTTCATCAAAACTGCGCAGTTACGAGAGTATAAGGTCTGTATTCATAAGATGTATTTCCAGGAATAGGTCTGTAGATGTTTTTTGCTAACCTAAGAAACAATCAATACTGAGAAGAGGCTGGAAGGATGTAAGATTAGCTGATGGAATAGATAAAAAGCCTGTAGCAACTGTCTGGATTGGTATCAAAGACAGCTCATAAACAAGTCATCTTTGATAGCTCTTGAAATGCACAACATACTACATACATTTACTGTAGCTCAGCTTATGAGCACACAGTTTATGAACATAAGAACATACAGACGCATGTAAACAAACACATTCTTATCTGTTTTACAGAAACAGAAAGAACACATTTAAATAGACATATTAATGTCAATAAAAATATCAGTGTTAATATATATAAATGAATGATGCCCTCCAGTATCTCCTGTTCAAACCATTCATATACAGTTTTATTTTGACTGTACATTTCCCAACATATTACATAGTACCACAACATGCATTTTTGGGTGCACTCTCCCTTTTGTAGAGAGGACATTTGCAGACAAGTTCTTGTCTGAACTATCCCTTTAATAAGTCTAGACCAGACCAGACCAAGTATTACAAATGGAGAATGTACGTGGGAGATAGAGTAGGCAGCTTTTTTAAATCCAACACATCCACACCAGAAAAGGTTCTCAGTCAGGTTCTCTTGTGTGTGAGGGATGAGTAGGAGTTGAATGTTGATGTTTCTCAAACAAAGCGGAGGTCTTCCCTTGAGATTCAACCCCCCTCTCTACCTTCAGCAGTGCAGAATGAAAGGTTCCAGGCCCATTTTCATCTGCAAACTTATGTGTGTGAAGGCGGTGTTGTCAGATTGTCCTCAAAACACTTGACATCGATAGAAAAGGCACAACATCAAAGCCTTGGAGCAGAGGAAATATGTGAATCCGTGATGTAACATCCATGGATAGTTTGAGAGCTGAACCAGGAAAATGAAATGATTAATACAGTTGCATCAGAACGTGTAGATTTTGTCCTTCATTCAACTTTATTAACTTTTCTTTTAAAAGATAGCAGAATGTTTTTTTTTTTTTTTTTTAAGATAGCAGAATGTTTTACATTAGAAAATGTAACATTATTGATTTTACTGCACTGAAACTACTGGATAAGAACAAAACTGAGCTACACTGACCAAAATTATAAACACAACACTTTTGTTTTTGCCCCCATTTTTCATGAGCTGAACTCAAAGATCTAAGACTGTTTCTATGTACACAAAAGGCCTATTTCTCTCAAATATTGTTCACAAATCTGTCTAAATCTGTGTTAGTGAGCACTTATTCTTTGCCGAGATAATCCATCCACCTCACAGGTGTGGCATATCAAGATGCTGATTAGACAGCGTGATTATTGCACAGGTGTGCCTTAGGCTGGCAACAATAAAAGGCAACTCTAAACCGTATTGGGGGAGGGGGGTCCAAAAACCAGTCAGTATCTGGTGTGACCACCATATGCCTCATGCAGTGCAACACATCTCCTTCAGGTTGTTGATTGTGGCCTGTGGAATGTTGGTTCACTCCTCTTCAATGGCTGTGCAAAGTTGCTGGTTATTGGCAGGAACTGGAACACGCTGTCGTATACGCCGATCCAGAGCATCCCAAACATGCTCAATGGATGACATGTCCGGTGAGTATGCTGGCCATGCAAGAACTGGGATGTTTTCAGCTTCCAGGAATTGTGTACAGATCCTTGCAACATGGGGCCGTGCCTTATCACGCTGCAAAATGAGGTGATGGTTGTGGATGAATGGCACAACAATGGGCCTCAGGATCTCGTCACGGTATCTCTGTGCATTCAAAATGCCATTAATAAAATGCACCTGTGTTCGTTGTCCATAACATACTCCTGCCCATACCATAACCCCACCGCCACCATGGGCCACTCGATCCACAACGTTGACATCAGCAAACCGCTCACCCACATGACGCCATACACGCTGTCTGCCATCTGCCCTGTACAGTGAAAACTGGGATTCATCCGTAAAGAGAACACTTCTACAAAGTGCCAGATGCCATCGAATGTGAGCATTTGCCCACTCAAGTCGGTTACGATGACGAACTGTAGTCAGGTCGAGACCCCGATGAGGATGACGAGGATGCAGATGAGCTTTCCCGAGAAGGTTTCTGACAGAAAATCTTTGGTTATGCAAACCGATTGTTGCAGCAGCTGTCCAGATGCCTGGTCTCAGATGATCTTGGAGGTCAAGATGCTGAATGTGGAGGTCCTGGGCTGGTGTGGTTACACGTGGTCTGCGGTTGTGAGGCCAGTTGGATGTACTGCCAAATTCTCTGAAACGTCTTTGGAGACGGCTTATGGTAGAGAAATGAACGTTCAATTCACGGGCAACAGCTCAGGTGGACATTCCTGCAGTCAGCATGCCAATTGCACGCTCCCTCAAAACTTGCGACATCTGTGGCATTGTGCAGTGTGATAAAACTGTGCATTTTAGAGTGGCCTTTTATTGTGGCCAGCCTAAGGCACACCTGTGCAATAATCATGCATCTTGATATGCCACACCTGTGAGGTGGATGAATTATCTCGGCAAAGGAGAAGTGCTCACTAACACAGATTTAGACAGATTTGTGAACAATATTTGAGAGAAATTGGCCTTTTGTGTACAGAAAAAGTCTTTGAGATCTTTGAGTTCAGCTCATGAAAAATGGGGGCAAAAACAAAAATGTTGCGTTTATAATTTTGGTCAGTGTAGATCAGGGGTGGCGAACGTCGGTCCTGGAGAGCCGCAGCCCTGCATAGGTTTGCTTCAACCCTAATCAAACACACCTGAACAAGCTAACCAAGGCCTGAAGGGTTACTAGAAAGCTACAGGCAGGTGAGTTTTATTAGGGTTGGAGCTGAACTCTGCAGGACTGTGGCTGTCCAGGACTGGAGTTCGCCACCCCTGGTGTAGATGATATCACAACAGTCTTCTATTCACCTTTTTCCTGAGTAACTGATGAGCACCACCATGATGGATTCTAACTTCTGTTTGGGTGTTCTCCTGTTCAGGTCTCCACAGAAATCCATGTTAAAATGGGGTAAAAAAAAATCGATTGAATTAATTAAACCGAAACTTTTTCAGTATAACTAAATGTAAAAATGTGCGCAGGGGCAAGCTGTACTATTGTTGGCTGCCACAGCAACTGCAATATGCTTAATGAATTCCTGCAAAGTACTTGTTTTGCGTACCAGTAAATCTGTCACTGTCCAGCTTGGTATGCCTTGCATAAACGAAGACAAAAGAAAACGAGCATGGCTTGCAGTGCCTCAAGTTAAAAAACTGTTTGTGAAATAGTAAAATAACGTGTTAAAATAATGCGTGCTCTTATCACTTTGTGGACAAAATCCCCCTAGCATCGCCTCAAACTGAAGCTGTGTCCTCATCAGTTTTCAGTGCAGCTAAACTGCCGTTTCATGTCATCTATCCACTCATTAAACAATGACAGACGAGTTACTGCAAAGAGAACGTCATTGCGACACTGTAAAGTGATGAAACTACGGCGCTATGTGATTTTAAAACCATTTTCATAGGTTTAACGTTATATTGTTGGCTCGGAAAATATGTTAATTTGACAGAAACGTAAACCATCGTTCCAGTCAGGTGAGACTTCCGCGTTCAGGAAAAAGGTGGATGGAGCTGCTTTATTGCTTTATTATTTATCTTTGTCTCAAATTTTATGAGTTTTGCAACATTGACCGTTATAGAACTGAATGAAATAAACACTGAACTGAATTGAAATGAGGCGAATAATTTGAACTTGTTTTATATTTGTTGAAGTTTGCATAATTGATTGGGTTATTTTGCTGTTTATGTGAAACTGCTTTGAAATACTGAGATTGTATGTGATTAAAGCTAGCTGAATATATAAGCTTTCCATTGATGTATTGTTTGTTAGGATAGGACAATATTTGGCTGAGATACAACTTTTTGAAATTCTGGAATCTGAGGGTGCAAAAAATATACAGGGTCCAGGGTCACATATAAATAAAAGTGACCTGACTTGAATTTATATTATGCTGTCAATAGTCAGGCACAGAGGAACATTCAAAAACTCAAAGAGACTTCAAAATATACCCACATGAGCTCTAGATAATATAACTGTCTGAAGGTTTTTCAGGGTCTCTAAAAGACATGCGAAATGATAGGCTGTCAGGGGACTTTTGTGGTTGAGAGACTATGTTAATGACTGGAATGGAATCACTACATTTTGGTAATTATGGGTTCCATGCTTATATATGGAATATCATGTTATGCATAATGGTTGTGCACAGCTTTTTGTCACACGCTGTTAAAGGGACAAAAGGTTTCACCTGGTTATGTAACCTACTAATAATAGAACTGAAGAAAATTACCACATATTCACAGAGATTTAATTTTTGCATTGTTAATGTGAATGTGCAATTGTTCGATGTAGAGTTAAGCACTGCATCCAGAAGACTTGCAGGTTTTCTAGACTAAATAATGACAGACATTTAATTTTTGCCTGAACTATGTCTTTAACCACTAACAGAAAAGCCTTGAAACCAAAAACTAGAGTTTCCATCTTACCCAAACTGAAAACGTGTGCAGTGTTTGTCTCAATCACTCAGTGTTGAACTGCAGGTTGTGAGTCAGCAGGAGTTTTCCCACAGTGCCAGTGCTGCCGCAGAGCTCCCAGCACAAGAGTGCTTATACCAGCTGGACAAAAACAAAATGCGAAAATCAACCAGCTCACAGAAAAGCACAGACTTTTCTTATTTTGAATAAAACATTTGAAGCTCGGGAAGAAATATGAAGACCAGACTTTCCCAGCATACATCAAAGATGTAGGAAGCCTCTAATGTACATGTCAGCTCATGATTCCTGATTAAACATTCAGTTTATAAAATGTTTAGGCAAATTTACTAAATATAGGTCTTTGTATATACATTGATTTCTACAGTGAAACCACATCAGTAAAGTGCATTAGCTTTTACCTGCACTTGCCTACTGTTCAAAATTTGGGGTGTAGAAAGAAATTAATACTTTTATTCAGCAAGGATGCATTAAGTTGATTAAAAGTAAAGACATTCATAAATTTGCATAAGATTACTTTCAGATAAATTATGTTACTTGGAACTATTTATCAAAGAATCCCGAACAAATCGCGGTTTTTCACAAAAATATTAAGAAGGAAAAATGTTTTTAACACTAATAATAATAAGAAATGTTTCTTGAGCAATAAACATCTTATTAGAATGATTTGATAGAATGAAGGATCAGGTGACACTGAAGACTGGAGTAATGATGCTGAAAAGGCAGTTTTTCATCACAAAGAGTGAAAGAGGGATAGTGAGTTGGTTCTTTTAAGTGAATCAAAAACATTCAGCGCAACCAGTGTAGTCTGATTCCCAAATGATTGATTCTAGTGAGTCGGTTCTTTTTAGCGAATCGAAAACATTCAGCGCAACCAGTGTAGTCTGATTCCCAAATGATTGATTCTAGTGAGTCGGTTCTTTTTAGCGAATCGAAAACATTCAGCGCAACCAGTGTAGTCTGATTCCCAAATGATTGATTCTAGTGAGATGGCTCTTTTTAGTGAATCGAAAACATTCAGCGCAATCAGTGTAGTCTCATTCCCAAATGACTGATTCTAGTGAGATGGTTATTTTTAGTGAATCAAAAGCATTCAGCGCAACCAGTGTAGTCTGATTCCAGAATGATTGATTCTAATGAGTTGCTTCTTTTTAGTGAATTGAAAACATTCAGCGCAACCAGTGTAGTCTGATTCCAGAATGATTGATTCTAATGAGTTGCTTCTTTTTAGTGAATTGAAAACATTCAGCGCAACCAGTGTAGTCTGATTCCAGAATGATTGATTCTAATGAGTTGCTTCTTTTTAGTGAATTGAAAACATTCAGCGCAACCAGTGTAGTCTGATTCCCAAATCTCATCTAATTCTAGTGAAATGGCTCTTTTTAGTGAAACGAAAACATTCAGTGCAACCAGTGTAGTCTGATTCCCAAATGACTGATTCTAGTGAGATGGTTCTTTTTAGTGAATCAAAAGCATTCAGCGCAACCAGTGTAGTCTGATTCCCAAATGACTGGTTCGCCGGATAGCACACGTACATCATGGAGATGTCTATTTGACGTCTGCAATTATATCTGCATATTGTATTTTTTTTTAGAGTGTTTGCTCATCTGCGACACTGTACATCTAGGACGTTTTATATCACTTGTCAAATAGACGTTTATTAGATGTCTTTAAGATGTTTAGGATTTAGAATGTATGTAAAACTGACATCTTCAAGACATTTGTAAGATGTTTGTACACAGCAGATGTTTTCCAGACCAAGTGATATTTAATGGATTCTTGGAGACACAAATGTGCTATCTGGGCTAGCGAGTTGGTTCTTTTTAGTGAATCAAAAACATTCAGTGCAACCAGTGTCGTCTGAAGAGTTATTTAACATTTTAAAAATATTTCACATTTTTAATGCATTTTAAAACCTAACCAACTTCAAATGTTTGAACAGTAGTGTATATCATTCAACACTGTGTTAATAGTATGTAATTTATGTTCCTGGCATCATATTTGGTGCATAAAATGTCTTTAGTAAAACCCAGAAAGTTTTTGTCTTTCTCAAATTTCTGTGCCTAGTAATATTTGTAATTAATACAATAATTCAGATCTCCGAGTCCTGCACATTGTAGCTTATTAAGTTGGAAGCTCATTTAAATAATGGTGGTCTTTTTTTTCTCCAGTAATACTGAAAGATTTCCTTCATAACATGACTCCTCACTGATATCACGTTTATTTTAACATTAATTTTAAAGTGTGTCATATTCCAGTATTACTTCAAAGGACGGTTCACAGATGTCTGAGCTGAGCCGTGAATATCAACTGACCCTGGAACTGCCTCTGGCTGCCATTAACTGAACTGTAAACCTTAATGCAGCCGATGCAGATACACAAGCCACTGCTCACCAGATGCCACAGGCCACAGCTATGAAGAAAAACTGATCTTTGTTTTTTTCTTTATTCCGTTCTATTATCTCACCTCTCATTGGAGGCCTTGTTTTCCTCTGACATGATCCGTATATTAGATTTTCTGTCTCATGCCCTGTGGCTTCTCAATGTGTATTCATAAGAACAAGCAAAGTGACCACTCTGGGATATACAATAATACCAAGCTATCTATTCAAAATATTATTGTTACTGTGATTTGGTTTGTTCTTTCTCTGAAAGGACCATTAAGACAAATCCAAACGGTTGATTGTGAAGTAATTGCAATACAAACATGTCTTGTGAAAAAAAAAAAAAAGTGATGAATATGACTATGGCAGCTTACAAGAAGCCATTAATTAATGCAGACCTGTAAAATATTTAAAAATCCATAAGATCTTTATATTGGATTTGCATGCAACTGTGTATTTGTATTCATAAGAATGAACACAGTGACCACTCTTGAATATACTATACACCAATGACAGTTTATTCATTCTACTTTTTTTTCATATTGCTGTAATTGGTTTTGTTCCTTTTAAAGGAACATTTCGTCCTCTTCAACATTACGGCAGGCAGCAGAGGGTACAAAAGATGTACTGTAGTGTTAATATAAATGTAATACTTTCAGTAAAACAGAGAACACGTAAGCCAGAATAAGCTTTATGCATGGTCCAAAAATAAAGTAAACTACAGCTAGAACCATTGCAGCAGTCATAGTCGTTAACCTGGTGTTGTAGGATAATGGCAGTGAAAGAAGGCCAACTGAGAGATTTGAATCAAGTTCTGATAACTAAATAAGGATTCAACAGAAGTATTTTTTCATGTACAAATGTCTGTAGTTGATTATGGATGAGCAATAATAGTCTGTAAAGATAAATCAATTGAGAACTAAATAACATAACCAGTGTAGTTAGAACCAAATGACTCTAAAGTAGGCTAGGTTCTTTTAAGCGAATCGAAAACATTTAGCGCAACTAGAGTTTTCTCATACTTTAATGATTCTAATGAGTCGGTTCCTTTTATTGAATTAAAACACAAATTGCAATCAATGTAGCTCAATCCCCTATTAAATGACTCTAGAGTAGTCTAGATTATTTTTTGTGGTATTATTGTGGTCTGATTCCCAAAGCACTGATTCTAATGAGTCTGTTCTTCTGAGTGAATCAAAAACATTAGTGCAACCAATGTGGCCTGACTCCCAAACTATTTATTATATTAAGTTGATTCTTTTTAGTGAATCACAGATATTCAGGGCAACCAGTGTAGTCTGATTCCTAGATGATTGATTCTAGTGAGATGGTTCTTTTTAGTGAATCATAAACATTCAGTGCAACCAACGTAGTCTGATTCCCATATGACTGATTCTAGTGAGTCCATTCTTTTTAGTGAATCATAAACATTCAGCGCAACCAATGTAGTCTGATTCCCAGATGACTGATTCTAGTGAGTCAGTTCTTTTTAGTGAATCATAAACATTCAGCACAACCAGTGTAGTCTGATTCCCAGATGACTGATTCTAGTGAGTCCGTTCTTTTTAGTGAATCGAAAACATTCAGCGCAACCAGTGTAGTCTGATTCCCAGATGACTGATTCTAGTGAGTCCGTTCTTTTTAGTGAATCGAAAACATTCAGCGCAACCAATGTAGTCTGATTCCCAGATGACTGATTCTAGTGAGTCAGTTCTTTTTAGTGAATCATGAACATTCAGTGCAACCAGTCTAGTCTGATTCCTAGATGACTGATTCTAGTGAGTCCGTCCTTTTTAGTGAATCGAAAACATTCAGCGCAACCAGTGTAGTCTGATTCCCAAATTAATGATTCTAATGAGTCGGTTCCTTTTATTAAATTAAAACATGAATTGGACATTTTTATTGAATTAAAACATAAATTGCAACCAATGTAGTCTGATTCCCAATTAAATAACTTAAATAAAAAGAGTACTTTAGGTTATTTTTAGTGAATCAAAAACTTTCAGCACAACCAGTTTAGTCTGATTCCCAGATGATTGATTCTAGTGAGATGGTTATTTTTAGTGAATCATAAACATTCAGCGCAACCAGTGTAGTCTGATTCCCAGATGATTGATTCTAGTGAGATGGTTATTTTTAGTGAATCATAAACATTCAGCGCAACCAGTGTAGTCTTATTCCCAAATGATTGATTCTAGTGAGTCCGTTCTTTTTAGTGAATCGAAAACATTCAATGCAACCAGTGTAGTCTCATTCCCAGATGATTGATTCTAGTGAGATGGTTATTTTTAGTGAATAATAAACATTCAGCGCAACCAGTGTAGTCTGATTCCCAGATGACTGATTCTAGTGAGTCAGTTCTTTTTAGTGAATCATAAACATTCAGCGCAACCAGTGTAGTCTGATTCCCAGATGACTGATTCTAGTGAGTCCGTTCTTTTTAGTGAATCGAAAACATTCAGCGCAACCAATGTAGTCTGATTCCCAGATGACTGATTCTAGTGAGATGGTTATTTTTAGTGAATCATGAACATTCAGTGCAACCAGTCTAGTCTGATTCCTAGATGACTGATTCTAGTGAGTCCGTCCTTTTTAGTGAATCGAAAACATTCAGCGCAACCAGTGTAGTCTGATTCCCAAATTAATGATTCTAATGAGTCGGTTCCTTTTATTAAATTAAAACATGAATTGGACATTTTTATTGAATTAAAACATAAATTGCAACCAATGTAGTCTGATTCCCAATTAAATAACTTAAATAAAAAGAGTACTTTAGGTTATTTTTAGTGAATCAAAAACTTTCAGCACAACCAGTTTAGTCTGATTCCCAGATGATTGATTCTAGTGAGATGGTTATTTTTAGTGAATCATAAACATTCAGCGCAACCAGTGTAGTCTGATTCCCAAATGATTGATTCTAGTGAGTCCGTTCTTTTTAGTGAATCGAAAACATTCAATGCAACCAGTGTAGTCTCATTCCCAGATGATTGATTCTAGTGAGATGGTTATTTTTAGTGAATAATAAACATTCAGCGCAACCAGTGTAGTCTGATTCCCAGATGACTGATTCTAGTGAGATGGTTATTTTTAGTGAATCATAAACATTCAGCGCAACCAGTGTAGTCTGATTCCCAGATGACTGATTCTAGTGAGATGGTTATTTTTAGTGAATCATAAACATTCAGCACAACCAGTTTAGTCTGATTCCCAGATGACTGATTCTAGTGAGATGGTTATTTTTAGTGAATCATAAACATTCAGCACAACCAGTTTAGTCTGATTCCCAGATGATTGATTCTAGTGAGATGGTTATTTTTAGTGAATCATAAACATTCAGCGCAACTAGTTTAGTCTGATTCCCAGATGATTGATTCTAGTGAGATGGTTATTCTTAGTGAATCATAAACATTCAGCACAACCAATGTAGTCTGATTCCCAAATGACTGATTCTAGTGAGTTGGTTCTTTTTAATGAATCAAAACATATATTGCAACCATTGTATCCAAATTACGATTATCAAATTATTTGGCAATAAAATTGCATTTCTTTTTACATTTTTTTTTATTTCTTACAAACATTAAAAGTACTGTTAAAGCAACTACAAAAATTAAAAAAGGAAAAAATTTAATTCTTTATTTATCTCCTTCATTCAAGAAACCACTAGCTTGAATTACTCTGCTTTGTTTTAAACATTGGGAGGACTTAGCAGTAGGTCAGTTGGTTGTCCAAGACGTGCATATTTTTACATGCTGAGAGCCAACCTATGGGGGAGATCGTAAATAAAAAGGTGAGGATGCTGCGTTGAGAGGCCATACAAGCTGAGCTCTTCACTTTGATCTGAGAGGTGTTAGATGGAGAGTTCAACAGCAAAATTCATGTCTCTCTTATGTCAAGTGACACATAAGTGAAGCATAATGACAATTAAGAGCAATCGAAGACAGGATCTTATACGCATCATTTCCTGTAGAGTGAATCTCGTAGTGTGAAGCCCCCATCTGTTCTGAGATTTACTGGTCCTGTATAGCGATTTTAAGTCTAACTCACATCTGCTGTGTTGAACCAATGAATTAAGATTCAAGTAACGTACTTTCTACATTTCAAGATGTGACCTAAACAGTCTTCTTCAACAGAATGAATTTTCTCCTTTCATAAATTTATATGACAGCGTTTTATTTTCTGAAGTGATATGACCTGCTGCGGCTGCCACTCTCATTTTGTGAAGCGCAGTGAATCAATATGTAGTTTACCAGAGTCTGTTTGGTGCATGGATTTCACAACCTTCATTTTTTAAGTTGTAAGAGTTGTAAGAGTTGTAAGAGTTAAATTGCAAGCTCAATGCCATCACACAAGATGTCTACTAAAAAAAAAAAAAAGTATATTAAGACTAATAATAAAATACTAGACATTTTAAAAATGAAATATTTAGAAATATTAATCAATTATTTGATTAATCATGGACTCAGGATTGATTTCTTCATGGTTTCCAGAGAAGACTTTACAGAAAAAGCCATACTGTTTCACATTTAACAGCTATTTTATCATTTTGAAATATTTTGAAGCATTTCCACCTGCTTTAGTAATATGTTATGTCACTGAAAATCTCCTGCGGAAATGCAGAGAGCAATTGAATGATGTTTTTTCCTGACCACAATCCATTGAAGTACGACAGCACTCCATTCTATCCTCAGGTCGAATGCTTTTTATAGTGTTGATAGAAATGTGTCATTGTAAAACAACATTTAGGTGCTGCTGTTTGTAACACAGGTCCGTTTCACGTATCTGATGTGTTCTGGGAAAAGGCAGCAAGCTGCAGGAAAAGAGAGACAAGCTCATTAAACTGGTCATCGGTGTCAGATCCCACGGTGAAACTATATGAGGTACCCCACTGAGACTGTGAGAGTCTATCACACAGACCAATTTCAGTCCTGTGAGAGGTTTCCTGCTTATCTTTGTCTCAGCGAGCGTGTGTGTGAATGAATATGTAAAATAAGAAAAGGAATAGAAAGAGGGAGTGACGAAAAGAGCAAGGGAGAGAGCGTGTGACAGGCCTCTGTGTCGCAGAGACAGAGTGCCAGACGTTGACTCTCTCGGAGGCTTCAGGCCCTTCTCTCTCCTCATTAGTGAGCAGAACGCCATCATGTCCCACTTCTCAAATCAGATTGAGGTTTGTGATGACCCTGAGGCTTTTAATGAGGTTTACTAAGCAGTCACCCCCACATTGTTTTGCTTCTTGTGACTTTTCTCATTCTTGCATGGGCTCTGTTTCAAAATTCCTTGAGCTACCTTTGTGATTATCTCTATGAGCAGTAACTGAAATAGAACCTCATTTATGATTTGATTCATATGAAGCAACTGTATGTCAAACAAAAAAAGTTTGTCATTTTAAAAGTCAACATTTAATTTCAAGTGTTTAACATGTTGCTTAGCTGATGACATTGTGCTCTAATAAGCATACAACACACATACAGTTGAAGTCAAACACCTTGCAGAATATGCCAAATGTTAATTATTTTACCAAAATAAGAGGGATCATTAAAAAAGTGGTATTTTTAATTTAGTACTGATGTGAATAAGATATTTTATCATAAAAGTGAAAACTAAACTGCCTGCTGTTCATTCAGGTCCCACAAATTCTTTGGTTTTTCTGCAGTTTTGTGTATTTGAACCCTTTCCAACAATGACTGTATGATTTTGGTTGAAAACTTTTTGAATTTGAATATCAGGGTAAATGTTATTTTGTTTTCTTGGAAACATGTAAGTATCTTCTGTAGCTTCTGAAGGGCAGTACTAAATGAAAAGAAATATCTTTTGATATTTAGGCAAAATACAAAAAATGTACACATCTTCATTCTGTTCAAAAGTTTTCACCCCTGGCTCTTAATGCATCATTTTTCCTTCTGGCGCATCAGTGAGTGTTTGAACCTTCTGTAATAGTTGCATATGAGTCCGTCAGTTGTCCTCGATGTGAAAAGATGGATCTCAAAATCATTGTTGAAAAGGGTTCAAACGCACAAAAATGCTAAAAACCAAAGAATTTGTGGGACCTGAAGGATTTTTCTAAAAAACAGTGGGCAGTTTAACTGTTCGGGACAAACAAGGGACTCATGAATAACTATCACTAAAAAAAACAAAAAAAACAAAAAAAAAAAAAACAAACAGAAACAAAACAACAACAACAACAACAACAAAAAAACAGCTGTGGATCATTTAGGTAACAACACAGTATTAAGAATCAAGCATATGTATAACCTTTTTTAAATTCAACTATTATTTTCTTTTACATCTTTTGTGTGAAATATCTCATTCAGGTCAGTACTAAATAAAAAAAAAATCATAAAATGATCCCTCTTATTTCAGTAAAATAATTAACATTTTGCAGATTCTGCAAGGTGTACGTAAACTTTTGACCTCAACTGTATGTTTAATATATAGAATTGTATAGATAAGAAATAAAATAAAACCCCTTTTAATTTGCTTTTTTTTTTTTTTGAATCTGTAAAAAAAAACTTATTTTTTGGAAGTAAATAAAGATTACTGGAGTTCATTTTACAATAAAATGTAATTTCAGCCTTTTTACTCAAAAATTTCATGTTTAATTCAGTGTTACTTACTGATTCTTTGTAATTATTTGTGAAATTTACTTGCATTTTCTGAGTGAACATTGTCACTGTAAAAAATTACTTTGCAGTCAGTTTAGTTGTTTCAATGCATTTTTTTAAGTTGACACAATTTTCAGTTTTTAAAATTGTTCATTCAACTTGACATTTTAAGTTTTCACTGTCTCAGCTAGTTTGTAAGTGGACTTAAAGGATTAGTTCACTTCCAGAACTAAATTTACAGATAATGTATTCACCCCCTTATCATCCAAGATGTTCATGTCTTTCTTTCTTCAGGATTTCTCTCTTCATGTAATGGGCTTCTATGGTGCCCCCAAGTTTGAACTTCCAAAATTACAGTTTAAATGCAGCTTCAAAGGGCTCTAAATGAAAGACTTCAACAAGAACTTCAAAATTGCCCTACATCGCTGTTTTACCTTTTTGTTTTTGTAAAGGGTGTTTGACCTTCTTAAGGCTGTTCACTTCATAAACACTGGGTAACAAGGGGGTGAGTAAATTATTTGTACATTTTTGATCTGGAACTAATCTTTGAACTACAGTATTTGCCCCCTCAACTCAACTCAACTCAAAAAAAAAAAAAATTTCAATAATAATATCACGTTCTCAACCTCATTAATGAAGACCGTTGCAGACAGAAGACATTCGTCAGCGATCTTAGTGAGCTTCTCCACAAACAAATTAGGTAAATATTTGTATTTATTAGTTTAATATATGTGTACAATTACGTATGTTGTCTAAGAAGAATACAAGTATGATTTAAAGCATCATACTTTCTAGCTATATGTAACGTTATGGCAGTGTTCGTTTTGCGGCACTCTGAAGTGGTTCCACAATATTTTCCACATAAACATTATATTAAATATTCTCCCATGTAGTACTGAGCTAAACTTATCTATAGAAAGATAAATTTATCTTTCTATAGATAAGTTTATAAAATACAAAATACAGTTTGGTGTGTATTATTTGAAGCCCATTTAGAGACCGTTCTCTAATAGTGATGGGAAGTTCGGATCATTTTACGGACTCGGATCTTTGAGTCTCGTTCAGCAAAATGAACGAATCTTTTTTTGAGTCATTTCGTTCACTTTAGCAAAATATAATTAAAATCCTCCCTAACACATCTACTGCTTACACAAACGTTGATCACACTATAAACAAGACAAAACTATAATGCTATAAGAAACAGAAAAGATTAATTCATTGTTTACCTGTCTATGATTGGCTCACCTCGCCTCTTATCTGACAAGTTTTCGGGTTTGAGTCATTCGTTCATCACGTGATAGCCCAATAAGCTTAACGAATGCAGTCTGAGCCGGAAAAAGAATTGATTAGTTCATCTCTCGAGTCTTCGGGTTTGAGTCATTCGTTCATCACGTGATAGCCCAATAAGCTTAACGAATGCAGTCTGAGCCGGAAAAAGAATTGATTAGTTCATCTCTCGAGTCTTCGGGTTCGAGACGTTCGTTCACCACGTGACAGCCCATAAGGTGAACGAACGACTCCAAAAACCCGAAGACTCGAAACAGATGAACTAATTCCAGTATAGAACATAATAGGATGTTGCGCTTGCGCGACTGAACGAATCACTCCACGAGACGACTCGTTCGTCCCGAGTCACATTAAAGATTAGTTCAAAATGAACGAATCGTTCAAGAACAACCCATCACTATTCTCTAACAGACCGTGAGATGGAGCACAACAGAAAACTGTCATGTTGTTTTAAAAAATAAACTAGCATTTTATAATCCTTAAAAGACATCCGTCATATACATTATACATAGATGAAAAATGAAGGGGGAAAAAACAAGATAACTACTTGAACTGTCCCTATATCCCAAATACTCCAAAATACTGACATTATAGCTCTTTTCCAAAACCTAAAGCCAAAAGGTTATACACACTAAGTATGCTGCCTAGTTTTTGGAACAGACTTTGCATCAAGAGTGCACCTGTGGTTCTTAAAACGCTGACTACAAAGACAACTATAATGGTTGTTGTTTTTTACCAGGGAATTAAAGTTACTGGTCATTATTTCATCTTGGAGAACACATATGCCTGTGTCTTCAACATGATGCCATGTGCACATGAAATGACTTTTTGAACATCATGTTTTTTTTTTTTTGGACTCTGCCAATCTACGCCCTAGTTTCTTTCTCTTTTGACTACAGAGATGTATGGCTCACTATTTCTCATTGTTCTATTTGATCTCGGGAGACACAGTGTTACCCATGCAGAAAATGAGCAGAAGCCTTTTTTTCTCCCACTTTTCCTTAGCGTAATGATGGCAGCTGCACTTTTATGGCAACTTGTCATCACCTGGATATCATTTTGCCAGGAACAGGCCTGCATCCTAACTAGCCACTAGCAGTTCCAAAAATGTATCAACTATTCATTATGTCCTCAAATAGCTTCTGAACATAATTAACTTTTTTTTTTCTCTTGGCCTTGATATTTAAAGTCTTGCTCATACGACACTGTAAAGCTGTCTCATCAGTCTCATCTTACTTCTTCTGGGGAAAGATAATTAATGTTACACCATTGTGAGTGGGTCAGCTGGCCACCAATCTAATTTACACTGCCAAAGTTAATTTCAGCACCTGTGTTGGGAATAATAAACCTCCCTTCTTAGTCACAGGTTGCTTGACCTTCTTCTCTTTATTTTATTTGTTGAGTTAGTGCCATTAGGTTATATCTGAAAAGTTGCGGTGGACGCGAGAGACAGGTGGCCAGGGAATGAGCTGTTGCTTCATTGCTTTTCAATGGCTAACCTGTTGAAAAGACCAGCTGGATTGATACTCAGGCGGGTCTAGCATGGCTAAATTGATACCAGCACTAACTAACATAAACCAGCTTGCACCAGCATGGAAATTAGACAGGATCTGGGAAGTTAGAAAGTCACACAGATCAAAGAAGATGGAATCTCCACTTAGCATTTCTAGATGAAATTCTTCATAAAGTACACTAAAAATAAGGTCTGCACTGCATGTGGTCTTTTGCTTGAAATGCCTAACTTTTAAAACTGAGATGATGCTCAGCTTGTGTCCTCCTCAGACTGCTACTACACAAAAACAGAATTAGACATTTCGGTGGCTGTGTTGTACAAGAGGGAGTTGGACAGATCTGCTGACGTTAACGGAAAACGGCACCATTAAAGGTACCCTTGACTCCCCAGAGCAGTGATTCTTATTCTGATTATGTAATTACTTTCAACAAGCTGCAGTGCCAACAATTTTCAGCGACAGGTGCAAGGTACGTGGTCATCTTATTTAGTCGTTGTGTTGTTTACATCCTTTGTGACCTCTGCTTTGTAAAATATAATATAAAAGTAGTTTGTCAGCAATACTTTTTGTAAATAATATATCAAAGTAATTCTACAGTCTTTACTCTGTGCAAGTACTTGTTCTGATTTTACTTTTATACAAAAGCGTGAACAAACACAGTAGCACCAAAACACATTGGATGTCATTTACTAACATGTAACACATACATGTATAAACTATATGTTTTCTTGCAGAAATAATGATTTAACAATACATTTTCACATAACTACAACATTTTTACTGGCTTTGAGAATGAGTAATTTTTCTCGATCTTACTGCGTATGTCTGATAATATGCGTGCTAGAAAACACGAGAGATGGAGAGAGCAGGAGAGCAAGAGATGAGGCTTTATATGGATGTGGTTCTGGTGTGTTTTATGCAAATTATAAACATACGTGGATGCACTCCGTCGTTTAGAATATAAACCGGATTCATCAACATCAGAACGAGGGTAATGTGAGAACGCAACTTGTTATGAATCCAGTGTCAAGTTTTTCTGCGCATGTACAGTTGATGCAGAATCTGAAAAATGTTAATTATTTTTCTAAAATAAGAGGGATAATACAAAATGCATGTTATTTTCTTATTTATTAGTGACCTGAATAAGATATTTCACATTAAAAGGTGTTTATATATAGTCCACAAGAGAAAATAATAGTTGAATTTATAAAAACAACTGAGGGACTCATATGCAACCATTACAGAAGGTTCAAACGCTCGCTGATGGTTCAGAAAGAAACACAATGCATTAAGAGCTGGGGGGTGAAAACTTTTGGAATTTGAAGATCAGGGTAAATTGAACTTATTTTGAATTCTGGGAAACATGTAAGTGTCTTCTGTAGCTTCTGAAGGGCAGTACTAAATGAAAAAAAAGGTATTTTTCAGGCAAAATAAGAAAAATGTACACATCTTCATTCTGTTCAAAAGTTTACACCCCTGGCTCTTAGTGCATTGTGTTTCCTTCTGGCGCATCAGTGAGCGTTTGAACCTTCTGTAATAGTTGCATATGAGTCCCTCAGTTGTCCTCAGTGTAAAAAGATGGATCTCAAAATCATACAGTCATTGTTGGAAAGGGTTCAAATACACAAAAATGCTGAAAACCCAAAGAATTTGGGGGAAATTAAGAACTTTGAAGAGCAGTGGGCAGTTTAACTGTTCAAGACAAACAAGGCACACATGAACAACTATCACTAAACCAAAAAAACAAAAAACAACACAGCTGTGGATCATTCAGGTAACAACACAGTATTAAGAATCATCATAAACTTTTAAACGGGGTCATTTTTATAAAAATTCAACTATTATTTTCTTTTCTGGACTATATGTAAATGTCTTTTTTGTGAAATATCTTATTCAGGTCAGTACTAAATGAAAAATAACATGCATTTTGTATGATGCCTCTTATTTTGGTAAAATAGTTATCATTTTGCAGATTCTGCAAGGTGTATGTAAACTTTTGACCTCAACTGTATATGAATTATACAAAATTATTAGTCAGTAAGTCCCATAGACCTTAGTCAAATTTAAATTTTTACAGGAATGAAGGGAGGGCTAGAAGTACAGTTGTTTCATGGCATATAGCTGACACAACTTCCTCTTGAAAAAAAAAAAAGAAAAACTTCCAGTAGACAAAAACTCCATAAAACAGTTGTAAAAGTTACATAACGTAAGTTAAGTTAAGTTGTGATCATTTACATGATCTAGGACATTTTTATAGTACGTCCCACTGTAAAGACTATAAGTCTGTCCCTCATATCCTTGTTTTCATCCGAGGTTAAACATGTTAAATTCTAACATGATTCAGGTATATTGTTTATTAAACTGAATTCTCTTTAGAGTACATACTGTGTTCTAACAGCAGAATCTGCATCAAAGCACCAAGTTTAGCTCTTTGAAAGGCTCCTTATTTTCATACTGCTTAGTTACGACAGCGTTAATGAAAACAAATGACAGTTTGGGTCACAAGCACAGTCTTGAGACATAATAAGTGAGAAGGAGAGAGGGAGGAGACACAAGAGACAAAGAAAAGAACTGTAAAAAGAAAAAGACACAAGACAGCAGAATAGTCTTATTATCTGGGGACATGTTACAACAAAACCATGTGAAGCTCAGCACGGTTGTCTTCCACTATAACAGAGAGAAAAAAAATGATAGAATGTATGAATATCACCCAGTGTTGTTTCAGTACATAAAAAGGAGTAACATGTTTTCACACTGTAATGATTTTACAAGATTTAACATTAATTGTATTCAGAATTAATAGAACTGCATTTAATATCAATTATACTGTAGAACTGCTTAGAAAAAGTATGGCAATTAGTTACAAAATATAGTGGAAATCCACACCTTCAGAGTGCAGTGAATAGCTCAGTGTTTACATAAGGACAGTATGTGAAGAGATCAGGTTTGTTCTGAGACAGTCAGAGACACAAAAATCCACCTCTGTGATCAGAGAGTAACATTCTGTCCTGTTGTAAATAGGTAGCCCAATTTTGTGTGAGGGACCTGAATTGGGTCTATCATTATGACCACTGGTCATGACTCACTGAAAGAAATAGAGAGCTAAAGATATTAAGGTCTAGACAGACATTGTTATCTGAATAGCTGCTGTAAGACACACAATATGAGCGAGGCTATTTTAAAAATTTTATAGTCCAAGAGAGAATGGGAGTGCTGTGTGGCAAATAGATCAAACAAAATTATTGAAAAGATTGAATGTACAGATTAGTTATAAATCAGACTTGTATTTCTCTCTTCAACTGTAATAAATAACTTGAATTAATAATTATTTTAATTGGTCCAAGTTATCTTGGCTCCAGACCCACACTATTTAGGTTTCTAAGTTTTTGCAATGTTGAGTAATGTATCACAGACATATCTCATGAATCCTTTTATAAACAAAGTGTAGAGAGAGTGTAAATAAGAGATTAATTGTGCAGTGTAGAGAACTTTGTTGATTATAATGGAACTTTGTGAGATCGTGATGAACTAAGATGAGTGACAGCTTTTAATGATTTTTAAGGGAGTTTGTAAATGAGATATTTGATTTAATACAACAGTTAAATAAAACTTTAATACTAAGTGACTTGCATTGTCTGACTATAACACCATTGCCTGATTTTGTTCTATTTCGTTGTCAAAAATAGTTTGAAACAGATCACAATTGAGCTGCACATCTCCATTCAAACACAGCAGTGTTTTGATTATGAATGTACATGCGTGTTTAAACAAATCTACTGAGTCAATGATTCAATTTCACATTCATAAAGAGAGTCACTTGCTTTATTCCTGAATGAATCAGCCGTTTGAACGAATTAAATGAATGAATGATTCAGTAATGAAATCAGTGACATGCCGCCACCTACTGGCAGTTTTAGCTTCATTTTTAAAGTATTTTTTCAGATATTTAAAACATTTAATATTTCTGTATTCAGAAATTGATATTTAAAACACCTCTGAGCCTCATTAAACATATGAAAATACACCTATAAGCCACTTTTGTTTTTCTGTGCCACCTCTGTAGTACAAATTCATTTTGTTAATACTGATTTCATTTGATTGGTAACTTATTCTTATTCTACTCGTTCTTATTCTGTTGTTTTAATTAGAAATTTTAAAAAGTCTATAAATATATAATTTAAAAAAAAATTGACATAAAAGATGACATTCTTTTAAAGTCAGAAAAATGCCATTACCAAGGTAAAAACTAAATTCCCCTGTAAATCACTTTAAGGAGTCAAATATCACCTCGTAATGAGTAGGCTCATTTTTGATCAGATTTTTTGATTATTGATTAAATTGTGCTCCTAAAATTTGAACTGTGTGTAAAATATTTTGTTTCTAAAAATAAAAGTAAGCGTAGAGCCCTGTATTTGTGACATTTTAAGTGAAACTTTATTTCAAACTAAAACCTGCCTACACTATTTTTTTCCAGTGCAGCCACTTCCATCAAGCTGAAATGGAATTGACCTGTGTTCCACATAAGAAATAAAAAAAACTTAGGCTTGTAATGACACAAGGGTGAGTAAATGATGACAGAATTTCATTTCCAGATAAACTGTCCCTTTAAGAATTAGTTCACAGCATTTGTTTCATTAACAAACAGTGTTTTTCCCATTAAAAAAGACAATATCTATCTTTTTGAAATTGCAGGTGGATTGTCATCACAGCCTCAATGACGTGAGCAGGTTTGTGTACTACAGCTTTCGGATTTACCTAAGGGGGTATAATTGAGCGCTAGATCTTTCATAATTAAAGCTATTTTTATTAAACCCTTGAAACACTCCAACTTACATAAACACCTGGAATCTGAAGGGAAATGACCAGTGGGGATTCATATCTAGTAATTATCTCTTACCTTAAGGATACTGTTTCACGTCACATGACTGTTTAAATTCAAGGTCCAATGTGTTTTTTTTTTTCTGACCACAACGCTTGATGATGCTGATAATGAAAACAAATCAGTCCCACAAGTGATTATCAAACAGCAAGTTGAAGCCTGGAGGCAAATTAAGTTTATTCACGAAAACGACCCTTTCTAACCCATTCCTCATGACGTATAGCTTTAAAAACAGTGCTCCCAAATGAAAGGAACCAGGAGGGATGGAAAATTGTGAACATCCTATTCAGGGGTCTCTCAGCGTCCACTTACCCAGGGTCATTATTGCAAACCTGCACACCGTCTACCAAGAAATAACAATGAACACAAGCGCAGATGGAGTACTGTGCTTACTCAGGGTAATTCAGTTCATTTTGGGAGCAAGCAAATTGCTTGGTATATATACTTATGCTTGTGTGTGTTGGTTTGTTTGTGGTACATCCTGTTCTTTAGTTGTTTTTGACATTTACTTGCAAGGTACCTTTAGACGCATTACTTTATTCGCATGGTGCATTAACACATTTAGCACAACAGCACTGCAGTCGCAGTTTAATATTTAGGACACAGAAGACTGTTGAAAATATCCTCAGAATTAGAACGTTTTATATAAGAGATTAGAAGCCAGGATCCGTGTTGTTTCTTCGGAACGATGAGTCAGAACATCCATTACTTCAGTAAACACTTTTGTCTTTTCTGCCTCTCTCCATCTCTCATTTTCTCTTTGAAAGCTGAAGATGCGGTACCTGCTATAAAATATGATGAGTGGGTGTTTCGGTTTCTACAGTTCAGCATTCAGACAATTTTTCAGACTGGGATTTTTGTTAATACCCATGTAAAGTGCAGGCTGTTCCCTTAATTGACTATGGTGTGATTAAAAAAAAAAGAGAAAACAATACGGCCGACATGGCAACAGCTCATGATGAAAGACACCAGAGCTTTAATAATAAGCTACTCATGTTGTTTACCCAATAATAAGTTGATTCAGGTTACTTTTTCATTATTTGGCCATGATGCTCCAGCTTAATAAAAATACTACATATTAAAAATTTAATGGATTTAAGGTGGCACAATCTTGGGCTGGTTTAAATAAATATCAGACAATTTTGCTGTGGGAAAGTCGCTGAGAAACCCTCATCATTAGACAAAGATCAGGAAGATTGACGCTTTGGATAGTGACTCTAATGTCACAATTTTCGAAAGCCATCTCCAATTCTAGGTAGCAACAACTTGACAAATAGAGACAAGAAATCAAATGCAGCAAAAGTGTGACAGGCTGTTTTGATAATGCTACTCAATTCAGCCCCCAAAGCCATTTTACATTTTAATGTGTTTAAATTGAAATGAGGGAGACAGAGCCAACACAGATAAACACAGATGTGGGGAATGAATCTCTAATTTAAGCAGCAGATTTAGGGAGGCAGCATTCATTAATACATTAAAAACAATACAAAAACACAGCTGTTCGCATACCACCTAGCTTCACCATCATCATGACTGCGATCGTCCTAATCACTATTGTATGCTTGCTGTTGGTCAGAAAGTGATTTAGGCGGTGTTTAGCGTTTGTGAGGTTCTTGTGTGGGCGACGACGCTGATTGAGGCTGAATGCTCCTTTACTGCTGTTTGTAACAGCGCGGTAGGAGGCGAAATGTCTCAAAATGTCAACTTCAAAATTCCCAGGGAATCTGACACCCACTGCGGTCTGTAATCCAGGTTATTACCAGCCTTCACTCCCCCATATGTGATTCATTTTCTCTTTTGGCATCAGTACAAATGGGTGGATTTGAATACAAAGCTAAATAAAATACTGCAGTGCAGAAGGGCAGAGAGGATGGTCAAATCGTAAATATGATACATCGGCACTGCGTCCGTTGTAAATTCTGCTGCAATATGTGTTTACCTGTAGCATTTCAGATCAAGTTGACTTGCAGGGAAAAAAAATGCAGGGAAGTTTTCAGTGTTAACAGATACGGCCGTGATAATCTCGTGACATGCATTAATGGTAATTTCAAAATCATGTCCGCCTACATAACACTTGATGTTTTTTGTTTGCATACGCATGCAAGATTAGATAAAGTGGATTTTTTTTCTTGTCACAACAAAGCACTGATCTACCAGTGCTTCACTTTTATTTTCAGCCTTTTCAGTCTGGATAAAGCTTCACCCACTTCACTACTTGTTCTTGGGTTGCATCAAGTAATTGAAAACTTACTTCTGTAGCAGTACAGAGACCCACGGACACCCACTGTTTGTTTCCTGACTGTATGATGCAAACAGATCTGGCAAGCCATATCCAAAGATCAGCAGCTTCAATCAATTTGGCTGGAAATTGGAGAGTACCAGTCTGGAAGCGAAGTTATGTTTACAAGCCATCAGACTGATGCAATAAGCACTTCTGAGGGAAAACTAATCAGTGAATTAGACAAAGCATGCCAAGTCTATTATATGTGGTCTCAAATATTTCAGCCCCTGATGGTCGATGCTAAGCAAATCATTTGAACCCAAACGGCATCTTTCTCTACTGATGGTTGTTGAAAAATTATTTGCATTCTGACTTCACAATTTTAATTAATTAGAGGATTATTTCACCCAAAAATGAAAATTCTTTCATTAATTACTCACCCTAATGTTGTTCCAAATCTGTAAGACCTTTGTTCATTTTCACAACAAAAATTAAGATTCAAGAGCTTTCTTACCATGCACAGACAGCAATGCTACCACATTCAAGGCCCACAAAGGTAGTAACAATATTGTTAAAATAGTCCATGTGACATCAGTCGTACAATCATAATTTTATGAAGCAGTAAGAATACTTTTTGTGCATAGAGAACAAAAAAAAAAAACAAAAAAAAACTTTATTTGACAGTTTCTTCTTTTCCGTGTCTGAGTCTTCTTTCACGTATCACAACACATGCGTGTGGTGCTTCTGATGCAGGAGCTGGGTCATTCTATAATTAGGGGTGCATTTAGAATTTGACAATGTGGAGAAAAAAGTTTTTCTGTTTCCCAAAAACCGAAACATGACCTTACATAGCTGCTTTGAAACAATCTATACTGTATAAAGTGCTATATAAATAAAGGTGATCTGTAGGAATATGTGCATGAAATGCCATCTATGTTTGCTATTATCCACCGTGTTACCGTTACTGGGTAACACAGTTGACATTTTTTAGTGTTTTGGGCCTATACTCAACATGGAAGCCTAGAACTACTGAGCATATTGTGTGTTTAGTAATATATTTTTAGAAACAAAACATAAGTTTGGTCTGCTAGTTTAACCAATATTACGAGAAAGAGAGAGAACATAACTTCCTGTGTTCCATCCATGTGCTTCTAGAGGAAATATCATCATACTGTGCAACTTAGTTGACAATGGTTTTTCGGACACAAATAAAAATCACAATAAACACTTATTATTAAACAATTATTTTTGAAGTGCACACCCAAATGTCTTGATAACCTTATCTACCTGAAGGCAAAACTATGAAATTAATTTTTATTTAAGGTAATTTTTATGTTTAAATGCAGAGTAGAATGAGCAACTTTACAAAATCCAACAGCTGAATACCAGGGTTGTATGTGATATGAACATCATTTTTGAACAAAAGATATGACTTTTTCAACATACAGTAGTGTGACTGGGAAAAATATAATTGTGTACTAGAAAATTAAGCATCGAGGCTTTATATTGATGAAAATATATTGAAAATATACTTCACGGACATGAGATATACCCACAATTATAAAATGACCCAGCTGGTGTTCTGACAAACCCTGCACCTTGTTTACAATCAGAGGAATGTGTCGTGGGTACTCGAGACATGCGTTGTGGTACACTCTTAAAAATAAAGGTGCTTAAAAGGTTCTTCAGAGTGATGCCATAGAAGAACCATTTTTGGTTCCACAAAGAACCAATTAGTTAAAGGTTCTGTAAAGAACCATCTCTTTCTTACCTTTTTATAATATAAAGAACCTTCTTTTGCCACAAAGAACCTTTTGTAAATCATAAAGGTTCTTCAGATGTTAACGGTTCTTTATGGAACCATTACAAAAAAGGTTCTTCTATGGCATCATGATGCACCTTTATTTTTAAGAGTGTACTCTAGTGAGTGCGCTTCAAAGACTGACATGGAAGAGAAAAAAGTTGAATAAAGTTGTCATTTTTGTTTTCTTTTCACACAAAAAGTATTCTTGTAGCTTCACAAAATTAAGGTTGAACCACTGATGTTGCATGGACTATTTTAATGATGTCCTTACTAGCTTTCTGGGCCTTGAACGTGGTAGTTGCATTGCTGCCTGTGCAGGGTAAGAAAAGCTCTCAGATTTCATCAAAAATATCTTAATTTGTGTTCTGAAGATGAATGAAGTTAGAATGAAGAATCAATAATTACTGAATTTTAACTTTTGGGTGGAACTAACCCTTTAACATTTGTTGATCTCACTGTGTTTGAGATTTATGTGTTTAACTATACACCGATCAAGCAAACATTATGACCACTGACAGGTGAAGTGAATAACACTGATTATTTCTTCATCACGGCACCTGTTAGTGAGTCGGATATATCAAGCAGCAAGTGTCCTTCTGTCCTCAAAGTTGATGTGTCAGAAGCAGGAAAAATAGGCAAGTGTAAGGATTTAAGCAAGTTTGACAGATCCAAATTGTGATGGCTAGATGATTGGGTCAGTGAATCTCCAAAACTGCAGCTCTTGTGGGGTGTTCCCAGTCTGCAGTGGTCAGTATCTTTCAAAAGTGGTCTAAGGAAGGAACAGTAGTAAACCGGCGACAGGGTCATGGGCAGCCTCATTGATGCACGTGGGGAACGAAGGCTGGCCTGTGTGGTCCGATCGAATAGATGAGCTACTGTACCTCAAATTGCTCAAGACGTTAAAGGGTTACTCCACCCCAAAATGAACATTTTGTCATTAATCACTTACCCCCATATCATTCCAAACCTGTAAAAGCTTAGTTCGTCTTTGGAACACAATTTAAGATATTTTGGATGAAAACCATGAGGCTTTTGGCTGTCCCATTGATTGCCAGGTAAATATCACTGTCTAGACCCAGAAAAGTATGAAAGACACAGTTTGCGTCCAGCTGATACTCTCCAAAATGGCGCTACGCTGACGCGGAAGAGAAGAATTGTTGAATAAAATCGTTATTTTTTTTTCTTGCCGTACAAAAAGTATTATCGTTGCTTCATAAAATTCAGATTGAACCACTGATGGCACATGGACTATTTTGACGATGTCTTTCATACTTTTCTGGGTCTTGACAGTGGTATAGTCAATGGGACAGTCACGAGCCTCCCGGTTTGCATCCAAAATATCTTAAATTGTGTTCTGAAGATGAACAAAGCTTTTACAGGTTTAGAATGACATGGAGGTAAGTGATTAATGACAAAATTTTCATTTTGGGGTGGAGTAACCCTTTAATGCTGGTTCTGATGAAAATGTGTCAGATTACACAGTGTGTCGCAGTTTGTTGCGTATGGGGCTGCATAGCTGCAGACCAGTCAAGGTGCCCACGCTGACCCCTCTCCATTGCTGAAAGTGCCAACAGTGGGCATGTGAGCATCAGAACTGGACCATGGAGCAATGAAAGAAGGTGGCCTGGTCTGATGAATCACATTTTCTTTTACATCACATGGATGGCCAGGTGCGTGTGTGTTGCTTACCTGGGGAAGAAGGTAAGCTGGAGGAGACAGTGTGATCCTTTGGGCATTGTTCTGCTGGGAAACTTTCTGTCCTGCCGTCCATGTGGATGCTACTTTGATCCCACCTACCTAAGCATTGTTGCAGACCATGTACACCCTTTCATGGAAACAGTATTCCCTTGTGGCTGTGGGCTCTTTCAGCAACATAATGCGGCTTGTCGCAAAGCAAAAATGGTTCCGGAATGGTTTGTGGAGCACATCAACGAGATTGAGGCATTGACTCTGCCTTCAAATTCCCCAGATGTCAGTCCAGTTGAGCATCTGTGGGATGTGCTGAACAAACAAGTTTGATCCATGGAGGCCCCACCTTGCAACTTACAGGACTTAAAGAATCCGCTGCTAAAATCTTGATGCCAGATACCACAGCACACCTTCAGGAGTCCATGCCTCAATGGGTCAGGGCTGTTTTGGCAGCAAAATAGGAACCACCACAATATAAGGAAGGTGGTCATAATGTTATGCCTGATCGGTGTATGTATCTCATTGCAACTCTTGGGTTTAATATATTCAATATCAGACAAAGATGTTTGCCTCTAATTTTAAGAGGCAATAATGCCATGTCATGCAGTGGGCTTTGAAAATCAAACATGGTGATGAAAGAACATGTTTTGTAGCTTCTTGCATTGCTAAATACTAAAAAAATATTTTATTACCTTGAAGAGAATTTGTAATTTCATTAGATGAACAAAAGTTTCACTTTTTTTCAGTTGGTATACTGAAAAAAAAAAAGTGGGTTTGGAGCAATTTTCACCTAGAATTTACAAGTAAATTTGACAAACAAACAAAAAGACCGGTGTGTGAATACATAATTGATTTCACTAAAGATTATGTATTTTTACCCAACAATTAACCTGCTAACTGAAACCCGAAGCACATCTATTCCACTCATCACGCTCACGGGGTAAACATATCGACCACACTTTCTGAAATCACGCTTGGTCAGGAAAACGCATGCAGAGTCGTATCCGACAGCTTCAAGGACGAATCGAGGTTAGGGCCGAGCAAACGGCGGCTTAATCGTTCAATCATACCATACCGTAACACTAAAAAGCATTGCACCGCATCCTATATACGTAATCTTCCATGCATGTCCCATTTGTATGCGACAAGACCTTTGCATCCCAAGGCAATGTGCTTTAAATAAGCTCATCCCCTAACGCTGGGATTGCAGAAGCATATAACGGGAATATGTAGCAGGACACCTGCCCACGACAGGCACAGTCGTTAAAAATTGATCGCTCAGAACATGGGACGCTTCAGATGGGAGCTCTCCATGTGATTCAGTGAGTGCCTTTATCAGCGGCAGCTGCAGTTCCCCTCACAGACACTCACACTGCCTCTCTGAGCACGAGAAACAAGGACGTCCTTCTTTTGCCTGGAAACCAGAGATGTTAGGAACGAGCAGTTAAAGCCTCGCTTTATCATTACTGCTCAACTTTCATTTCTGAGGAGTTAATCAGCTTCTCGAGACATTTGAAATCGCCGTGCAGGTAATTATGACCTTTATGTGTGTGAGTGTGTGTGGAACGAGAGCGTTTGGCTTTTGCTCTATGTGGGATGGAGCGGGAGCTGTCCGCCAGCAATGGTGCTGAAATCAGCCTCAATGAACGAGGAAGTGATTTTGTTCTCGCCACGTATCAGGAACGGGAGTAAATACTAAAACGGGTCGTTTTAACGCATTTATAGGCGTAAGAAGACAGGAGCACAGTAGCGTACGAGATTCACTCGGACTCATTCATCAGACAGCGTTTCGGTACATTCGGACTATAAGCGTGTGGGTTTGATTCGGTAGATGAGGGAAAGTTTACACACAGATTAAGGGATTCAGTCATGCGTTGTATTCTAATATCCTTTATGTATTATAACATTTATATTCTTAAACTCGATCATCATAATACCCCTTTTCTCAAATGTTATTAGATATTCAGGTTGCAATGTAATGTTGCCATTCCCCATGAGAAGAACAAACGCTCCCTGCAGATTTACTTCAAATGTACACGATGTGTACTTGTCCCAGAGCTTGTTATTAACGCTATTTTTCCTAGTGAAGGTTAAGTTACGTGCAAGCACCGATAAGCCACTAACGGTAGCCCGTTGTAATTTTACAACTCTGCACTTTGTGTGAACTGTATGCGAGGTATATTGACCTTTACTGTCCTTCATACGTCGCATCTTGTGAACTGATCGACTGGATAGTATTGTGTATGCCATGCAGTCGTTATTATTACAGTCTTTATTAATGTTTTGTTACATAACCTAAAAATGCCTTCATCCGTGACACCTATAATAAACGGTTTTGATCCAGTCAGACACATTATTTATTATTTTAAGGGTCAAGTTAGGTAGAAATCGCTCCTTAGGGGAAAATAAAATGCACATATCCACTTTTTTTTTTTTTTTTTTTTTACAGTGCATGCTGTTTATACAAACAAAGTTTGCTATTATGTAATTGTCTGTTTCACATTGTAGATCTGGCGACAAGGGACTACTTGAAAAGCTTAACCTGAATGTAATATTTGCTTGAAGAAGGCAGGAATTAAAAGCCATCATCATGAATTTTGTTATGAAGCAAGCGTTGGGAGGTAAGTTTCAGATTGTCCCGTTTCTTTAAACATGACACACACAGAATAGACTCAGAGCAGAAACTATACACTCATGCAGTAAGACTGCATATCAATACCATCATGTTAAATCTGCTTATATATTGCCTTGTATGTCATGCACTGCTCTGTATTTCCATGCACATGGAAGTGAACCAAGTGTTGCTTTTTTGCTTTGGAGTAGTGTTTTCCTATCCATCTTAGTCTTATCTTTAAAGTCAAACAATGAGGTTTAAGATAACCACACAATTGTGAGTGGATAGAACCTCACTATAATGATGGATTAGAAAGCACTTGATCTTTCGGGCTGGTATTTGGTCACAGATAGAGGTCGTGAGTCTTTGCGCATTTCAAAATCTGCCGCAGTTCCCTGTTGTTTTCATGACAGAAGGGTTCGTTTTTGCGTTGGAAACAATCAGATGTTTTTCTCTATTTACTATAACTTTTTAAATGATCCTTTTGTTCATTATTATTATTTCCGTTTTAATTATTTTTGCAAGACATATTTTATATCCATGCAAGCCAGAATTACTGACTGTGCTCTGCCAAGCCTAATCGAAAAAATAATAATTCCATAAATATTGGCATTAAAGGTCCAAACAGAACTGCATCATAATATGGTTCATTAATCTCCTTTGCATCCGTAATGAGGATTTTATCCATCTCACTCTGTGCGGACTTCCGCTCGTCAAAGCACTTAGCCCCATCAAGACTGAGATTGACAGTCCAGTCCCGGGGGGATGTCACGAGAGCAGGACTGCGGCGGTTGATTAGCAGGGATGTGCTATAAAAAGGTGGCGTGCGACCTGTTTCATTAACCAGCTGCCGGGTAAAGCAGCCCATGAGGGTCCTGCCCTAGTCCACTTGCTCCATCGATAAAGAAAATGAGTGAAATCCACTGAGCTGTACAGAAAGGGATTTCACCCTTGAGAAGAGAGAGTGGTCCCAACTTTCCTTTCTCGTCCTCTCATGTCCTTTTTTAAGAGTAGCAGTGCGTGTCTAAGATAAATTGATCCTTGCTTCAGATGTTTCGGGGTTATTATGTTTTTAAAGATTTCAAGTCGCTTATAACTAGATTTGCATTTCCTGCAGGAATTACCAGAGCTTGCAAGGCAGCAAGAGAATAAGTTTTAGGCAAGCTTAGTTTCAGGCTTCGGTTATGCGCAAATGATGATGACCCTCATGGTGCATCTTGTTTTCAGTCGGCTGCACACAAATATCAGCTATAAATGGGTAAATTGTCTATATTATGCAAGTTCATGAATTTATTTTTGGGGGCTGCTAGAATACATTTACATGATTTAAAGTGTGCACCCTCTGCCTGAAACTCTCTGTGCCTTTAAAACCCATCTTTCTAAAAAAGCCCAGACTGTTCTGATTGGTCAGCTGGCCCAGACTGTTGTGATTGGTCAGTCACTTAGAGCATATTACGAAAATGTAACGCCCCTTACCATATTTGGGTTTCAGCTCCCGAGGCCTCACGAGCAGCTGTAAATACTTAGTTTCATAATTGATGAATTTTACAATACTAAATCAATACAGAACTGACTTGCGCTGAGTCATGACATTATTATAAATAGCTGAACTGAACTTGTTTCATAATTGATTAATTTTATAGAGTTACTGTACTGAACTGAATCAACACCGAACTGAATTGAGCTGAATTATCACACTGTTGTCTCTTTAGAGCTGCTTTACAGTGGATTTTGAATTTCTTTCATATTTCATGAAGTTTGCTTCACTGATTCTGTTATTTCCCTGTTATTACTGTAAAGCTGTTTTGAAATAATTTGTATTGTATAAAGTGCAATATAAATAAGGCAGCAGCTATTTGTACTAAGTGCAAATAGCAATATATGCTATTTACACTAAGTGCAAATTGTGATATATTCTATTTACACTATGTAAATATAGCAGTATTTTCTTGCAATAATATTAGTTAGGTGCTATTTATATTACTTAGTGCAAGTGGCAGATATCTGCACCTCAGTATTGTACTACATTATAAAACAGTATGTAATAATAATGTATTGAGTGTAAGGATCATTTTTATTAAAATTACCAAATGGATGCTGCCTTGGGACAATAAAGCCCTTCCTACACCTACCCCTAACCCTAACCAGTAAACACCTGTGAGAGACTTTATTGTACACTTTTTGATTATTTCCATGATTTTATTGAAAATAAATGCCTTTATGATCTGATATGCGATGTGAAAGGCTGATTCGAACTCGGGTTGATCACATCAAAAAGTTACCGCTATGCGCTTTCCCGCTTACACCACTGGAGCCATTGCTTCGCAGGCGTCTTTTGTAATGTTGACTAGCCCAACCACACATTGGTATGCAGAGTTAGTGTAAATAGCCTCTGCCAACAAGACAGGCTATTTGCACTTAGTGTAACTAGACATGCCATATACTGTAAATAATGGTGAGTTGAATTGGCTTACACAGTATTATATCTTTGGTAACTGTGGTGTCAATATTAGAACTGAAATATTAGACTTGATCTCATGACAAAAACGTACCTGTGAGAACTTTTTCGCAAGGCGTGAAATACGTAGTGATGGGAAGTTCGGATCATTTTACCGACTCGGACCTTTGAGTCTCGTTCAGCAAAATTAACAACTCTTTTTTCGAGTCATTTCGTTTATTTTAGCAAAATATAATTAAAATGTTACGTGTTAGTTCCTTAACACATCTACTGCTTAGGCAAACGTTGATCACACTACAAACAAGACAAAACTATAATGCTATAAGAAACAGAAAAGATTAATTTATTGTTTACCTGGGTCTTTAGTCTATGATTAGCTCACCTCACCTCTTATCTGACAAGTTTTCGAGTTCGAGTCGTTCATCACGTGACAGACTCATAAGATGAACGAACGACTCGAAAAACCCGAAGACTCGAAACAGGTGAACTAATTCCAGTACAGAACCCAATAGGATGTTGCGCTTGCGCGACTGAACGAATCACTCCCCGAGACGACTCGTTCTTCCCGAGTCACATTACAGATTCGTTCAAAATGAACGAATCGTTCCAGAATGACCCATCACTAGAAATACGTACCAATAGGTATATATCATTGCAGTTTCTTAAAGAAATCAACAGTAGAGGTGTTAAAACATCATGCACTTGTAATAATTTTCGTACACAGTTATGATTACGGCTATGATTATGTTTCGTTTTCTGACCATAACAAGCCTGCTTGGTAGCTCAGCTGGCACAGAACTCAACATCAGTCAACATCAGTATCTGCAAACACAAGGAACAGTGAGTAGACAGCTTATATATTCCTCGTGTCGAGTGACGATTGGCTATATCTGATTGTAATGTGTAACTTTGCATTAAGTCTTGCTAGTAGAACTTGCGCTAAAGCTTCCATTTTCCACAGTTACGTTTTCGTCATGAGATCAGGTTGTTAGAATCTATACAATTTCTTTGCCCACCCTATGAAAAAAACCTGTGCTTCCTCACCATGATGAAATCACTTACC
Organism: Cirrhinus mrigala; assembly: GCA_036247105.1. Taxonomy (NCBI): domain Eukaryota; kingdom Metazoa; phylum Chordata; class Actinopteri; order Cypriniformes; family Cyprinidae; genus Cirrhinus; species Cirrhinus mrigala. The sequence goes on along the minus strand of CM070020.1, from coordinate 21,840,305 downwards.
CAACTGCTCTTTAAGGGCAGGGCTAAAGCAGCCAGTAGGCGGGCAGTATGCAAATTTATAACGTGTGATGTGATGTAGCTAAGTCACACATAAAAAAAAAGTCAGGAGTGTTTTATGTTGGAGAGATGAACTCTCTTTGGTGTGAACGTTTGTGTAGATGCACAAACAATCAAATAAGCATTTAAATATATGCAGACCAGGCCAATCATAATTCAGTATGCAAATTGATGCAGGAAAGAAAACCAACCCCCTGATACCAAATAAATGGAAGAGCTCGTATGCATTCGCTCTAAAGCTTTTATTGCATCATTCAGATGCATCCATAAATGCATTACTATATTGGCCCATTTCAAAACTGCTGCTGTGGGCTTTTTTTTTTTGTATGCTTGCAGTCTCCACCGTTGATTGATCCTGTAAATCATGGAACAGGCAATCTCCATTTGCCAGCGGCCGTTTTGACAGGCCCCCACACGCGGTTCTGACCGACATTAGATAATAAAGCTCAGGCTGAAGCGAAATAATGGGCCTGTCTGGCTCAGTAAGAGATTTAGAGGCAGCAGGTCAGCATGTGGCGAGAGAGTTCGGCACTAAAGCTCACGGATGTAAGACTAATCACGGTTATGTGAGAGAAATCTCCTGGGCATCCCTGCAGCATCAGCCAGAATGCAACCCGAATGGAAAGCCACCCCTATGCACACTTGCACTCTCACACTTACTCATCTCACTTTCTTGCTGAATTTCACACACATTTGCTCTGTTTTCTTCTCTTCTACATCTTTTGCTCAGTGCTGCACTTTAGCTTGCTTGGTTGGGGTTTAAAAGACATTAAATATTTAGTGATATCAATTGACTGCACTGACACTATTGGGTGAGAACAAAACTTGAACTGAATTGAGCTAAATAATGACATTATTGCCTTCCATAGAGCTGCTTAGCTGAAATTTTATTGTAAATGTTTAATGTGATATTCATAAGTTAAATTTGCAACACTGGATGGAAATGAAGCAGTTGATTCTGTTATTTTCCTGTTTGTTACTGTTAAGCTGTATTGTATAAAGTACTATATAAATAAAGGTGACTTGGCGTGAGATGCACATACATTTTTGCAGCATTTCCCTGCTATAACCATGATATTTTGACCACTTCCTCCTTTGCATCCCTCTGGCTAAAGCAGTTCGGTGGAGTGGAAAGAGAGTCTTGCGTCGACTTGGTCAGCGTTGTTAATAAGCTCGACATGCTTGACTGTGCTTTAATTTTTAAGTTTGTTTTCACAGATTTTCAATGTGCTCTCAGGCCTCACTGTATATCTAATTTTCATTGTTAATTGGGATGCTCACATGTGTGGTAAATTAACACCCATTGTCATTAATATGCAGAAGCTGTTTGGCTGAATCCAATTTTAACAACTGCGTTGAGGCGTTCGGACCTGACTCAGACCACCTTCACACTAGCGTCAGTGCTCTCGCACTTCCTGTGGGGTTTTGGCGGGCCACTCTGACAAAGGGTCATACATTAGCGTGGGTCACAGAAATGCTTAATCTAATCAAATGCCCCTAATCAAAAGCACAACGCAAATTTAAGTCAACTAAAATTAACTAAATTGAGTTTTACTGATTTGATGCCTTTGCAAAACGGCACAGTAATTCCACACCATGGCTGTCACAGGGGTTAATTTGATTCACCTTAATAACAGAACAAATTAATCATGTGAAAACAAGCTATTACTTATGTCACATTTTCTCATTTTAAGCTGTCCTGTGTTAACAGGGCACATCCAAAAGCTCACCCCTTATTTTTAAATAGCCAAGCTTGCTTTTATCGTTGAAGAAACCACAAAATATGTTGATGCTTTTCAAATTGCAAATCTATATATGTAACTTACAAGGGAAAATCAAAGCCTGTGACGTCAGGATGCCCAGCTCTGTGCAGCACCTATTGATTTATGTGTTGACCTATAAACGACTGATCACTTACGTTCAGCCGGCGTGATTTTTAACCATGTAATGAGAAGAACGGTAAACGCAATGTGCTGAAATCAATACGCCAGCTGAGATAGGGCCAGGTGCTGATCCCTCCGCAGCAGGGTATGAGGTTAAACGCTAGATCCGGCATTTCGCCTGAAATCAGATGAACATTAAATTGATTATAGGGCTTTTAGGAGCTCTTAGAGCCAAACTCATGGACTAATCTGACAGTCATCAAGTTTTAATTGTAATGTGAGCCTCTAAGGTGAGCAAAGGGAGGGAAATCTGGTAGAGAAGGGGCAATAAAATCTAGAATGACCAATGAACTCTATTTACAAAGCATCCTCAAAGGGGTGTTTTGCTTTATTTAGCTAATGTCTGAAGATGATTTTGCCCTTAAAGTAGCATGGGTCTTCAAATAGGAGTCAGCAGAAAATTTGAGATGAGAAATGGTAACATTTATTGACTTTTTTCATTCTGTTTTTAAAAAGCTGGTCTCAAATCATGAGAATCGTGAGTATCTATTGACAGCGGCGTTTCCTCTGAGGAGGCAAGGGAAGCAGTAGCTGCGTTTCCATTACCCTTCAAATTGCGCAAATTGAAATTGCGAATTGAAAATGCGCCTAATGGAAATGCATTGATTTCGCAAGAACTCCCATATATCGCAAAAAAGTTTATACGCTCGCATGAGGTGGTTTTTCAGGCAAATCCAAACAGGAATATTTCACAAAACTGCAATGGAAACATTTTTTTCGCATTTACAGGTCACATGGCGTATGTAAAAAGTCATATGATCATCTTTAATGTATTATAACCTCCAAGAAACGCTTAATAGGTGGCCGCTAAGTATAAGGGGCTTTCCCTGCCAATAATACCTAGACAATTTACAAGGAAGACGTCTGCGGCGCATTATGGCTCTTGACACGGCCACCGGAGCTGATCGCTGCCACTCTAGTCAGTGCTTGTGTTTATACCAGTCATGCCGTGCACATTTCTGCTTCTGTAAAGATACAAGCATATTCCTCCGATTAAAGGAGAAGTCCACTTCCAGAACAACAATTCACAAATAATTTACTCACCCCCTTGTCATCCAAGATGTTCATGTCTTCAGTCTTAAAGAAATTATGGTTTTTGGAAAGCATTTCAGGATTTTTCTTCATATAATAGACTTCAATTGTGCCCCTGATTTTTAACTTCCAAAATGTAGTTTAAATGCAGCCTCAAAGGGCTCTAAATGATCCCAGCCGAGGAAGAAGGTTCTTATCTAGTGAAACGATCGTCATTTTTTTCGGAAAATAAAAATGTGTATACTTTTTAAGCACAAAAGCTCATGTAGCACAGGTTCTGGCATGCGCGTTCACGACACTAAGTACTATTGAATCATGTCGAGAGGTCACGCGGAACTACAGACCCAGTGTTTACAAAGCGAACGCGCAAAGACTAAGAAAGTGCAAGTAAGTCAAACGCTGTTTACAAACAAAAAGGTACAACGTGTTAGACGATTTTGAAGTTGTAGGAGGAAATAAGATGAAGTTTTTCGCCATACTCCACCTTTTTTAGCCGGAGTACACAGACGATGAACTTAGATGTGATTCGTAGTAGTGATGGGAAGTTCGGATCATTTTACCGACTTGACCTTTGAGTCTCGTTCAGCAAAATGAACAAATCTTTTTTTCGAGTCATTTCGTTAATTTTAGCAAAATCTGCATCATGTGACAGCACCATAAGATGAACGAACGACTCGAAAAACCCAAAGACTCGTGAACTAATTCCAGTACAGAACCTAATAGGATGTTGCGCATACACGACTGAACGAATCACTCCCAGAGACGACTCGTTCTTCTCGAGTCACATTAAAGATTAGTTCAAAATGAACAAATCGTTCAAGAACGACCAGTGAACGCGCGTCCGAGAGCCTGTGCTACGCGAGCTTTTGTGCTTAAAATGTATACAAATTTTTATTTAAAAAAATGACAGATAAGAGCCTTCTTCCTTGGCTGGGATCGTTTAGAGCCCTTTGAAGCTGCATTTAAACTACATTTTGGAAGTTCAAAATCGGGGGTCCATTATATGAAGAAAAATCCTAAAATGCTTTCCTCAGAAACCATAATTTCTTTACGACTGAAGACAGAAAGACATGAACATCTTGGATGACAAGGGGGTGAGTAAATTATCTGTAAATTGTTGTTCTGGAAGTGGACTTCTCTTTTAAATATAGCCAAAAACTGTTGACATGACTTATCGTATATATATTGTCATTTATAAAATATTACCAAAGTTTTGTGCGTAATGGAAATGCACCTAGTGTCTCCTCAAAATATTGGATGAGAAAACATTTGTAGTACAAAAATAAAATAACGCCAATATTCAAAAATATTAGGGCTGTTCTCGACTAAAGATTTTTCTGCTAGATTTTTCGACTAGTAGATGTTCATTTTCAGCATTAGTCGACTATTAGTCGCATGTTTATTAATAAACCATATAAATCATAATAATGAGCCTTTAATTGCCTACATACTGTAGCCTAATAAGCACTCAAGTATACACAGAGTTTCAAAGTTTCGCGCTCAAGTTCACAGAGACCAAGACGGCAGAAAGCAGATCCTGTTTGCTTTCTTTATTTTATAAAAGCGTTTTTTTTCAACGTTTCGTTGTTATTCTGAGTGCACATAAATAAACATAGAGTCTTTACAGATTCGAAAGATGTATTACTTTTATCTGTATGGCCATAAATGACGGAGTATTTTAAAGTAAGTGATCACATCGGTGCCCCCATCTGTCATGCAGTAAGCGTGCTACTGTTCAGCTTCCACACTCCACATAATAAAAGCAATTGAATAGCGCATATTTTTCTAGGCTGACATTAGATTGAGCGGCCATTTAAAGTTGCTACTACATACATCTTTCAGATGAAAAGCCATATTTGAGTAGATGAATGATAGGTGAGCGTTTGGATGTCCTGCCCGAGGTACTGTATAAACCAGCTGTTAACGTTCTGTCCGTCACGGACTGCGCAACTTCGCCACTTCCTGTAGATTTTTTTTTCTCCAACTAAGTCACTAATAAAATTTTGGTCGACTAAGCCTTTTTTGATCAACTAACAGTTAGTCGACTATTAGGGGGCAGCCCTACAAAATATAACATTAAAAAGTGTATAAATCGCTTGTTTTTCTAAAGAAATATCGTCCAACAGCAAGACCAGCAGGTAAAGTTACAGCAGGAGTCCACATCCCTCTCACCTCCCCTGAGCCCACTGAGTTTTAACAGACCCCCTTCAAGCGTGCGTTTGGTGGGAGGTAACTGAGAATGAATGGAAGAAAGTCATGTGAGAGGAGACAGTGCCTCCATCGTGATAATATTGGATATGACTGGCTATGATCGACTGTGATTGGTTCATGCAATAAATCCCACCTCTTGTGTCCGCGCACATTCGCAAATCAGTCTGAATGAACAGTATAATGAAAATGCAAGGGTAATATCATATTTGGGGGCCATTGGCATCAATAATTTTGAAAACCACTGGTCTACAGTTTAGTAAACCTACACACACATCCGCAGACTCTCCTTTCTTCATGCACACCTTCACACCTGTTTTAATGGCTCTCTGGGACAGGATGCAGTATGTTTTCCTGTCCCCCCACAGTATTGCTGTGAATCGTGCCTGACCTTAAACCTTTGAGCGGAACACAGCCCTCTCTCTGTTTCTCTCTCACTATCTCAATCCATCTCTCTTGTGGGTCAGCAGATGACCACATGGTAGGACACATGGGCAGGTTCTCTGGCTGTAGGTTTCTGGCTCTGAACTGCAGGGACTACAAGTGTGCAATGGCCCTTTCAGTTCCACACAGAGAAAACACCTGCCATCATGATACACACACACACATATACATACCCACAATGCACCAATGCATGTATCAAATTGACATGGTGATCCATTCATGTGCAAATGATGCCATGTGGACACCTTGTCAACACATCAATTCACAATCAATGTCCTTTAATTGCCAAGTCCCATGCAGTGACACATTTGCATACACACTTGTATAAGCACACATACACACACAGACACAGCACAGATGGGCTCTGTCCCCAGAATGACCGGGGGTTAGATATCTGGTCAAGCTGCAGCCATTCATGTGTGTTATAAATGGATGAGTCATGACTTTGGACCAGCCGATGGTCCTACACGGTGCCATGGGGCTCTATAAGGTCTTTGCCAGTTTGACACAGCAAGTGTACTTTACAGGCGAAAAAAATGGAAGTGAAATGATCTTCATTAGTAAGCAATTCAAAAACACAAAATCATTTAGGAACAAAACAAATGAGATCGTCACTGAGTCATTCATTCAATCAATTGTTGGAGAAACGCTGACTCATTTAATAACAGAACAGGTGACAGTCTTTATGAGTGAATCACTGAATCATTTCAGTTAAACAATTTGACATTTTTTAACATATTTACCTTTTAAAAACAAAATCTTCTACATATTTCTGCAAAATTTGAATGCCCATATTTTCTAAAACTCTATACATCCCAGCTACTAACAGTGAAGGGGGTAACGCATTACAAGTAACACGAGTTACATCATTAGATTACTTTTTTCCAGTTTTAATGTAATGCCAATTGTTTTCCCATTTATTGACTGACAGTTCTCCTGTCTGCATTCAATATTCCTCAAAATGAATACAAATAGTGTAATGCAAACTCAAATATGACGCAAACCTGTAAAAATAATTAAATATGTTAAATAACACAAATATCCTTCATGTATTTAATCCCGTTTTATAAACCATTGTTTTTGCTGCTGACCTGATTCAATTCAACCATATTAATAAACAAAAATGACTTTAGATAAACAATTTTGTTTCATTTTTTTTTTAATTGCTGAAGAGTGTTGAAGTCTCTTCTCCCGCAAGTGCACCATTACCTGGGTGCGTTTCCCAAAAGCAAGTATGGTCGCAAGTTCTGTCGTTACAAATAGAGTTCAGTAGAACTTACGACCATAGTTTTATCATGACAACTCTCTGAAGGTCTTAACATGGTAATGGATATGACAGTGTCAATGCATTTGGTCTTGGAGGAGTAGATCTGCTACGCTGCTGAATTGCTGCTGCTGTTTGTTATTGCTGTTTGTAGATTATTGCTGCTTCCGTTGCTGCAAAGCAGGTACAGGAACTTGCTACTGCCAATACACACGCCAGTACGGTGCTGTGAGTATTTAAAATATGCTGCTGTTGCGCGAATAGCATTTAAAATGACCTGTAGCAGATCTATACAGGTGGAGCTGGGGAGGTGGAGGGTTTCAGAGGAACTCTGAAAGCGCGCTGCAAAATGCTCTAGCAAATGCTAACCAGCCATTTAAATGTAAAGCAGCAAGCTTTGGCTGCGTATGCAACATGAACCCATCAGCTTGCGCTAAGCAGTTAAACACTGTGAATATCGTCCGTTTGCATTAATGACCAATCAACCTGTGCAATCTAGAGTTTCATGACAGAACTTATTATTTAGCTAACAGTGCTTTTGGGAATCACACCATTGTTAACATTGTTCAGTCCCTGCTGGTGGATGTAGTATCTACACCATTCATTGGGCAAAAAGCACCCTGCAACATATAAATTATATAAAAGCATAATCTTAATCTAAAGAAGTATTAGTTTTGCCTTCATCTCAAAATATAAGAAAATTATACATGCAGTGCTCATCAGTGTGATCAGTGAGCTCTCACTTTGTACCATGCAGTTATTGATTCAGGCAGGTTTCAGCAGATCATTAGAAAGGTCTCGTTAATCAGTAATCATTATCACCGTTATAAACTACTAACATGCCCTGAACATCCTTCATCTCATCCTAACCATCGGCATAGCACCTTTACAGCATCGTACAGCAAACTGGAATTTTACTATCAGAACGAAATGAATATTTTATAAGAACCCATGTAAAAAAAATAGGCAATGCTCTCTTCCCGGTGCACACACATGGTCATTACTGCCTCGCTTGATATAAAAAAGTTAAAACAAGGAAAAAAAGTGATTTAGTGCCTACTGATGTGGCTCGACATTGTCCAAATGGCCCCATTAAAATCTGTTTGACATTTCATTTCTTTGATTCATTACAGGCAACTCTCAAAGCTCTCTCTTCAACTGTTTCTTTCCTCCTGCAGTCGGCCTAATATTAATCCAGTGTCATGATACCATTGTGAGGTTAATCTTAGCCATAAAACAGCCAAGCCCAGGGAACAATTATCATACTGCGTATCCCAGAGCTCCTCGGCGAAGATTATTATATGTCTGCCGGCATGACAAAAACTTTAAAACGTCCTTGTTTTAAGTCTTATTTTAGCTACAAAGTGTCTGACCTAAATTAGGAATATTCAAGTATAGAAGTAGATCCAGACACAATAAACTCAAGATGTCCCTTGCGAATTGAACAGACACTAAATAAAATCTCAAAGTAATAAGCGAAAGTTAATTCCTAACACCCATAACGTTGCGTGCAAATTACATAAAGGAACCTCGGCATGCAAAAAATAGGCTGCCGACGTCAGCTGTTAGATAACCTTGACGTGTCACGCTCTGGCGGTTGGGTCTCCGAGCTGCTATCCGGTATCCCTGCGAGAGAACTCCATCGCTCGCTGGCACAGGGCTGAGGTCTTTTGGCCGATACGCCGCTTGCCCTTGACCGCTGTCCAAAATGGCGGTCGTGGCCCAGCACGAAACTCTGGCAACCTTTCTGTCCCTAGCAGAGTTAATCCTGCAGCAGCCCTGGAAAGGTTGTGAGCCGTTCCCTTTATGTGACTGCGGTCACAGACACTACTTTCTGTCGACTTTTTCTCTGGAGCTCATCAGTTATGACCCACAGGCTGGTGTGGAGGTCTATTAAGCAGTCTGGTGCTTTTGTGATGAACTACTAGACCATTTGTCAGAGTGTGCGTGTTTGATACAGAGTGTACGTGTGAACGGCGGTGGACGTTTGATCTGGGCTGACAATAATACCAGGTTATGTGATCACACTCTTTATTGGAATGTCTGTTTCATCCTCATTACCATAGAGATGGAGTCAGTCTTTTATCAACAACACAGAAACATGCAAGAGTGAATGCTCATTAATGTGAATTTGTTGGTTAAGTCTTTTGTATTTCTCTCTCTACGATCTAGTTGCTTTTGGTTCTTTTTGGGTTCTCTTTATTCGAGCTGATACAGCATCAATACAGTGCACAATTTTAAATAAATACAGTGTCAAATTTGCCTTTAAGATTAATATCAGTCAGGTCAGATTGAAGGAGTCATATTCCCCTTCTTGTGAAAGTTGTAATAAATTTTCTATGCCTTGAGTGGCTGAACAGAAAAGGGCTGAAAAGAACAAAGGCGAGTATCTACAGTACGTTTTGATCATTGCTAGCTATTTTTGGCTTCATGTGTGCTGGCAGATGAAGTCCAAACAACTTCAAAAACAACATCTTGTCTCTAAAATACCAAAGCAACAGTAATCCCAAAGACTATCTATGTTTACATTGGCCAAAATAAATGAATAAATAAATTTAAAAACCCTAAAAATCCTTATTAAAAAAGACACCTTACAGATGACTTTTATGATTTCTGTGCCACAAACCAAACTTAAAGGATTAATGAAATTTTCCTGATAATTTACTCACCCCATATATCCAAGATATTCCTGTCTTTCATTCTTCAGTCGTAAAGAAATTAAGGTTTTTGAGGGAAACATTACAGGACTTTTCTCCATATAGTGGACTTCAATGGGGATCAATGGGTTGAAGGTCCGAACGGCAGTTTCAGTGCAGCTTCAAAGGGTCTACACGATCCCAGCCAAGAATCTTATCTAGTCAAACAATTGGACATTTCCCCCCCACAAAAAAAACAACAAAAAAATCTATATACTTAACCGAAATGCTCATTCCTGCAGTATGTAATCACATTGGAAAGGTCACGCCTGATGTAGGCAGAGGTACTGACCCAGTGTTTACAAAGCGAATGTGCAAAGAAAGTCAAATGCCCTTTAAGAAAAAGGTAAAATAACAAATTCGGATGATTTTGGAGTTGGAGGAGAAAATGAGATGGTGTTTTTGGCCCTACCCTACCTTTTGTATACCAAAGTACACAGATGAAGAACTAACCATGTGTGATTTTTCCAAGATGATTACGTAATGCGTGAAGACGTAGATGCTAGGGGTGTAACGGTACATGTATTCGTACTGAAAATTTTCAGTACGGGTCTTTTGGTTTGGTACGCATGTGTACCGAACAAATACAGCATTTTTTTTTTTCAGGAAATTCAAACATTCTTTGATGTGGCATGACAGATCGCCGTATAAACGCCTCAAAGTGCTTCTGGGATGGTTCAGAAACTCTGGCAGAAAATCTAGTTTTAAGGTGAATAAACATGAATGAACATCTCATGACGTCAACAAAATGTCAACAAAAGACGTCAACAAAACAGCGTGGAAATAAAACAAGTAGCATTTCATTTACCTCAGGCAAGTCATCAGTGTCCACAGCTCCTTAGTTCACTAGCGAAATTAAGTGTGGAGAAGAGCATTTCCCAAAATATTACACTAAATACTCATTATATTTTACTTTACCTGGTAGTCTTAATTATGTAACGTATGTTTAAATGAATCTGTTAAGAAACATGTAATGACAGCCACTGTGCAACTGAATATATTTTAACAAATAGAAATGTTAAATGTTAAAAATATATGTTAATTTAAACTACATTATGTGAAATTTACATGTTTGCATTCAATTTTTTTTAAAAGTTAAGTGTTATATTTAAAAATAAATAGCAATTAAATATAAGTTTTGGTTAAGTTGTTAATTGTAACCTTATAATGTAAAAGGGCTCCCTAACAGTTCAAAGCATAAGCTGAGGTAGATTTTTTTTTCACTAAGAAAATTTTAATTAGAACTGAATATATTTAAAAAAGAGGAACTTGTTCAGTAAACCACTGCTGTACCGAAATCTTACTGAACTATAATGCTAAAACTGAGGTACGTACTGAACCGTCATATTTGTGTACCGTTACACCCCTAGTAGATGCGCATTGCAGAGCTAGTGCAGGATGAGCATTTATGGTTAAAAAGTGTATAACTTTTTTTTTTATTTTAGAAAATGACTTATCGTTTTGCTAGATAAGGCCCTTATTCGTCGGCTGGGATCGTGTAGACCCTTTGAAGCTGCATTGAAACTGTAGTTTAGACCTTCAACCCGCTGATCCCCATTGAAGACCACTGTATGGAGAAAATGTTTCCTCTAAAACATTTCTTTTCGACTGAAGAAAGAAGAACATGAACATCTTGGATGACCTGGGGTTGAGCAAATAACCAGGAAATTTTCATTCAGAAGTGGGCCAGTCCTTTAAATGCTAAAATAATGATTGTTATCAAACAGGTTTCCCAGATACTTCTACATTCTCTTGGCTGAGCCAGAAGCTGACATGTCAGAAACATGTTTTGACAGCGCCACAGAGCTGAAGTGTTTACACACTTCAGGAAGTCAACCTACGAACGGTTTATTTATAGTTGTCACTGCACATGAATCTAAGAAAAAGGCGCTTTGACATCAGAATAATTACACACTTCGGCTTTACGGTCAACTAGAGTATATAAAAATGTCACCAGCACATACAGAAGCAAAAGCGTGATACTGTCAGTGGTTTCAGACAGAGCTGGATCCCAGCATTACCCCAGCTTCCACCGATGCAGACAGCAGGCTATGTCATTTACCATCTGTCACGGGGAAATTCCCTCCCCCTCTTGTGAAAGTTGTAATAAATTTTCTTTGCCTTAAGTGGCTAAAAGGAGAAGGGCTGAATAGAACAAAGGCGAGTGTCTACAGTACGTGTTGATCACTGCTAGCTATTTTTGGCTTCACGTTTGCTGGCAGATGTTCAAACGACTTGAAAAAATCTTGTCCAGGAAATACTAAAGCAGTCGAAAGATGATTTTATGTTTACATAAAACAACAACAAAAAAATTTCTTACATTATATTTTTTACATTCATGATCCAAATCTATGAATCCCAAAGCACATAAAATAAATAAAAATAAAAATGTTCAATTCAGCATCTCTCACCACTTCCTCACCTGGTGTTACACACCCACTAAAATCTATTCCAAGAGAGAGAAAGAGAGCGGCCTTGCTTTTAACAAATGATCTATATGAAATTGTGCAGCATACACAGTCACTGTGGTCCTGTGACACTGGTGGAGAGTTATGGCCCACATTGACGCCATTGCAAAACCATTCATCACTGAGAGCTTTGCGCTGTGAGCAGCCTCAGGAATATAAAAAGGGAGTCCGTGGCCTCCAAACGGGGTTATGTTCACAATAACACCACGGCTGCAAAAGGTTGCATACTTTCAAAGCATGTGCTTTTAACATATTTTAAAGCTTTCAATAAGCCACATGGAGTTACACATCAAATTTTTCCATTTGGTGATATGTCAAAAAATTATTAAAGAGAATTATGTGATCTTTAAAATTCACTTTGCTAGAAATAAGCAGCTTTTGTGAAGGAGTTTTTTTTTTCTCCATTCGAGTTGAAGGTCTCAGAACGAATCTTGTGTTTCGGTATGCCTTCAGAATGGTACCCACATGGTGAAGGTAGGCGTCAGAGAAAAAGGGAATAGTGGGCGTCTGGAGAGGCCTCTGCTGACCCACCAACACTTTACAGAGTCCCTGCAGAGCTCCGCCAGAAAGCACCACCTCCATCTAAACAAATGCATGCAGCCAGTACTGAAAGCCAGGGAGAGCAAAAGCTGCCAAACACACTTCTTCACTTACAGTTGACTTTTGCTTAATGCCTGTCTTCTGAAAGTTGCAATGATTTATAGCCTTATTTTTATTCTTATAACAGTGTCCTACCTCAGATTTTATAAAAAAATGTATAAAAATCTACTTCCAGACCAAAAACCTCATTCATTTTAGACTCATTTTGGCATTCAGTCTTGTCGCATGTGATGTTAATTAGCAGAGAGCTACTGTAGTTTTGAAGTGTAAGCTAATGGGTTAAAATATGATACTGCAACTGTAATGCTATAGTTTAAAACTCACTAGGTTTGAGCTGTGAGCCATCAGCATTGTGCCCTTGCACAAGGAGACTGTGCCTGTAATAAGCATACTGTATGTTGCTCTGGATAAAAGCTTCAGCAAAATGACAAATTAGTAACTAAGATAGGAAAACACGCACAAATCCCCAGTTGTGGCTACAGCTGGTGTTTTGATGAGGCTGCAGGTTTGCTCGAATTCATGGGCTTGCCAATTCTGTTTTACTAATAGGAATAATAAATCTGAACACACCGGCCTTATTAGATCTGTAGATTTACCTCATGCAACAACTGCACAGACAGCACTTCATATAGGAGCAGAGTGTTAAAGGGATAGTCCACTAAAAAAATTTAAATTCTGTCATCATTTATTCACTGTAATATCATTCCAGATCTGTATGATTTTTTTTTCTTTTGTGGAACATTAAAGAAGATATGTTGAAATTTTATTATTTTTTTTCCCATACAAACCCAGTGGGGTCAAGTGTTGTTTGGACCCTGAAGTTTAAAATATCTTGTGTCCTTTTGGAAAAGGTTACAATGAATAAATGATGAAAGAATTTTGGATGAACTGTCACTTTAAGTGCAGTGCTGGGAAATGGTGTGACTCATATAAATGAGTCAGTGAATTATTTTTTTTAAACTGATTTGTTAAAACAAATTGGACTTCTCAGTGCTTTATATAAATGAGAGAATGGACATTTTAGGCTATTGTTTTGTCGCACTACACTAGTATTTGCACAAAGTAGACTGTTACTGGAAAAGCCACTAAAAATTACTTTAGTGTCCTTTTTTCTTGACATGTCTTGGTCGGGATTTCTAAGTTGCCTAAAATGTCAGAGTTTTGGTTTTGTTTTGCTATTGTTTTCATACTTTTCTGTCTCTGTCTGAAAAGTAGTTTGACCAAGAGCAGGCATCTTACATAATCAACCAGTCGTGCCGTGTGAGTTGGTGGGATCTACAGGGAATAGTCAAAGCCGTGCAAATACGCATACATATATAATATATACATACATATATGTATGAGGACTGTAGAGCATATCAATAAGAAAACATAGCCAAACCCTAGACATTTTAGGCAATTTATTCATTGATAAAAGTAACAATTCATTCAAAAATGACAATTCTGCCATAATGTACACAACCTTATGTAGGGCCCTGTGAAATACGTTTTATTTTTTCCCAATCCCATTTTTTTCTTTCTGTTGTAATTTTTCGGGTTTCCATTTTTTACTTACACTTAAGTCACTTAACCGTACACAACTGAATAGCAATATACTCAGCAGTGGCTGAAAATACCAGAAATGACGCGCGTGCTTCAGTATGTGTGTAATAAAGAAAACCACGCTGCGTCATTCATTCACACAGAGACACGCAGGACATGCAGGATTCATATTTAAATATCATTTCTGCGGCTTAATATTCATAGACGCTAGTCTGTGACTTACTTTGGATGTATTCATCTGAAATTTGACAAATTCTGTAACATTCCGTGTTACACAGTAAATTCCATTTTTATGACTGGATTCCATGATTTAGTCTGCATTTTCTGCATCACGGAAATCATAAGGCCCTGCATGTTGCATCAAAACACTTGGAATATAGCACAAAAGTTGTATGAATTGCTTGTTTGATGCCTTTAAAGTGCTCTTCATTCATGTATTAAGTAACTTTATTTCACTTATTTAATGTAATTGAATGGAAAACAGTTGAATTTTTACCCCTCTGTTGTCATACAGGTTTTGAACAACATGAGAGTGAGTAAAAAATGATAGACTTTTCATTTTGGATGAACATTAAATGAACATATCTGAGAAAAAGAAAAAGAGCTTGGTGAGTCACTTTAAAGTGATTGTATTCTTTGACAAGCTGAATTAAAGACAGCACATTTCACCATTGATCAGAGATGCCTCTAAAATGTCAGCTCATTCTGCATGACAAACAGACAAGCCTGCTTCCAGGAAAAAGAAAAGGAGGGTTCAGAGGGCAAACGAAAGAGAGAGAATCAATCTTGTGTCTACACTTCCTTCAATTCCTATATCATTTCAAGAACTAAAAATATCACCTCCAGAGGGTCAACCCAGAATACGCAGTCCTGGCTTAGATCAACTTGATTTTGGGACTGTAGTTTGTGTTTTGGAGAAGAAAGGCTAGCTTTTGGAACTGCTGAGCTCATCTGGATGGCTGGCAGACAGGTGGACTTCTGGGACTGTTGGAGTGCAGACATCAAAGGACGGCATTGTCCTTGAAACAA
The DNA here is from genome assembly GCA_036247105.1 of Cirrhinus mrigala. Taxonomy (NCBI): domain Eukaryota; kingdom Metazoa; phylum Chordata; class Actinopteri; order Cypriniformes; family Cyprinidae; genus Cirrhinus; species Cirrhinus mrigala. Next base: position 21,825,023 of record CM070020.1, on the reverse strand, counting down.
CAGCTAGTGATATCAGTCTCATCCATACACTCCAATACACAAATACATCTGACTACAGGCCAAACGCACTGGACGAAACCAACCTGTCCTGGGAAAAGAAGATAACATGGGAGAGTCCACATACGACATCTAATTTAAACCTGGAAACAAACAAAGTTTTGAAAATGCGTAAGTGTATTTGACGCACATGGTTTGTCTTCCATTAGATTATCATATGAGTAAGACAGAAGGGGCGGACGGAGACAGACAGAGGCATAGACTGATAGCGTGACTCCCATAAAATAATAATGGGCGCAAAATCAATTGCAATCAACCATTTCTGCAGGTGAACAATTCCAGAGTCATGCATGGCTACACATGGAAAGGTCAGAGACGTGAATGGAATTGCACACCAATATTCTAGCACACTTCAACAATGAACGTCATTTACGATAAAGAAAGTGCACAATAGAGTACTCCATGAAAGAAAACATCAGTAGAAGTCTGAGCACCAGTGTCATTTGCTGTTATTGTAAGTCAGAGCAGACAGTGGACGAGCAAAGCTAATGTTGGAATGTAATTAGCAATCCATTTGTGGCTAATGCACAGAGATAGCAGTGTAATAGCTCAAAATGGGGGCCAACATAGAGACCATCAGCTTCGTAATAACAGACAATTCAAAGGGGAGGTTAAAAGTGCCTCCGTCCCTTTACATTAAGAGGTCAGAAGGCACTGGGCTTGATTTTTCTCTGATGGTCTAGTTAGAAAATAAAGCAACTTTTGCCACACTTGCTAATGGCGGGTAAATCAAGAAAATTCAGATTCAAGAAATTGCATATGTATATATTTCCATTAGACAATAAATACAGCCTCATTGAGAAAGTAGAGACTTTTAAAGCATTTTGAACAGCAGTGTTTACACTGAAAAAAAAAAAAGAAAAACTCCACTAAAGTATCCCAAAGTATTCCCTTAATACTATTACTCATAATCTAGATATCAATTTTGATTTGTCTAAATATACCAATATTTTCCGGAGAATGTGATAGTGCTGTAAGATTTCTGAAGAAAGACATTTTTCTTGTTTTCCTTTGTGAGCTGTCATTATGTTTGTGCAGCATTTGTAATGATTTATGTCACTATTACACCTCTGCCAGGCATGATTAATTATTTAAACGATGTTTTGGCTCATTTTTAACATGAAGACAAATCACCAAGTTGAATCAACATGTCAGAATCTACGAGCGATGAGACAAGGAGGTGGTTTTGGAAATGCATTCATAAACATTCACAGTTTTTATAGTACAGAGGATGTTCCGTTACAGGACATGATGTCACCATGGGCCATGTTCCAAGTTGAGTTGGTATCATGCTGAGCTTTGTTAATGAGGGGGAAACCAAAATGATATGCTAGGCTTCAGGGGTGAGACAGGGACAATGGTGGTACATGCTTAAAGTGGTTAATTACTAATGATTTCGATTAGGGAAGAAGGATGCTGGAATGCAATCAGGGTGAAGCTGATTAATTAGAATCTGCTCATTACAAGATAAGATCTTAAAATAGATTATTTAACCAGGAATGGGGGTGCAAACCCAAAATCAAAGCTCAATGCTCGTAGTTCCTACAGTGCCACGGTCTCTCATAATTCAAAATTTCCCCACATTTTTAACTTTTTTTCAAACTGCAAAAATGACTTAATTAGTATTTTTTGACTGGTTTTCCAAAAATACTTCAAGCTAGACACATTTAATTGAGAAGGAACACTGCATAAGAAATTAACACTTGTTTTCCATGAGTATAATGTGTACTGGCAGATGTTCACACTTCAAACAAGTGAAAAAATCAGCCAGTGCAGTAAGACAAAATACCTTTTTATTAAAGAAACTGTAGTGCCACCATTTTCCCATAATGCATTGTAGCTGAGTGGGCTCTGACCAGGTTTGGGTCCAAATGCTTGAAAGACTGGTTTGTGAAACTCGTTTGATGATGTGTTATTAGTAATGGTTCAGAATTGTGTGTGGTTACCACTGTTGGACTGTATAGCACCATCTGTAGCACTGGGTTGCCAGATCTTCTTATGCTATAAACAATTATTAAAGATTTGTTTTCAATAGTTTCTTGCAGAACAATATGCTATGCAATGATGTCAAAATGTTTTTACTGTAGTGCATGGTAAAAAAAAAAAAAAAAAAAAAAACATTTTGATGTTTGCATTACATAACCATCTTTTCTGGTGTAGTAAACTTGCTCAGTAGCACACCTGGTGCAGTATTGCTCTTGCTATGTAGAGCACCCAGATGCAAATCTTAATAAAAGAGCTCAAAGACTTTAAGAAGCAAGCTAAAATGGTATGATTGCTTCAGCATATTTGTTTTTGTCTCACGTTTGCTTTTACACTATTGATAAGATTTACATTAAGTGGTATATATTTTCAGATGCAACAGTGCATTAACATTCTAATGCCACTCATCTGACATTTTATTTTTGAACTACGCTATGCATACACAACAACCAACATCATAAAACATTGCCAGATTTACAATAATATTTTTCAGATAGAACTGAACACACTTTTAAATCCACACGTTGGAAATTTCACCTTGAAAATGGTCACAAAACTAATCTAAAATTTCTAAAAATACTTAAAATGACACATTTACTTGAGAAGCGACACTACATGAGATATTAACGCTTGTTTTCCATGAGTATAATGTGTACTGGCAGATGTTCACACTTCAAACAAGTGGAAAAAATCAGCCAGTGCAGTAAGACAAAATACATTTTTATTAAAGAAACTGTAGTGCCACCATCTTCACATAATGCATTGTTGCTAGGTGAGCTCTGACCACGTTTGCGTCCAAATGCTTGAAAGACTAAAAATTTGTGAAACTGGTTTGAGGATGTGTTTTTAGTAATGTGCCGTTACCGTTGTTGGACTGTATAGAACCATATGTAGCACTGGGTTGCCAGATCTTCTCATGCTATATACAATTAATAAAGATTTATTTTCAGTAGTTACTTGCAAAATACTATGTTGTGCAATGACGTCAAAATGTTTTTACCATAGTGCATGGTAAAAAAAAAAAAAAAAATACATTGTGACTTTTGCATCACAAAACTAGTTTTTTTGACGTAGTAAACTTGCTTAATTGCACACCTGGTGCAGTATTGCTCTTGCTATGAAGAGCTCCCAGATGCAAATCTTGATAAAAGATCTCAAAGATTTTAAGAAGCAAGCTAAAATGGCATGATTGCTTTAGCAAATCTGCTTTTGTCTCACGTTTGCTTTTTACACTATTTCAAGATTTATGTAAATTGGTATATATTTTCAGATGCAACAGAGCAATATAATTTAACACCACTGACATTTTATTTTTGAACTGTGCAATATATACACAGTAGCAACTGACATTATAAAACATTGCCAGATTCACAATAATGTTTCAGATAGAACTGAGCACACTTTCAATGCCACACGTTGGAAATTTCATCTTGAAAATGATTGCAAAACTATCTAAAAATAGTTCAAACTAGACACATTTACTTGAGAAGCACACTGCATACGTTATTAACACTTGTTTTCCATGAGTATAATGTGTACTGGCAGATGTTCACACTTCAAACAAGTGAAAAAATCAGCCAGTGCAATTAGACAAAATACATTTTTATTAAAGACACTGTAGTGCCACCAGTTTTCCATAATGCATTGAAGCTGGGTGAGCCCTGACCAGGTTTGGGTCCAAATGCTTACGAAGAATCAAATTCGTGTTCTTAGTAATGGTTCAGAATTGTGTGTGGTTAACACTGTCGCACTATACAACACCAGATCTAGCACTGGGTTGCCAGATATATAAATTTTTTGCTATATAAATAAAGATTTATTTTTATTCAAATATTCCTTGCAAAGTACTATGCTATGCTGTTTCTTGGTCTTACGGGTTTGAAACGACATGAGGATGGATATTTAATGACAGAATTTTCATTTTAGTGAACCATCCCTTTAAGCCAGTATATCTTATTTGAACATAATTACAAGATCCTAAAAAATACAGAATTAATATACTGATTCTAGGAGTCTGAAATTTTCTGAAATGAGCAAAAATGAAATGCGAGGAGAATAAATAAAACTGTTGGATATTTCAGCTCAACCACTGAAACTAAGCACAAGAATTGAACATTTTGGTGACTAAAAAGTGCATAAATATTTAATAACACAAACACTGAGGCATTTCATGATTGGCTGTCTTGTGCTAAACAACACGCTTTGACATTCTAGCACTGCATTGTTTCTGTATTCCCTCGGAACAGCAATTTGGGGTTGGTGCTGTGCCAAAAATAAATAAATAAATAAATAAAACACACAAAGCAATAGTCTGAAAAGCCCTTAAGATTTCTAGAACTTTTTTGACAGATCTATTCGGACAAATAACAGATGTATGCTAGTTTTATCACCAATTGTCCTGCTGGTGCAGTGGCATTGTGGGCTTTTTTTGCGTTGCTCTGAGCCTACTTGTCATCATACTGTTCAGCCCCAGGCTTTTAACACAAGTGTACGAACAATCCAAGTGTTCTGGCACCAAATAAATCAACGTTCATGTTCATTCTTGCTTTCTTTAGCATCTTGTACAAAAGCCTACCATGCCCACTCCATTCACCAGCCTCCCCTCAAGGATAAAAAGGTTAATCTTCCAAGTGAGCAGGTCCTGTCAGATGCATTACAGTAATGACGAATGTAATAGATCCAGACAATGGCAGTGTGTACACTGACTGCATCTCTCCAATGACTGTGTGTGAGTCTTTGAGCAACGGCCAGAGGGTCAACACACTCACCATATGGCTCATTGAGTGTTGAGTCAGATAACTCGAGGAGAGACTGAGCTTTCCGGGTCTATCGTGATGTAAATGCCAGGCTTACAACCCTTAATGTGGCTGCAAGGCTGAATGAAAAGTGAGTATCTCTGGTTAAACAAGTCGCAAGAGGCAGGATCTATGATCCTACCATAGGAAGTGTCATCTTTTATCCATATATAAATCATTCAATACTATCTTAAGTACATTTCCTGGAAGACAGTGTCAGGCGGGTAATTCCTCAATTCTTGCTTCAGAAACAGACGCTTAAAAGTAAAGGTTCTTCTACTGCAAAAATTTTATTTTTAAGAGTTTAAACCCTTTGCTAAGCCCCGCCTTAAAAACATTACTAACTAATTGTACTTGAGCAACTGTTGCCATTTGCCACAGAACCACTTGTTTTTTTCTTTTTCCTAATGTCTGTAAAAGTTCTGTAAGTTTGAATCATTACAAATGCCATTTTAAAGAAATGTTATACAAATGTTGTTGCTGGGACTTTTATTTATTCAGGGACGTGGGCAATAATGAGGGCTAACTAAGGAATGAAGTCTGCAGCAAAGTTTTTGACATGTTGAAAAACCCCAACACTGCTCTTCAAGACCTGACAGCCTTGAGAACAAAGTTAAAGTCTGAATACAAAAGGAGAGAGCTGTTAAAATAAGATCTCCCGCTTGTGCCTTTTGGGTATTCCTGTACCATTTCTGCTGTCCTTGTCTAAAACATTTTCTGTGAAAGATGAGCCAAACGATGCAATAGCAAACGGAAGCTTGGAACGCTGGGAGAAATAAACAGCCTGGCTCTGCAAGATATAGCTATTGATATTCCTGGGCAAGCCAAGAGAAGGTCGTCATGGTGAATGAGTCAGCATATATCAAAACCTACAACATATTGCTTGGCTCTCTTTGTTTCGATGTCCTTGTCCACTAACTATCATCAGAGAATTCTTGATATTTAAAACAATGATGTGTCAGAGGCTTGGCAAACGGTTATAGAATCTTCACTTTTATTTGAAATAACTGAATTTTTGACGGGTCGTCAATCGTCCTTGAAACATTTGAACATTTTGTACACTGTACATCTTGCAGCACAGCTTGACACATGGAGAACTGAGAGAACACTAGTGCATGATGTGGAGAGAGTTGCTTATATCACCTGTTATATATTCCATTGCTTTATTTTGTTGTTCCACCCCAATTTCAACTTCTATGTGTAATATCCATCAGGTTTTGAAGACAGGGTTGTGCACTCTTCAGAACTAAAGTTGCTGGGTGAAGAATGAATTTGTGAATTTGAAACTAACATGACACAAAACAGAAGCAAAATAGAGCAAGTAGTTTTTCAACAAAAAAAATTTGATTTAGAGAAATTTTGCTTTTAAGTTTATATATATCGGTCACAGGCAGGGTTCAAATAGACTCCAGGGCTTGACATTAACACTTCATTAATGTCAGACAAGTAACCTGATTAAAACATCAATAACCAAAAATCACCAAAAAAAAAAAAAAAAAAAAAAAATCACCAAAATGCAAGTATTACTCTTATTTTATTACATTTAGAGTAAGTGGCGAATAGTGGATATAACCACTGTAAATAATGCATGGATATATGGTACAAGGTTACGCTGCTGAGATGGGGCTCCAGGAGAAATCAAAACGTGCAACGCAAAGAAACTCAGCATGCTGAGGCAAAAATTCAAAATGGAAAGTTTTTAAAATACAGTTAGTTAGGCAACTTCACGTGACGTTTTCACCATTACGATTGTTTAGTAGTTCAATAAACAGTTCAATAACCAAGTACAATAATATTACGTCACTTATATTTTAGGTGCAGTATTGCAGACTGCTTTTCAGCAGCGAAAATCATTCTACACAGCAGAACAACAGCACATATTACAGCAATTAGCCAATTCATTGGCTAAAAAGTTTCATTAGCCCATGTATAAACATCACATAACATTATTTAATGCAGTTGTATTTTTTTAGTGTAAATTATTTAATTTGATAACGTATAGATAACAACAATCATGCCCTTGGATCAAATATAAAAATATATGCAGATTTATATGTCACAGCTGATAGAAAACTGAAATATTGCTTCGAATAAATCATATCTGAAAAAAAAAATATATATATATATATACACATAATATACCCTTGGTCACAGGCCTTAGAGACAGGGAGTGAGCCCCTTGCAGAATCTGTGAAAATGTGAATAATTTTAATAAAAAAAATTTAACACAAGTATTAAAAAATGTTAAAACATTCACTGATGCTCCAGAAGGAAACAATGCATTAAGCTGGGGGTGAAAACTTTTTGAATTTGAAGAGCAAGGTAAATTGTACTTAATTTGTCTTCCAGGAAACATGCAAGTATCTTCTGTTGCTTCTGAAGGGCAGTACTAAATGGGAAAAAAAGATATTTCAACAAAATAAGAAAAATTTGGACATCTTCATCCTTTTCAAAATTTTTCACCCCTGGCCCTTAATGCATCATGTTTTCTTTCTGGCGCATCAGTGAATGTTTGAACCTTTTTTAATAGTTGTGTTTGAGTCTCTCAGTTGTCCTCAGTGTGAAAAGATGGATCTCAAAATCATACAGTCACTGCTGGAAAGGGTTTAAATACGCAGAAGATGCTGGAAAACTGAAGAATCTGCAGAACCTGGAGGATTTTTCTAAAGAATAGTGCTCAGTTTAACTGTTCAGAACAAACAAGGGACTTATGAACAACCATCGCAAAACGGTCATAAGATCATCCAGGTAACCACACATAGTATTAAGAACCAAAGGTTCCCAAACTTTTGAAGTGGGTAATTTTAATAATTTCAGCTGTTTTTTTTTTTTGGACTATTTGAAGAGTTCAGATGCAAAACCAGCTAAAAGCCATCTCGGTCAAAAATGAGATAATGATACTGAGTAAATGCTCTCGACACATATTATACGTCCATCAAATACTTTTCCTTCAAACTCGCTAAAATACCAGCCTCAGCCCAATCAGAAGTACCGGTACTTATACATCTGAGCCTGATAGACGTCAGATGGATTTAGCTGGTTTTCCATCTGAACTCTTCATATGTAAACATCTTTTATGTTAAATATCTTACTCAGGACAGTACTAAATAAAAAATAACATGCATTTTGTATGATCTCTCTTATTTTGTTTAAATTATTCACATTTTCACAGATTTTTCAAGGGGTTCCCAAACTTTAACATGCCACTGTATATATATATGATATAAATAGAATTAAATACATTTATAAAACATGATGAAGTGTGATATTAAAAATGAACTAACTTATGCATAACCGGTTCTCAGTTCAGACATAATTGTGTCTTAATGTAAAAAAAAAAAAAAAAAAAAATACTGATGCAAGAAAATGAATTCAAACAACATTTGTTTTAGTAACCACAGAAGTTAGAGTATTTTCATTTAACGCCAAATGCTTGCTAACAAAAGTTGTATTTGCCAGATGAAGTAACCATAGCAACAGTAGACTACTTGAACACATTCCATTCAATAACTATGTGAACTAAACTTTAGCACTCTCAACATTAATTTAGACAAAAAGTGTGCTTGCTTGGGGCAGCAAAAGTTAATTTGAGACAAATTTTAATAGCTTGCACATCAACAATAAACATTTTTAAAAATGCCTTTCACCATTGTGTAATTTGCTCTCAGATTCAGACTTTCAATTTAATGCAGAGTCAATATACACACTTTTCATTGGCAGCTCATCATCACCAATCAAACATTAGACATACAGTACTTTCTCAAAAAGTACACACTCTACTCTTCCCACCATTATAATGGAGAACTTGGAGATTTTCGGAGATGTTTGTGCAGTGCTGTGGTTTCATGGGCCTTGGTGATTTATTCAGAAACCCCGAACACTATAACTGTCATATTAACACTGGATTAATGGACTTGGAGGAGAGTGACTGCAGAATCACGCCTTCATTGAGACTCTGCATAGCTCTGCATCAGATTGTAAGCAAATAATCAGGTCAAGGTCCTGTCCCTCTGCAATTACCAGACACCTCAGACTGATGAATACCTGAACAGAATAGATAAACGCTATTCTTCAAATAATGTAGAACAACACAGAAAAGTGTCTCTATTCAGACTTTTTTTAGAGGATTATGGATGGCTCATTTTGTACTTTTTACAATAAAATTACAATTTACAATTTTAAGCAAGCATATGCATTTACAGTTGACATTTAAAAGTCTTTCTCTTCGAGGAGACCAGACTAAAAATGCTAATGACTCATCTTGCACTACACAGATTTTTGTCCAATCAAACGCCTTCTCAAATGAGAATGCCCCGTCCCCTATTACCCCCCTGAAGTTTTCTAGCCAATCAGAAGATTCTAATTGCATTGTGGTACTCTTGTATACACACGTCGAAGACTGACAGGAAAGAGAAGAAATTGTTGAGCAAAGTCATTATTTTTTTTGTTTTCTTTGTGCACAAAAATGATTCTTATAGCTTCATAAAATTACGGTTGAACCACAGATGTCACATGGACTATTTTAATAATGTCCTTACTACCTTTCTGGGCCTTGAACATGTCAGTTGCGTCGCTGCCTGTGCAAGGGTCAAAAAGTGCTCGGATTTCATCAAAAACATCTTAATTTGTGTTCTGAAGATAAACGAAGGTCTTATGGGTTTGGAACAACATGAGGATGAGTAATTAATGACAGAACTTTCATTTTTAGGTGAACTAACACTGCAGTCATGCAATCAAAGTAGTAATACTGCATGTTCATTTCTGCTACCCTAAGAACAGCTACCCTGTTCTTTTCAGCAGGTCAAACAGCCCAGCTTCACCTTAATGGTGTCGGCAAGATAAAGCGAGTCTAATCCTGTGAATCGACAAATGACGTGACCTGCATGGAGCGCAATTGTCCTTGACCTTGGCTTATTGACTCAACGCATGCTTCAATATGTCTCGCCAAATGGCTTTTTTTTCAAATCTGCTGAGAGAAAAAGATGAAAGAAAAGGGCAAATACCAAGCTGCTTAACCAACACTGTGCATTTGAATAATGTATTCTGATGAGACTCACTCGAGAGCTTTTCGAGTGTCGCTCTGACCCGTCCATAGCGTTCTCATGAGCGTCATGCTGAGAATGGGATTGTCCTCGAATGAGTTTTCATAGATCTCACGATTAACTGAATGCAAACAAATTCCGTCACACGCAGGCAGAGGCTGGGAGGGACGTAGGCGAGCCCGAATTTGAATAATGATGTTAGTTATCTTGGGAATCAGAACGGCTGCGAGATCGATGGCTGACTTCTGGGAGTCACAGTGAAGAGGCTGATATGTTTGCACCGAATATGAAAAGGCATATTTAGACGGCTAATGCTTTAGCATGCGAAGTCAAGTGCCAGTGGAAGACAAAGGAGAATTTGAGGGCTTTGATTTTCCGTATTTATAGCTCATACCTAGCTCTCAGATCTGTTTCCAATGCTTCTCCTAAAACTTCTTAGAGGAAATTAAAAAGACAGTTGTTGATATACAAAATGAGAAAATAGCTTTAAAAAGAACTGGAAAAGCTAAGCCCAGGTTATTGGTCTTAGAAAAATATGATAAGAAATATTTGAGCTTATATTGATTCCGGTTTCAGAGGAAGTCTGAGCAAATTATGAGACACTGTTAAGATCCTACCTATTAGCAAATTAGAACTACATGGTCAACATTATGTCACATAATTAATATTCATGAGCCAGACTGATAAGGTTCATAATGCATCCCCTCCCAAACATAAGAGATTACTTATTTTTGACTTGTTTTACAGTACAAATGTGACCCTGGACCACAAAACCAGTCTTAAGTAGCACGGGTATTTGTAGCAGTAGCCAAAAAATACATTGTATGGGTCAAAACTATTGTGGGTGTTCATTCGGGTATTAAGTAAAGATTATGTTCCATGAGGATATTTTGTAAATTTCCCCCTGTAAACATATCAAAACTTATTTTTTGATTAGTAATATGCTTTGCTAAGAACTTCATTTGGACAGCTTTATAAGTGATTTTCTCAATTCTCAATTTTCTTGTATCTCGCCCAAATATTGTCCCATCCTAGCAAACCTTACAGCAATGGAAAAACTATTTATTCAGCTTTCAGAATATGTATAAAACTCAATTTCAAAAAAATGTACCCTTATGACTGGTTTTGTGGTCCATGGTCGTAAATATCTAAAAAAAATTGTGTTCAGTCAAGACAGATGTATTTAGGAAGAAAGTGGCAGGAGATTTAAGAAAAAGCCTTCATTTGCTCCACGTTTGACACGGTTGCTGAAACAATGCATGTTTAATTGTTAGTGTTTGTATGTGTATGTATTTTGCCTGGATTCACAAAGACCAAATGCAGAGTCTAGTCTTTCTCCTTTAATATTATCACCATGGTGTTGGTTTCTTGAAGGCTCCAGTAATTCTGCCCTAATGGCAAATCATTGAGTCTGACCTTTGTCTGTGACCTTTATCTGTGTCAGACAGTGGAACTTAAGGCTGACCTTATGTTTTGACATTTACCAGGCCCAGTAATGAGCTATCAGTCACTCTTGCCTAATACTGACATGTGACAAGCAGAGCTAGTTTAATACTGCAGTTAACTTAAGTAAATAAATAAATAAATAATAATAAAAACTAGAATTGACAAAACTGATTTAGTGTGATTTCTGTGTAAATACTTTTGCTAATGCACGATTTATAGCACTTCTGCGCTACCACGTGTGCCTCTCACTTTATTTTTATTCCTCAAAGGACAAAAGTGAAGCTCCCTCTATGATCAAAAAGCAATTTCCCCTGTACAAATTTTCATCATTTAGAAACCACAGGTTAATATTACATACTATTATGAGCCAGGGTAGAAATATGAAATAAAAACAGAAATGAGAAAGGACAGAGCTCAGCAGTCAAAACAACAGCACGGCCCCCAGTCATGAGGAAAATATGATTTTAGCAAATGCCAATCAGATGCAGAGAATACTGGCACTAGTGCTGCTACAGCATGCAAACCTCCATAAAGTTGCACTTAAAAAAAAATAAACATTCAAACTCAATAGAAGGGAAAGGAAAGATAGATCACAAACGAGACCTGTTCGATTTCTCAAATAAACAATAGCTGTGTGCCAATTTAGAGGCTGCATACTTTGAAGGCTGCATTCGAAGTCTGAATGTGTCACAGCTGCATGATAAAGGCTGTTTTATTTTGAAAGCTCCTTCAAATCCAGTCTCAAAATTCTTCCTTTGTTTCCCAGGCCATGAAGGATACAATATACAGATCCTTTGTGGCTTAGACTAATCGAAGATTTACTGCGTGCTGCTGGTGATGACAGGATTTTTTTTTTTTAAATAGAGAGAGAAAATGCCAGATTACACTTACTAAGACTTACTAAGATGCTATTTTATAGATCACTTTTTATTAAGAATAAAATGGACCAAGGAGGACATTTTTGTTTTTAGTCACTGAAATATAACTTTCAACTTTCCATAAAGTCCATAAAACCATGTAAGACTAGACAACTTTTTTAGCTATTTTTGCTAAATGAGCTGGTTTTAGCTGTTTGGTTACTAAATCAGCAGGTTTGCTAGTTTTAAGCAGTTTTGTTTACTAAATTGTGCTAAAACTAAATTGTACTAAACTGTTTTTTTCATTCATGTTAACAATATGTTAAGTAAGGGAGAATGCGAGAGAAGCCCGACAGGCTTCTCAGCAGCCCAACGTGAAGCGGAGAGCTGTTGTATAAGACTGAAGGGCTTTATTTTGCAATAGCAAATGGCTGGATGTACATTATGCCGATTATTACATGGCTACTTGCCACAAAAGTAAATAATTAAACATAAAACATTGATCTGAGTTAATATTTGAACACAAAGCTTCCGTGAAGAAAGGAGTTGCTAGCAAGTGACAAGTTCAAACTAGATGGACGTTTAAGGGAGATGGTGCAGTCATAGCACTTATTACACAACATTTCACCACATAAATAATCATGGCGATAAAAGATATTGATTTCTTACAAGTTCGTTTGTTATCTTCTAATCCATTACAGTGTACAAAACAGTCGCAAAATAACAGCAGCTGCATTTGTGTATAACGAGAGAGCAAATCTGCGATACTAGGATGACATTAACTAAATAACTGTACTCATAATAGTTTTAATATTATATAAGCCAACCAAACGCAAAGCTTCAATGAAGAAAAAATGTTCCCAGTAAGCAAAAGGCGGCAACTGCAGGCAGTTACCTGGATGACCCTGGTGAAAAAAACAGCATATGCTGGTAGGTATGTTTTGATGCTTGTTTAAGCTGGTCCTTTGCTGGTTTATGCTGGTCCTTGACCAGCAACATGACCAGCTAAGGACCAGCATAAACCAGCATCAAAACATACCTACCAGCCTACCAGCATGCGCTGTTTTTTTTCACCAGGGGAGCCTGTGTTGTTAGTTTTTACTGGTTGTTATCTGGGAATATCAAACCTTGGAATGTGGTGACTGACCAATTAGAATCGAGTATTCCACGGAGCCGGGTAATAAATCACGCCAAAACATACTAGCAACATGCTAAAAACAAGCTAATAATGCTAGAAACATATTAGCAACATGGTAATCATGCTAGCCATGGTGAAAAAACCAACATATGCTGGTAGGTATGTTTTGATGCTGGTTTCTGCTGGTCCTTTGCTGGTTTATGCTGGTCAAGTTGCTGGTCAAGGACCAGCATAAACCAGCTAAGGGTCAGCATAAACCAGCATCAAAACATACCTAACCAGCAACCCAGCATCAAAACATACCTACCAGCATATGCTGTTTATTTCACCAGGGAGAAACATGCTATAGTAACATGCGAATCATCCTAAAACGTTAGCAACATTTTAACATTGTGCTAATCATACTAGAAACATGCTAACAACATATTAATCATGTTAAAACATGTTAATCATGCTAGAGACACGCTAGCAACATGTTAGTAATATGTTAGCAACATGTTAACAACATGCTAATCAGGTTGAAAACATGCTATCAACATGGTAATCATGCTAGAAACACATTAGCAACATGCTAAAATAAAATAAAAACATAACAACATGCTAGTAACATGTTAACCACGCTAACAACATGCTAGCCACAAGCTAATCATGTTATATACTTTTTATATTTCTTCCAAGGAGCTTTAGAAGAAGCATTTGAGACGAACTTGATACCTCAAGCATAACAGTGCTCAAGCAAGTCTAATGAGCTGTGAAAGGGCGTTGCGAAGCAATAAAACTATCCTTTTGATGGCAGTATGATGTACATGCTGTTTTGTTTTTACCTAAATGCGTTAAATTAATGACAAATGAACACACCAGTAGTTTTATTTGAGCAGAGTTGAAGTACAGTGTGACATAAAACCTGTCGCTGTGCTTTTAACACCACCCTGTCGGTTGCCCCTGTTGCATTTCAGTATAAAACAACCTAATTAAAAGCTACTCTAAAATCAGCAGTTAAACACGGAGGTGTATTTTACAGTGTATAAGTGCAAATAAAAGATGTACAGCACAGGCACACGGTGCAATGCACAGGTATGTGTTAATTTGCACGTCTGAATCTATTCTCACAGTGTGTAAGGTGACGGCACACCACACTAGAAGATGCAATCACACATGAACACTTACACTGCAGTACACACAACACAAACCAATAGCTGTTTTGATATTTCCTAACTCGTCTTTGCACTCTTTGAAGCGACATCCTATTAACGCTTTACCATCGCTGGAAATAAGGAGTCTGAAAAGAAATTTAAAAAACCCATTTGAACACTTCAGACTTAAAAGTCTTAATGCCAATTAGCCGGCCCAAAGAAAAGTCCTAATTGCGTGAGACAAGGACAATTAAGAGAGCACACAATGCAAACATGCAGCATGTAATTTGTAAGTGAGTCCAGACCGGTTGCTGGTTAGTTGAATGCTAATGTGTAAATGTGTTAGAGTAGGTGTTAATAACCAGCTCCATCTCGGTGACCCTGCCAGAGAAGCATTTTTAATTGGCTGCCGAATCCACAATTAGGGGCATGTGTTGCTGCACCTGATATGCAAATTAATGAGACTTATCTCATTATAGTTCATTTGCATGGGTTTCTTTAAATTACAGAGTAAATAGGTGAGTTAGATACCTTAATTACACCGAGTAGGCTGGTTTTATTATAATTTTCTTTTTCTTTCTTTCTTTTTTTTTTTTTTTTTTTCAAATTCTTGTTTTGTTCACGGATGTGGGGAAACATCAAAATGCTCTAAGAAGATGCTGTGAAATGTGTTGCTGTACCTACAAAATTATCAAAGCTCTTTTAATCATATATACTTTAATTTAACATAAAATGCACCCAACATTCAGTGCCAATGTTCTGAGACTCTAACATCTGTTCAGCGGTATTTATAGTTATATTTAGCTATAGTTAAGTAATTAACACAGACAAGTGTTACATTTACATTTAATTTAATTACATTTAATTTTGGATTTAATCATTATCAAGCAAGGAAAAACACAAGTGTGCACACCCTCTTCTTAAAATACAATTAATAATTCCATACTGGCGTTCAAAAGTTTGGGATCAGTAAGATTTTTAATGTTTTTTTTTTAAAGAATTACTATAATGGTCATCAAGGCTGTGTTTAGTTGATTAAAAATACAGGAAAAAAAAACCCCAGTAATATTGTGAAATATTATTGCAGTTTAAAATAATGTATTGCTATTTTAATACGTTTTAAAATATGATTTATTCCTGTGATGCAAAGCTGAATTTTTACCACTTTTTTTTTTTGGAACCTGTGATTTTTTTTTTCAGGATTATTTGATGAATAATATATAATATAAGAAATGAGCTATAAGAAATCTAAGCATTTTCCATCACTTTTTATCGATTTAACACATCCTTGGTGAATAAAAGTAAATAAAAAATTTGCTGACCACAACTTTTAATTGGTTGTTTATATTGTTAGATTTCTATTTTAAATAAATGCTGTTATTTTTGACTTATTTATTAATGAATCCTGAGAGAAAAAAAAGAAAACATTGATAATAAATCAGCATAATAGAAAGATTTCTGAAGGATCATGCTGATCAGACTGGAGTAATGATGCTGAAAATTCAGCTTTGCATCACAAGAATAAAATACATTTTAAAATATATTTACATAGAAAACAGTTATTTTACACTGAAATAATATTTAACAATATTACTGATTTTTTTCTGGATTTTTGATCAAATAAATGCAGCCTTGAGCATAAGAAATTTGGAATAAGTGTATTGGAATATACATATATTAGTTAGTTAGATAGATAGATAGATAGATAGATAGATAGATAGATAGATAGACAGATACTGTATTATAGGAAGCCCAATTAATGATTTTGGATTAGATGCTTTTTGTCAGTTTCTTCAGTTAAACCCTTAAAGCAGTGCTCTGTTTGACTGGCACATAAATTTTAATACAAGAGCACAGCTCGTTTGAAAAAAGAAGCTCATGTAAATGCTCAAGGTCACAAATGACAGAAACATGAAAGAAAACAGCATAATTAAACAGCTCCACAAGCATTTGGCGTATCCAAGGCAACATATTGACATCCTACATGCTTTAGTAAATAAGAATGTGGGTGCCATCTCATAATTTTCTCTAGCATTTTTGTATTTTTATGTATTGTATTATTTATTTATTTTTTTAAAGAAACGTGACTCTTTCTTAGGCATTTGCAAAGTCGGCCGAGATGCTTTTAGGTGATGAATTACTTTAGTTCCTAAACACCAATGTGTAGGATCCATTCTTGCAACCTCCTTGTGAGAGCAGCAAGTCTTTTATATTGAATTTTAAGACCTTGAGACTCTAGAATGTTATTTTTTTCTCCCCATTAATCTTGTTCTGCACTCTTTTTAGGGCGTATATCCTCCATCATTTATCTGAGCCGACCAACAAAAAAAAGGAAAACTATTTTTTAACCCTTTGAATCTAAAAATAATCACATATGAAATATTCCCTGATGCCTATAGGCACCAGAGCAGACGACACTTGGCAGGAGGTGTCATTGAGATCCTTGGTAATTGGTATGCAAGGTTACCACACTAGATTCTATTACACAATTTCGTCATAGACCCTTGAAAGAATCTTCAAAGTTACAAGAACTTAAGCTCGACTGATTAGGCTTCCATTACAGTACCGTCCCTGAATCCTTCAGCTGAAGATTAAATATCCCATGGACTCCAGTCCCCAAAAGCAATCCTCCCTCTCTCCACTTCCTTTTCTCTCATTTCCCTCTGCTGAGCCTTTACGCGTGACACGGCATCTGTGGTGAAGGGCAATCATTGGGCAAGGATGGCAGCACTTTGAATTTTGTTCGAATAATCCTTTCACCCCAGGTTAAGATTTTGTGGAGTGGGTTCTGTCTGTTTCTCAGTACTGAGGGATGAGGCACTCTTGCCTTCCTGCCATAACTCTGTACCCAGCTAGATGAAAGTAATAGAGTGTGAGAGAGGCAGCTGCAGTCGTACACGATTTCTGGCAGCCCACCAAGATCAGCATGCTGAGCTGCCCAGGACTGCAGTACTTCCAGCACGCACGACTAAAGGTGGAGGATCTGCACGAGAAAAGAGAGACTACAAAAATGATTTAGAAGAAGAGAAAGTGAGTGACTATTGAAGCGAATTCAGATGGCATTAGAAAGAACTACAGAATGGCAGAACAAAAAAGATAGATGGATGGAATGACAGGTAGAATGACAGCCTGACAACACAATAACACAATAGATAGAACAATAGATAGAAAGATTGATAGATAGACAGAGCAAAAGAACAATTAAAAATAGAACGATAGAGTGTTAGAATGATAAATATATGCAATGAATAAATGACAAAATGATAGTCAGAATGATGGATAAAACAATAGAATGATAGACAGAACAATAGACAGAATGATAGAACGGTAGATAGAATAATAGAACGATAGAACGATAGATAGATAGATAGATAGACAGATAGATAGAATAGACAACACGGTAGACAACACACCGATATATAGAACAAACAGTGGAACAATAGAGAGAATGATAGTCGAGAGACCAATGGATAGAATGATGAAATGATGGAACGATAGACAGAACAATAGAATGACAGAACAATAGAATGATACATAGATATATAGACAGAATAGAACGTAGACAACACAGCGATATATAGAACAAACAACAGAATGACAGATAGACCAACAGATAGAACGATAGAACGACAGAAGGATAGATAGATAGGTAGATAGATAGATAGATAGATAGATAGATAGATAGATAGAATGATAGAATGATAAAATGATAAAATGATACAACGATATAACGATAGATAGATAAAATGGCAGATGGATGGATGGATGCATGGATGGATAGATGGATGGATGGATGGAACAAAGATAGAATGACGAATAGATGGATGAATGGATGGATGGAATAAACGATAAAACGACAGAACGATAGATAGAATTATAGACAGAATGATTGATAGAATGATAGAACCATAGACAGAACAAAGATAGAATGACAGATGGATAGATAGATGAATGGATGGCTGGAATTATAGATAAAACAACAGCATGACAGAATGATAGCTAAATAGACAACATGATATACAGAACGAACAAACAAATGAACAATAGATAGATAGATAGATAGATAGATAGATAAAAGTTTCTTACCACAGTTTCTTAAAACAGCTCAACAAAATAGATAATTTCTGAGATTCATTTGTCCCCTTCGTTCAATTTCCTTACAGATTGTCATGTACCATGAATTAACGGCCACAATGGCTGCTAAACTCCTGTGGATAGACA
This sequence comes from Cirrhinus mrigala, assembly GCA_036247105.1. Taxonomy (NCBI): domain Eukaryota; kingdom Metazoa; phylum Chordata; class Actinopteri; order Cypriniformes; family Cyprinidae; genus Cirrhinus; species Cirrhinus mrigala. Next base: position 21,806,351 of record CM070020.1, on the reverse strand, counting down.
CTGACTGGGACATGTAAAATGTCCCAGACTGGTGATGGATCAGTCCAGCCCTGCACAATCAGTCCCATTTCCTGGCCCTTCACACGCTGGTTAGGGAAGATAATGGCAGAGAATGGGTGATAAAAGGCTTTCATGATAGCACTCCTGACACCTTCTCCTATCTATTCTTGGGAGATTTAGGAGATACACCTCACTTCCTTTAACCCAGTCCCTAAGAAAAAAAAAAGTCCACCTCTCATTAGAGCATGGAATACTGGCCAAATCCTTCCATTTTGGCTCCAGGCTTTAGCACAGTTCTTAGTTTACTCGACCTCTCCTGAAAGACACATATATCACACCAGTGAAGCTGATTGCTCACTGCTCTTCTCTTTTTGGTTTCCCCAATACGGGGAATTGTGAGGGTATATATAGTAAGCAAAAAAAAAAAGTAAAATGGTCCAACAGAATCTGCTAGAATTCAGGAACACATTAAACTTTTTTTTATTATCAAAGACTAAACAATGATAACATTTGCATATTGCGTTCATAAAACACACAACAACCGGCAAATCCCATTACTGCCATCCACCCTGCATAGTCACCATACCCCCAAATCCCTTCCCTGCTAAGTATGAAAATGCATCATTATTTAGGAGTTACGGAGATAATCAAGGACAGGATGCTAAGTCTTAAAAAAATCTGTTTTCAAAGCCTCATAAAGATAATTGGATTTTTTTCAAGGTTGATGCACCTTCACCATAAATCATCATTTAATTGGGATGGATTAAATACGTCACACAAGACACGTGATTACCGGTAACATATGGAGAACAGTGGAGAGGTCGTGCCCTCTTTGCTGTGTGGCACTGTGGAAGAGACAGTGTTTGTGGGTGTCCCGTGTGGTATCTGATCTGTCTTTGGACATTAATGTCATGGCAGGGAGGAGGGTGTGCCGCTGGGCTCTCGCTGTTTAGCAGGTGCGAGATAAAGACAGATGGAGCAAGAAAGGAACACAGAGTCCTTGAGTTTGCGCTCTCTCCATGTGCCCGGGCTCCACGGGGGACTTGGTCGCCCCTCTCACAGTCCTTCAACATGCAGATGACCTTCCCAAACCCAGGCACTGACACACACATCCACAGAGAGAACAATAACCTTGGAAAGTATGGTTGGAATACATTTATGCACAATAAGAGTAGAAGTAAGGGATAATGCAAGTCTAGCTTGCCTCCATGTTGTCCATTAAAATGGTTTACACAGCTAACCATGCATTATCCCGCTTATACCATGGTCATTTGGAAGCACTGAGAAGTTTAAGCCGTGTGTGTCAATACAAGCAGTGTATTAATAAAGAACAGTGATTAAAATTACTTGAAACTCCATGTGCATTAAATTAGCAATATCACACTCGTAGCAGTGCGATACGGCGTTATAACGGTACGGCTGTGATTTGGCCTTAGGTAATCACAGCGTGCTGATATATAGCCATGTGGCACGGCTACAAGTGTGATATTGCGTTTATACAACAGTTCGACAGGACAAGTGTGTAAATAGATAATAAACAACAACAGAGTGTCTTTAAAAACCCTTGCTTGTGCAGAACTACTTTCTTCCGGCACGGATTCAAATCTCAGTTTGACAGTTTAACTGTAGAGAAATCAGAGTCAGTGGCAAATTACAGAAGATCTGGCTGAGATAAGGCTGCTCTCAGCGGGTTCATGAGCACTGATCAGCAAATTTTCATATAGACATTATATTTATTAATAAACTGCATATCTGAAGTCTTAACAGGTACATTCCAGCCTAAAAACTCTTAAAATTACATTCCGGGACAAAAACAGTATTATTTATAAAATTATAGTGGATTTGAGAGTCCGCCATGACACTCACTATAAGATATACTGCAAGTGAAGTGATACAAATGGCGAAACGGCTGGAGTTCTGATATCACTAGAATATCACACAACTCTCAGCCAATCAGATTCGAGGACCGGAAAGAACTGTTGTATAAATGGTTTAATGCATATCTGCCAGCCAATCAGAATCGAGTATTCAGACAGACCATGATATGAAGCACAATATATTATTAGTTCTGAGGAAAGTTTAAAGAATTATTAATTTATTTAATTATTAATTAATACTCATGTGGGAATGTCTATTTTTTTAATAATTCAGTGAATTAGACACTTTACACATAAAAGGTACTCTATGCAAGACAAGGCAAGTTTATTTGTATTTCTACATGCACAATGGTAATTCAGAGTTATTTATTATTTTGTTAAGGCCGAATCAAAAGATATGATTTTTCATAGTAAATAAATATAACTCACTTTTTGCCACTTTATGTAACACTTGAGTTGCAAAGACTAGAAATAATAATATTCAAAAATAATCACCTGTCACTGGTAAAACATCTTTAATAACACTTTAATAACACACAGCACATGGGAAACAAAGAAAGATTTATAGATGTATGTACAGTATATTGATACAGTGGCATGCGAAAGTTTGGGAACCCCTTGAAGAATCTGTGAAAATGTGAATAATTTTAACAAAGTAAGAGAGATCATACAAAATGCATGTTATTTTTTATGTAGTATCGTCCTGAGTAAGATATTTTACATAAAGGATGTTTACACATAATCCACAAGACAAATTTTTTTTTTTTTAATTATTAAATTATTAAAATAACCCCCTTCAAAAGTTTGGGAACCCTTAGTTCTTAATACTGTGTGTGATTACCTGGATGATCTATGCCTGTTTTTTTTTTTTTTTTCCGTGATGGTTGTTCATAAGACCCTAGTTTGTTCTGAACAATTAAACTGAGCACTCTTCTTCAGAAAAATCCTCCAGGTCCTGCAAATTCTTCAGTTTTCCAGCATCTTTTGCATATTTGAACCCTTTCCAGCAGTGACTGTATGATTTTGAGATTCATCTTTTTACACAGAGGACAGTGTGAAACACAAAGGAAAGGAAACACGATGCATTAAGAGCCAGGGGTTGAAAACTTTTTGAACTGAAGGTCAAGGTAAATTGTACTTAATTTGTACTTAACATGATATTTCAACAAAACAAGAAAAAATATGACATCTTCATCCTTTTCAAAAGTTTTCACCCCTGGCTCTTAATGCATCGTGCTTCCTTCTGGAGCATCAGTGAATGTTTGAACTTTTTTAATAGTTGAGTCCCTCGGTCATCCTCAGTGTGAAAAGATGGATATAAGCACACAATCCAGTTATGTCATCTGGAACTTTAGATGTAAAAAAACAAAACAAAAAAACAAGCTAATTCCAGCATTTTGTCTCACAATTTGGACATTTTCCCTCCCACAATTCTGATTCAGAATTGTGAGATAAACTCAAAATTCAGAATACAGTAAGAATCTGTAAGAATACAGTTCTTAGTTGAAATTTTAGTTTCGACATTTCCTCAGAGTTCTGAGTTTCCAGAACATAGATAGATTACAGAATCCTAGATAGATAGATAGATAGATAGATAGGTCACCTGCTTATACGTAGCTGCACAAATACATCTACTGTGGTATAAATGGTTTAGCAAAATCTCCACCAGCTGACATATTTCAGCTATCACACGATACATAGCGCACGGCCCTACAGCTATGTTTTCCTGTTCTACACAGGCACTCGGGTAAAGAGTGGCACATTTTGTTCTCATCTACCCACACTTGCTCTCACAGTAAGGACACATAGACACACACTGACAACCACACAAAGGTACGAGGATATGCCACCTGTCAAGTATGCCATCTCCATCACCTTTTCCGCTACAACAGACACATACTTACGCAAACACACTCTTTTTATGTAACACAGTCCATTTCCAGCCCATGTGACTGTACCATTTTCAAAATTCAAGCATCACTTTGGTGTCTTTTAAATCGTTCAGTGCCTCCCGGGCCGACAGACGTACGTGGAGACCCTTGAACAGTGTAGCTTTAGCGTGGTTAGCTGCTTGTTATGAAGAGATCTACTTAAGGGACTCTGGTCTGGTCTGCATGAGCGACTGAGCAGTAGATAGCGCTATGCTGCACAGAGACGCCGTAAAGAGTTTGTGTGTCACGCGGCGACTTTGTCACGATCAGATGAGCTAATTAGCCTCAGGAGCGCAGATTAACAGCGCGTGCTGCAGAGGAGCTGAGACAAGAGCCAGTGCCAAGCCACTGAAAACAGCTCTAATTAAAAACAGACAATGAAAAACACTAGAGTTCAAACGGGAGAACAGAGCGACGGCTTTCGCCTGTGATCTTCAAAAACTTTGGGGGAAAAAATGGTTAATATTAATTGGACTGGAAGTTGAGTTGATGTAGTTGAGTATGTTTGAAACGAGTTTTTCCTTCAGATTTCTTTGGTTGGAGCATATGTTTCAACCAAGGTTATTATCCATTTTTGAGTTTATTATAAGTATTTTTAGTTTTTATTTAGATTCGGTACAGTCCAATGGATATAATGTTCTTAAAGGAGAACAAAAAAGGACACAAAAACGTACAGGTAATTTACTCACCCCCTTGCCAACCAAGATGTTCATGTCTTTCTTTATTCAGTCGTAAAGAAATTATGTTTTTTTGAGGAAACCATTTCAGGATTTCTCTCCATATAGTGGACTTCTATGGTGCCCATGAGTTTAAACGTCTTCTAAACATTTTTTTTTTTACAACTTCAAAATCACCCGATACTTCTGCAGTGATGTAGGATGATTTTGAAGTTGGAGGAGAAAATGAGATGGGAGTTTTTCAACTTACCCTAACTGTATTGACCCGGATTACACAAAGGTTCATGCAGAGCTAGACAAGACAAGCATTTCAGTTAAAAATTATATAAACTGTCAATTTCTTTAGAAAATAACCGATCCACCCTTTGAAGCTGCATTTAAACTGCATTTTGGAAGTTCAAACTCACGGGCACCATTAAAGTCCACTTAATGGAGAGAAATCCTTAAATGTTTTCCTCAAAAAACTTAATTTCTTTACGACTGAAAAAAGAAAACCATGAACATCTTGGATGACAAGGGGGTGAGTAAATTATCTGTAAATTTTTGTTCTGGAAGTGGACTTCTCCTTTAAGTCTTAAAGGGCCATCACACCAAGAATGATGACTATAAAGATAATCATAAAAGCAACACTTTAGTATAGGGACCAGTTCTCAATATTAACTAGTTACTTATTAGCATGCCTATTATTTACATATTGGCTGTTTATTAGTACTTATAAAGCACCATATTCTACATACCTATAATCCTACCCAATACCTAAACTTAACAACTACCATACTAACTAATAATAAGCAGCAAACTCTGAGTTTTTTGGGGCAAAAGTTGAATTTAATGGTTTGTTAATAGGACCTTAAAATAAAGTGTGACCAAATAACTAGGATGGAAGCCATGGGATAAAATAAATAAAAAAGGTAATTGCAACATTTTATCTTACAGTTTGAATTATTTTTTTTTTTTGGGCAATTCTGAGGGGAAAAAGTCAGGATTGTGAGATATAAAATATAAAAGATTTGTACATCTCAAAGGTCTGAGTTTGCATCTCGAAAGTTCCAACTTCTTTTCTCAGAATTCTAACTTCTGCAATTCAGTTTTTTGTTTTGCCACAGAATCTGATAATTCTGACTTCTATCTCACAGTTGCTCACAAGTTTATATCTCACAACTATTCTTGTAAGAAAACAAGCATGAATTGTGAGATAAAAAGTCGCAAATAACTTTATTTGTATCCCTTGGTGGAGACAAGCCTATATAAGATTCTGAATGGATGTCAATGTTTTATTGTTTATCAGCTGGAAGAAAATCTTTCTAAAAGTGATTCCAACAAAATCTTACTTCTGTGCCATTAGTGTTACAATCGTGGTGTGGAGTTCACTATTCTCACAGAATGAAAATGATTCTAAAAACTTTATAGTTATCATGCTTGGTGTGAATGAGCCTTTACCTGTGAGTCTGTGCTTGTTGAATATCCTCTTGTATTTAGAAATATGTCATATTACAGAAGTACAGTGCGTAAAATGTATCACACATACCTACTTAATTCGGCAAGCTCCCTTAAAAAGATATAAACAAATATTTACATTACAGCCACAGAATTTATAGAATGTCTTTGGTTTGGCCCATTTAAGAGAGTGTCATGCAAACGTCAAATATCACGCATTGCTTTCTCCTCTCCTACACTGAAATGATATAAATACAGACAACTCTGAGCAATTCAAAAGCAAAATATACTTTGCAGTGAAGCACTATTTGTACCTTCAAGAAGTTCACCGACTGCAGCCAAAGATATTCTCTGTGAATACACACCAGCTATTCTCATTTCAAAACTCGAGTTTGCTAAAGGTGTTCTGTACAGGGATATACTCTGCACTTGACTGGTAATTCAGGATGACAGCTCTCTACGGAAATCTCACGGTTTCAGCAAGTTTCCGGTTATGTCAGCTAATCCTTTCCATGGATGCCCTAGTGGGTAGTTTCAGTTCAGTCGCCTCCAAGTCAGTCTGCATAGGTTAATCCGACCCTAAAATTAAAACGCCAAATCAATTGTTCCAAAATCAATGCATTTTAAAAATGGAGACACATGTTTCCTCTCATTTCCCCATTTTGCACAAACTCATTCTGACTTCCCAGAAGTCAATTTGAGCAGTAGTAAGCCTACAGTCCTTATGGGCATGCTTTGTTCAAGCTCATAAAGTTGTACAATTCTGCCTCTTACTAACCTATTGATTGTGCTAAAGCTGAATGGCTGGCTCCAGTGTGATACGAGTGCGGATAATTGTTTCATTTAGTTGGAATTACAGAAATACTGAAGTGAGTCACACTGAAACGTGTCAGTTTGTGATACAAATTTATGTTCTGACCTCACATTATGCAGCTAAATTTAAAATCAGCCAATGCCATACAGCGCATTATACATGAGAAAAAAAGTAAGGCTGAACTTGGATTCATCAAAAATGAACTGAAACTGAAAGGTGGGAAACCTATAACAGAGTCAGACTAAAAGTGAGTTTACAGTTGATTGCAGAATCTTTTTGACCGAAAGACCTATCTGAAAAGGGTTAGCATGTGCCATCAGCCTGTTTTGGCCTAGATACACTGAAATAAATAAACTAATGAATAAATACGGCAAGTTCCTGTACTATATACACAATATAAAAAAAAAAAAAAATGTATATAGAAACTGTAAAAACTGTAATAGACCTAACTTGATATTCTATGTAATTATCCACACTGTAAAAAAACAACTTTAAAAAAATTAAAAAAAGTGTTCGTGCTGCCTTTAAAATTTTATGTTTACTCAACTCAAATATTCACATTTTCATGTAGTACGATATTTAGTAAGTGTAACTTAACATTTCATGTTGACTAAACTTAAAATTTTTTTTAAAGTGCAGTAAAATACTGTTAGATGTAAATATTTTGGAGGTAAAGACAAACAGTCATCTTAAAATTTACAGTGAAAAACTATAAACTGACATTCCCACAATTTACGTTTGACGGTATTTAGTTTAAATAACGATGTTTCTTAATAGTTATTAATTAGGTGCATTTAGGTTTTATGTTACATCTTTATTGTTAAATTAATGTTATTGCATAATTTTAGTGTCATGTATGACGAACTAATTCATCATGTGTCTCTTTTATTATGAATTATTATGGTGGTTATTAGTATACATAGTTCATCAGTATACATACACCGTATATAATGTTAATATAACAACCTACTGAGGTACAAATATCTGTTTTATACCATTGTAATACACTGGTAACTACCAAACATTAATTTAGCAACATTACATGAAAGATAAAACCCTACTGTACACAGCTGATAAGAAAAACTAAGAAGAAACAGTTATTTCAATGAAAAAACATCAAATGTGAAGTTTCATGCAGGGAATTCTGTGAATGACACACATGTATACAATACTTTGTTCTTTTTCATTTACAAAAACTGTAATTTTAACAGTATTTTACTGTAAAATAACATCAAATATAATTACAATTATTCACAGTATAGAAACTTACTATTAACCAGTTAACGAGTTTTACAGTCTGTTACTGTTAACATCACAGTACAGTATATTAGTACAAAATAAATGTTATTATTTTAGATAGAATATTAAACACTATATCAGTAAAAAATACCTTTTTTACTGGAAATTTGAGTTCAGTTCTGTAAAATCTAAACTGCTGCTACCATATTTTTTACATGCATTTTACGTTATTTTTTACAGTAAGACATCAAAAAGGAATTATGTAGTCAGATGAATTCTGCACTATAAGAGCAGCAATGTGGAATCTCAGTTCAGTACAGTAAAACACTAACTTTAACTTTCTTACCATCTAGCTATTAGCAGCTTTTGCCAAGACTTCAGCAAGCACAAACCATAAAACTGGGTATCTCATGAATGCTTGATAAAAAACAGATGACTATATGTTCAGCAATCCTCTCCAAAGTAAAGACAAGCTTGGTCCTCCTAACCCTCACATACATATATGAAATGAAGGAACAGCACGGGCTGATGAAAGAGAGGTGAATCGTCAGATCTGAAGGCTGAAGTCTTTACACGTCTCTGCTGTCAGAAAGACCCAGCCCTCATTAAAATCAATTTCTAGAGAGCAGTAAATGCGAGACCATGTGTCACGGAGGTTGAACGCAGACCTCATGGACTGCTGGAGTGCCAGTGTGCCGCCCTCAACTGCTGATCCAGGGAGAACAAAACTCCTGGACTGAAAACAGAACCCTTCATGCATTTACATGCCGTTCTGTCTCCCAGCACAAACTGACGTGACATGAATACATATTGCATGAACTTGGATAACTTCTGTTCTGCTATGTCAGCCTACAGTAACTTAGACACAAAGGTGGCAGAGGGACAAAAAGTATGGTTTTGAATGTGGCTAGATTTATACTGTTATTTGAGCTCAGCATTAGTGACCACAAGATATTAGTAATGTCTAATAGACTTTTAAAAATAAACATAGCCTGACACCACAGTAGAACCTTTTAAAGTTACTACATTTTTGCCTTTGCTACTTCATTATGTCACCTACAGCACATATATTTGTTATTTGTATATACTGTATGTATTTTAGGGTTAAAGGAAAAGTCCATAAACTTAATGGATAATGTCCTGGCAGAAAACACCAGTACATTTTCTGTTTTTCTGTTTTTCCGTCTTTCCATATTCTGTAGAGCACAGCATTAGCAATGCACAATAATGGTTAAAAAAAGTGTAACAAATAGAATTTTAGTTGCTTTAGATAAATGTAAAGGTAAAATTACAGCATCATCAGATATTATTACATTTGGCAGACACTTTTAGCCAGAGTTTCTGCTGTTTTTATTAAAGTATGTCTTGTATAAGCCACTTCTAGGTTTGAAATATAACTTCCAACTTGTCTCCAATATTGTACTTCTGATCAAAAGGCAAAGAAAAAAAAAAAAAAGATATTCATCATCAGTATTTTGGTCGTTTTCAAGTGCAAATGTTTAAAGATTCTTAAATCAAGACACATTTACTTGAGAACAGAATGGCATAAAATAAAAAGTCTTGGTTTATGATAAATTTATCAAAGTGAAGGGAGTTTGATATCAAAACAAGAACAAATATCTGCCAGTGGGCTCAGAAAACTTAATTCAAAGGGAAAACAAGTTTTCATACACCAGTGACAAAGGTTTGTTCTTATTTTAAGCATAACTACAGATAGATTTGTTTAGTTTCATGGCTACAGACCTCAAATTTGTTCAAAACAAGACTTAATTTGTTCAAATTGCATCTCAGGTAAATACATTGTGATTCAAGGATGTTTGTATTTTTGTATTGGAACTGAGTAGTACTGAGGGAGACATTCAGTTTTTTTGCAGTTCATGCAACATTTAATGGCATAAATTTAAGACTTTCTGAAGTAAGGCCTTTTTAGGCCTTAATTTGTAGAAGGGAGAATTAAGACTTTTCAAGACCTTTTTAACACCTGCAGAAAACCTGTTATCTCAAATACATCTCCTCTGACTACTTAAAACCAAACTTATTAATGCATACTGATAAGGGAAAAGAAAAAGAAAAACAGAAAACTTGGCATAAAGTCCCTTAAAAGTCAATATACCTCAATTATTTCATGCCACAAATAACATTAAGAATTGAAAGCTTATTGTTACGGAAGGGCCATATTTCTGCTTTACATTTGCATCAATTTATGAAATGACTTACAAAGCTATAATATAAGCCATTTTGGTCAAAAAAAAAAAAAAAATACCATGGATCTTTTCCATGAGCACTTGAATCAATCCTGTCAGCGTACTCTATGTATGTACAACATAAAGAATCTTCATACTTTTTATAAGTAATGCATACGCATTAGTTTTTTTTCCTAAACTTACAATACAATATCATGACAATGAATGTTCATCTTATGCAAAATTAGTGCATTATTGCCATTATTTCCCCTGATTTAATGGCATATTGATTGTGTATTCATGCACAGCTGATTTAGGGGCATCACAGCTGGCTGCTCATGAAGGGATACTGTATGTACTGTATGATTTTAAGCACTTGTCTTTTGCTAAATTCTAATTACTCCCTCATTAACAAAAGTAAGCCTGACACAACCTAACAGTGTTGCATTAATACGGTTTGACCAACAGTGGAGAGATACACGACGTCTCGCATAGTCACACTGCGGAGCGCTAACAAGCGTTCTGATGACTGATGAATGTGAGCTGCGGATGCAATCAGAACTTATTATCTGCTTTGTCAAAATCCTGTATTCTCATGGCCCTAATGGAGTCCTTTTGTTATAACGATCTGACCCATTGTGCTTTTCTTGGCGGCTGTCCTACTTGTGTGTCTTGCCGACAAAGAGAGCAGTCGTCATTGAGAGTATTTATAAAAGAAACCGGATGACAGTGAGAACTAATTTATCAGCTTTTCAGTTCACCTTGTGTTAGAGGTTACCCTCCAAATGTCTTTGGGAGTCTCTTTTTGAGACCGGTGTGCAGTCTGTGGATTTCCTGTTCCTCATTCTCTCCTTCTTTTTCTCAAAGGGGCGACCAAAGACATGGGGAAAATGCTGGGGGGCGAGGAGGAGAAGGACCCTGATGCCGAGAGAAAGGAGGAAGAAAGACAGGAAGCCCTCAGGCAACAGGAGGAGGAGAGGAAGGCAAAGTATGCAAGAATGGAAGCAGAGAGGGAATCGATTCGACAGGGTATCAGGGACAAGGTAAATGTACCGTGAAATAATTATTCACTGTTATGAGGTGTCAAACTGTTTATATGATCACTTATAATCTAGGGCAGGGTGATTATCATTAACTGAAATAACATAAAAAGAAAACTTTTTTTTTTATTTCAGCTAGTTGCCAAGGCAGCCTTTCTCATTTTCATCAAGTTGAACTGCTAAAACAACTAAAATTAAACTAAACCTAATAAATAAAAAAATTATATTATATTATATTATATTACAATACATTTTCTGTACACAATTAAATAAATCTAAAAAACTAAATTACAATATAGTTAAAATAATATATAGGATAAAAATAAATCTAATTTAAAATATTAACAACAACTATAAAAAACATATTGATAATAGTATAATATATATCAAATACCAAATAGTATAATAATACCAAATAATACCAGGAAGGAAGATCAGGTTGTTGACGTTTGCCTGCCATTCTCGCTCTGTCCACACAGTGTACATGAATGCGCTGATGACGTATCCTGTCTGCGTGAACAGTGTGTGCAGAGGTATGCAAATACATATTTGACAGGCAGGTAGGAAAGTCAAACAAAACGCTTGAACGAGCCTTCCACAGAATATATAAATACATATAAACACATTTAGACCACTTAACTTAATGATTGTTATCGGGATGTGTAGAGACTTTCAACCAGCATAACAAAAAATGTTTCTGAAGACAATCACCTATTGCAATTTTAAATAAAATCTGTACTGTATGTAAATGTCCAAAAAAAAAAAAAAAAAAGAGAAAAACTTTACTCAAATAAAGATTAAATGTATTGTGTTTTAACATTAATTTATATTTAATTTAGCGATTCCTCTGCATACCTGCGTACCTGAGTACCACTAGTGGTTTTAATCTCATAGTTCTGAGTTTTTTTTTTTTTTTGCAATTGTGAATTTATATCTTGCAATTCTGCCTTTTTTCTCAGAATTGCATGTTTGTATCTTGCAGTTCTGACTGTTTTGCAATTGCAAATTTATATCTCGCAATTCTGCCTTTTTCCTCGGAATTGCAAATTTATATCTCGCAATTCTGCCTTTTTCCTCGGAATTGCATGTTTGTGTCTCGCAATTCTGACTTTTTTCTCAGAATTGCTTGTTTGTATCTTGCAATTCTGACTTTTTTTTCGCAATTGCGTGTTTATATCTCGCATTTCAGATTTTTTATCTGAGAATTACGTGTATGTATCTCTGAATTTTGATTTTTTTTCTCAGAATTCTGAGATATAAACTTACAATTATGAATTATAAAGTCAAGGTCAAGGTCATTTGCACTGGAAAAAGACAAAAAAAAGTATCAAATTACTTTTTTGCAACATATTTAAATTTGAAATATTTTATTTATATGAGCATATTTCATTTTTTTTTAAGAATCACTGATCTAGGCTATTTAGAAAATATTATATTAGTATTCAATTAGTATTGAAAAAAGTGATTGAATGACATAATAGAATTATAATTATACAACCCACATAAATACATAGGGTGAAAGTTATTTATGGGGGTTTTCTTTGTTTGTTTCACTCTCGGGGAGGCTGAATGCTGCTTTGTAGCAGTTGAGTGGTACGCCGTGTATGGGGATGGACGGGCCCTGAGGCGCATGCTGTGAACCAGAGGGACTGGAAAAATAACAGTCTAGCTCTGGCAAGCATTCCATTACTGTGGAGGCTGTGGAGATTGACTATGCTTGAGTCCCTTCCCTCATACTACCATATGGCTGCTTTTCTGTGACAATATGGAGAGAAAAAAAAAAAAAAAAAAAAAGGAAAAAGGTGTCATGGAAGGAAAGACCCAGGAATTATGTTTAGCTGAGTGTAGCTGACTGTACATTAGTTATCTGCATTACATACAGTTTTTAAAATTATTTTTAATAAAATAAGCCTAGTTTATTAATACATAATACTTTAAATGATACTATATGTATTAATATATAATACTTAATTGATACATACTGTTGGTTTTTAAATGAAATTTACTTACAATAATGCTTTGCTTCATCAAATGTATTGAAGTCAGAGCTAAAAATGATTATTCTGCTTAACAGACTTGCCACTTATGAATTTGTCGTGATAATTTACCTTGGGCCGCTGAGTCTCAGAAATTGTACGCATGGTTGCACAAAATGGAGGATGATCTTTTCTTGTGAGCAAACAGAATTGGAGTAAAACAGATACATTTTTATGCAAAGCCATGTTGAGAGGATGGGAGGCCAAAAAGCCTGTCTTTTTTCCACTAAGCCACCACCCCATGGGTCTAATTTACCACAAGGATTAAGGCAGCATCTCCACATTCTGTACAAGACGTGACTGCAATACTGAGGGTAGTCCTTATGTCTTATCCACAACGTCTGAGTTTGCCAAGCACTCTCTTCAAGTAACCCATTGAAGTATTTCTCAGATTAATCTGCATTAATAAGATTTCATGCATACATAAGTGTTCCACATTATAGCAAGTAGACAGATGTTTTGAGAAAAACAGAGAATTATTGTTTAGAAGGTCAGCTACTGATTGCATGAGCTAGTTTGTGACCTCAGTAGACAGAGGCAGAAATCATCCATTGTTTAATCCATTTATTGGCAAACCGTCACAATTATATACGTCTTAGAGCAACTGAGAGTCTTAAAGTGGATAAATGCCTTGCCCTAAACATCATTCCTTCATATAAATCTCCCTAAATCCCATTACTATACATTCTCATTCCTCAGGATGTGACTGTGATTCCCGAAGTAATACAGGAAACAGGACTCATCATCTATTTGTAGACTGTATGAGTTAAAAATATACAGTACATGTACACATTGTACACATGTACGATTTTTTTTTTTAATAGAAGTTAATACTTTTGTTCAGCAAAGATGCATTAAATTGATGCAATATTAATACAAAATGTTTCTTGAGCAGCAAATCAGCATATTAGAATGATTTCTGAAAGATCATGTGACACTAAAGACTGGAGTAATGATGCTGAAAATTTAAATTTGCATCACAGGAATAAAATACATTTTAAAATATTTTAAATAGTAATAATATTTCATAGCATTACTGTTTTAATGTATTTTTTTGATCAAATAAATACAGCCTCAGTGATCAAAAGAGACAGCTATATCAACAGCACGAGCCCAATTTAAATATACTTCATAAATATGTGGTTATTTTAATGTAGCTAAAAGGTTAAAACAAGACTAGGCATGAATTAACGAGCCACAGACCCTTTGGGGTTGAAACAAATGGACTGTTTGTCGTCTAAGCACTTCTCTAATGAAGTGGATTTCCTTGCCAATATTTGGCAACCCTTTAAAATTAGGGCATTTGTTTGTAAATGAGAAAGTGTCTCGGATCTAAATGAAGCTTCTCTGAATCACTCAGCTAACTGTCAGGTCCAAATTATTACACTGACTTGCCAAGTGGCAGTTTGCCAAGGTTTTATGGACGAAGTCAACACCATTCCCATTTAAATGTCTCTAAACCCAGGTCATGAGACAATCTAGAATTGGGTGTAGCCAAAATTCTCCAATGCTCAAACATTTGTATGTTAATTAAGAGGAAATAGCCCTGCAAGTGATTCATTCAGCAAAATGTCTATCCTTTCCAGCCACCAAAGTTTCCATACATCTTACGCTTTTGTTTTTAGGAAAAACAACAATGGATATACTGTAGAAATGTGCTTATAAAACAACCAAAGGCCACATGTTAAAATGTCTAACATGCTGCTGTGTATTTTTCAGTATGGTATTAAGAAGAAGGAAGAGAAGGAGGCAGAAGCCCAGGCAGCCATGGAGCAGGCATCAGAAGGCAGTCTGACCCGTCCCAAGAAAGCCATCCCCGCTGGCTGCGGCAATGAAGAAGAGGAGGAGGAAAGCATCGTGGACACCGTCATGAAGTTCCTCCCAGGCCCGCTTCAAGATATGTTCAATAAAAAGTAACAGCGCTCCACGACAAGTCGTGATAAAACGGGAAACATTAATGTCATGAAATCCACCTCCTCTTTCCCCGTCCCTTCTCTTGCATTTGTTCTAAGATCTCTGGACTCAAACCATGTGCCATAGCATCTGTCTTTAACTGCAAAACATGTGACATTTTCTGATTAAAAGAATGAGGAAAATGCGTGTGCACTAGAAATGTTACATTGCATACATCAGTCTCTGACAAATTTAATGTCCCTGAGTCCAGACCTTAGAGCAAGAATATTGTCCATGCTTCATTTATTTTGTTTGTAAATAGCAAAGGAAAAAATATAACTGTATATGACTACAGATATACATATATATTGATATATATACATATATATATATCGATATACCTATATATATAGATATATATATATATATATATACATATACATAAAAGAAACAATGACTATGAGTAAAAGCCATAAATTTATCTTGGAGAGATTTCTCCAATCATATCATATTTTTAATTGTTGCTCTGTTATAGATATTACTGATGAATCCATGTGTTATACTTATAGATATATACTGTATACAGATTAATTTATCATCCATACAGCTCCTGCTGCCATCTTGAATTGCCACATCATCTGATTAATATGACTGAAAACTGTAATATGGAAGAGAACGTTTGATATCACACATGATCTGGTTGTTTTGTTTTCTTCTAAGTAGGCTAGCCATTTTTCTTTGTCCTCAGTACACTGCATCCCAATTTCATTTTCCATTTTTAGCTGAAATACATTGAAATTTAAGGCAATAACTCTGGTTTTGGATTTTGTTGTCTGACAGACACCAGTGTTAAATAGCGTGTTGCTCACATCTGTGTAGATCTTCCTTTGGAGGTTACGAAACTATAAAGCAAGTCCCTCATTACACTGTCATGCACATTCACATCTCTACTAAACTGGATTTGATCGATTAAAATGGAATCACATGTGCTAGTTAGCCGTCGCGAGTGAAACCTTAGCGCTTAGCGCTCATCTTGAATTGACTTATTTGTGCTTTTTACAGTACTTAAGAATGTGAGGGGTGACATCGATCACATACAACTACAATTGGATCAATAGGGCTATATATATAAATATATAATCTCTTCATCTTCACTGCTGTACAGTAGAATCTAGTTTGTAGTGTCTACATTTATTTACGTTAGCTCTCACAACGCGGTTGTGAGCACACTTTACGTAAACAGACAGTGACAATGGTGCAATATTTGTTTCTGAATGAAGATGTCTTGTGTCCGTTGGTTGTATATGGGACTCTGATCCCAGATCAGCAATAACAGACAATCTTCATGGTTATGTATTCAGCTTATTTGCTAGAGAATGTTTGTGTGCAAATGCCGTGTCGTCTTCCTAGTATCAGTCAAACGAGCTTAGTAAAAGAAAACTAGAGAAGAAGTTGTTTAGGGTCTCTAAATGAAGCCTGGCTCTTGTTTTATGAGCTACGAAAGGATCTGACTTGTGTTTTTTGCTTGCTTGTTGCTAGTTTATGTATGACGTTATTTCTCATTGTCGTAACTGCATTGAAAAGAGGGAAAACAGCGGGACTGAATTCCTCAATTATGAGAAATCAGATTTGAAAGACGTGAAGTCAGATTGTATTTTCCATCCTTTCTTTTTTTACTAAGAAAAAACAATAAGCTACGCCGTGGTTTGATAGAGTATGCTTATATTCCGTCCGCAATTATTGTAAATAAAAACGCATTCAGGAAAACGTGTTAGTCGCAGATCATTGTGTATGTCTAAACCCAGGCAAATTGTCCGATTCAGACAAATACAATTAGGAATCAGGCTGCCATTCTGTTGTTTTGAACATTCCGAATATTCCAGACATTCCATCCGATCCACACTGGCTTGTGTGCATTTGAATACGAAAAAAAAATTGTTATTCAGTGTCTCTAGAAAGCATATAAGCCATGCTTTAAAAGTAAAACTCAGTTTAGTTAATAAATTAGTGTTGTTTTATAGCACACGGTCACAGTGATGTCATAGCGTTCAGTCCTGCCACAAACCACAAGAAACATGGAGTTAATTATATATATATATTAATGTTTATGATATGAATGTGCTTGCAGATTAGAATGGCGTCCGTCAACAGCTAAGCAAACTAGCCAGTTGCTCAGATGCTAAATATCATATTAGTGGTCAATCATCTTGAATGTTGTCTGATTTTACTGCCACTTGTGTTTAAGGCCTTTACTCACCAGAAGTGACGATGTCAGCCGTTACACTTTCGGAGAGATGAGATTCAGCTAAAAACATCCAGTCGTTTGCGAAATATGTGTAACCTTCCACACAAATGACTTAAAACGTCACGTTTCCGCCACTCAGTGTACTTTACAATCAACAGAGGCCATTTCTGAGCACAAATTTTGCAGTTACATGATTGTTCTACATGACTATCAACTGCCCTTGATTCTGCCGATCTCATAGTGCGATCTGTATGACTTGGTGAATTTCCATCAGCTGCACTGATAAATAAATACTGCCCGAAACCCATCATCCATCCTATCATCACCTGTTTTATTAAACCAAAGAGTGTTCCTGTTTGTGATAACGTCTACCATTGTTTATTTCGAATGTTGTTCTTTTAGGTAGTGTGATATGCGATTACCATCTCAGCTCTCTGGGCTTTTGGTTTTGTGATTGTCCTTAACAGATTCCGAACAAAGAAATGATCACACAGTTAAATTTAAAGTCTAAAAACAATCAACGAAATGTTAATTCATTCCCTCAACAGATTTTATATTCAGTACTGTGTAAGAGTAAAGGAAAAAATATTGCATAATTATCATCATGTTCTCTAAATGTAAGTCACACATTCAACTCAAAGTCATTCCGTGTCTCTCAGATGCTAATGAAGATACTGCCTAACACAGTAACATTATGAAATATTCCATTGTTGTTATCTGAATGTACGTGTCTAATGTTCTACTGCATCGTCCTGCGCGGTTTCCTCTATGTTAAAAAGGATAAATTATCTTGGTGTGATTTTCCGTCTGTAATCTGTTCCTGTTCCTGTCTCTTGGTGGTTGTATTTTGAAAGAATTCTGTTTCTTATTTGGTGCATTTTTTTTTAAGTCATTGTAGATTCTTCTCCCTCTCTCTTTGTTGATGAATTGTATGCATGCATATGATGTGCACTGTAGGTGAGGTTGTAAATGATATTTCTGTGTGTCCTCTGTGTTTTCTGAGCGCTCCACCTGTAGGCCTCACTGCATGCCCGTTATAGACAGATTTTAGACTGTAACATTCCTGCCAAATGGAATCACCAACACATGGATAATAAAGTGATTTCATATAATTGTTTTACGGTTTTGTGTTCCTGCTTTCTGGTGGACTGCAAAATCTCCTGTTTGTTGAGGTTTAATGAAAACAGAATAGGAATTTTAATATGTGCAGGACAGAAAGATATCTTACAAATAAGATTCTTATAGATTATATGCCCCGAGTTTCACAGACTAGACTAGACTAAAATGTTAGTCTGAGCTATTTCAACTAAAAAATGTGCACAGACTGATCTTAAAATATATCAGTACCTTTATTTTGTCTCAGTATGCACACCAGTACTTAGCATGTTTTTTTCTAAGCACGTTTATAAAAATTACTTAAATGTCCTAACATTTGGCCTAATCCTGATTTAGTCTAAGCTCTGTCTGTGAAACTGGGCCATAGTGTACTCTGCAAAATGTCTTTTTAAGGAGTATTTCATCTTATTTTCCAGTTTAGATATCTAACAATCTTTGAAAAATAATTAATTTAGAGCAATACTTCACAAGATGTTTAATACAACAGTAATTTGACTTATTATACCAGCTGATTTTTTTTTAGCCTATTTTGAGTGTAGACTATTTTTAAAAAGCCACAGTGCACAAAGACAAAATACATGTTTTTTTTTTGTTGTTTTTTTTTTTAATAATTAAGATACTGTATGTATTATACACACTGCCGTTCAAAAGTTTGGGATCAGAAGGATTTTTAATGTTTTTAAAAAGGTTTCTTACGCTCATCAAGGCTGCATTCATTTGATCAAAAATACAGAAAAAAAAGTAATATTGTGAAATATTATTACAATGTAAAATAACATTTTTTGATTTTACATTAAAATCTCATTTATTTCTGTGATCAAAGCTGAATTTTCAGCATCCAGAATTTTTAGCATTACTCCAGTCTTCAGTGTCACATGATTTTTCAGAAATCATTCTAATATGCTGATTTATTATCAGTGTTGCTGCTAATTTACTTTTGTTCATGATTCTTTGATGAATACAAAGTAAAAAAGAACAGCATTTATTTAAAATAGAAATCTACTACCATTATAATATACACTACCATTCAATATACACTATCATTTTGAAAGAAATTAATACTTTTATTAAGTAAGGATGTGTTAAACTGATAAAAACTGGTAACAAAGACCTATATTCTAATAATAAATCAGCATATTAGAATGATTTCTGAAGGATCATGTGACACTTAAGACTGGAGTAATAACTGATGAAAATTAAGCTTTGCATCACAGGAATAAATTATATTTTAAAGTATATTAAATAGAAACCATTATTTTATAATAACATTTCACAATATTACAGTTTTTTTCTGTATTTTTGATCAAATAAATGCAGCCTTGATGAGCATACACTCTTAAAAATAAAGGTGCTTCACCATGCCATAGAAGAACTATTTTTGTTTAAATGGTTCCATAAAGAACCTTTAACATCTGAAATACCTTACTATTTCACAAAAGGTTCTTTGTGGTGAAAGAAGGTTCTTCAGATTATAAAAAGGTAAGAAAGAGATGGTTACTTTAAAGAGCCTTTGACTGAATGGTTCTTTGTGGAACCAAAAATGTTCTTCTATGGCATCACTGTGAAGAACCTTTTAAAGCACCTTTATTTTTAAGAGTGTAACAGACTTCTTTTAGAAACAGTACAAGTCTTACTGATTCCAAACTTTTGAACGGCAGTGCATATATACATTTAAAAAAAAAATTGTTTTTTTTTTTTGTTTTTTTTTGTGTAACCATTTGTTTTCCTTAGCAAATTCTGCATGTCAGTCTAAAAAATCTCATGCCTCATACTGCATTATTTTCATTTCTCATTGTACATTCTTTTGACACTGTTCTACATTAACACATTTTCTGACAAATCTTTAATCAGTTAAAGAAAAAAAAAAAACATGAAAAGGCTTTAAACAATAATCTGTTTCATTCATATGATGACTGGATCCTCTTTTCTGAAAGATTAAACTGATAAATCTACAATCAATCAATCTATCAATCAATCACTAACATTAGGTCTGCTGAAAGGATTAATGTTGTTAATTATATTTCACATGCCTATTTACTTACAGGAGTCACTCCCAAAAATTCTGAAACAACAATTTATATCTGCGACACAAATACTGTTTATATTTCCTGTCCTCATCAATAAAAGTTTAAAAATACACAAAAAAGTGCAAGGGAAAAAAGACACTTAAAAATGCCACTGTAGGTGTCAGCAATAAATAAATAAACAAATAAAAAAGTAATTCACTTTGAGTTTTCTGATGAAGAGCCAGCTGGCTTGAAGCTTTACTATTGTGGGAATGTCTTAATGAATTAGGGAAATAATTTTTTACAGTCGTAGACATTTTCATTGATTTACTTTATGTCCTCACCAAGTGGGAGGCGAAGAATGCAGGTAACCATAGCGACAGTAACTAAAGTAAACATTTAAGATGATGACTTCCATCAGAACAGGATGTCACAATTGTTATTTAATGAACGAGTCCAGCTGTGGTATAAGTTCATCCGTCAAATATTAATCTTAACCAACCTTTAAAAGTCCAGAGTGCACTGCACAGAGTGCACAGAGTTGTGACCAAATCACAAAAATAATGGAAGCAACTCTAGTGGAAAGACAGTGACAGGATGTAAAACATTTCCATAACGTTACCATAGTTACTAGAACCCCACTGGTTTAAAGAAAAATAAATAAATAAATAAATAAATAAACAACACACACAAGTGTGTGGAAAAAGAAGTGCCAGTCAAATTGTATACTTTGTGGTTCCGTTCAAAAATTAACTTTTGAAATTTTTTGAGAACAAAATCTGTTTCATTCTTTCTACTAAGAGTCTTTTGGAAAGATTTCAGATGAACAATCCATTGAATCCTCACAGCCTTGTATTCATTGTTGTCAAAAAAGAAATATGCCACTACTTCGACCAAGGTCTATAAGGCCATTTTACAAGGTGCAATCAAAAGGTCCTGCCTATAATGAAAAATCACATAATTTCTAGTCTCTTACCATTGATGGCAAGTTAAGAAAACATATTAGACATGAATATTTAGATGTCTTCCCTCACCCATTCAAGAGCTCAATAATTTATCTTAATGAATGAGTTTAGAATGACAGTTCTGGAAAAGCCAGAAGCCAAAGATGACAGAGAAGATATAAACAGCTGCTTACTACACTCCTTCAACATCTGGTATCTCTCTCAACACAACTCTAGTAGTTCTAGTAGCCTGTAGCTCCATAATTAGGTCCAAGCTGGAATGGAGAGTTTGAATTAGTCTCAAAACCCCTCTGTTGGAGGTCCAATTTTGTAACTTTTATTACTCACAAAGATTGCAAAAGTTCAAGATTTAATACGAAAACACCTGAATGCTAGATATTAGCTCTTATATGAGAACTATCTGTGTTGTTTTGGTTTCCCAAATTCCCATTCGTCTAAAGGCTAATGAAAGTAAACTGCTTTAGACACCTATGTTACTTTTAACGGTGCAAGTGGGAAATCAAGAAACTAGAGCTCTAATTGCATAGCGTAGCATATTCCTGCATATCCATTTACTACCATGCTTTTGCACCAAAGCACGCACTTCCTGTTCCACAAAAACATGAGGCTGCTGGAAAAAAAAATCAATTCCATTATCATTTACGCTCAAGGGTGGCCTTTTCATACTCAGCTGCTTTCTTCGTTTCAGAACAGCACTCAGCTAGTAGGAGAGCCAGGCTTCAATTGGCGTCCTGCGGCCATGAAAAGTCTATGTCAATTAAATGGTCTCCATTGGGTCCTACATAAGGCTAGTAAGGAGAAACCCCATCACATCTTACATAAGAAACATTTCTGAGGTAATCTCTTGAGGTGGATCTCTGTGCAACCTGAATTCAGCTGCACATCTCATCTGAAACAACAGCAGCTGTATGGGAAGAAGACTTTACGTTAAGTACATTTGGTGTCAGGCTGTTTTTTTTTGTTTGTTTTTTTTCTGTAGGAATGATTTCACAGTGACACGAGATCTCACGGAGACTCGCGAGATCAAATGTGACTAGAGAAGAAAACCACAAGGACAATCAATGTTGTCAGCTGGCTCTCATGGTGCGCGTTCTGTTGTACAGTAAAAAAAAAAATATATATATATATATATATAAGAAAATAATACCAAGCATGTTTGATATTTACGAATTAAGTTTAGGGACACTCCGTCTCGATTGGGACCAGTTAAAAAATTGTAATGACACCATACAATAGAGGATTTTCTGGACAAAAAACTGTTTGCAACAAGCTTCGAATCAGGCCAAGCCCCCCAGTTGTTTGGGGGTGCAAAACAGGCTTAAAATTAACCTGAAATCTTTAGCTTTTGATAGTTTTAGTCAACTATCCATTTAAGTAGGACACCCGTTTAAAGAAATGACTCGGGAGGCCCCGGGGCCGCAGACTGCCAGGAGCTTCTAAAGCCTCAGGCAATATTCAACCCAAGCTAACCGTTCAGATCAGACATTTTCAAGTTTTATCATTTGTATTAAGAATTAAATGTTCCGGTCATACCAAACAAATACAAGTCTAAAAAAAACGCCTCTTTCCATAATTTCTGAGGTCATAAATCATTTTCATTTTTTCCAAAAGTCCATCAGTTTTATTATTTAATTTTTATTTTTAAAAAAAATGACTATCAAAATATATTTGCTCAAAACATGATGCATTTGCCCTTTCAATTTATTGCTATATTCATTATTCATACATTATTAGTCCAGAAACACACTACAAAGACACTCAGCACTATGACTGTATGTTTTCACAATTTTAATACAAGTATGAATGGCTTCATGAATCACAATTTATGTGAGATTTAGCATTAGCAATACATTATCTTGACTAAATGCACTGTAAACTGTAGTTCATGCAAATCATGACAAATGTCTACCAAGAATTCTCTAAATTCTGCCAATGTCTAATACATGATTCAAATTAATAAATCACTCCAAGAATATAAGCATTCAGTCGCCTACCAAGACTATCTCCCATAAATCTGCATGTCTGTCAGTCAGGAAATATCTATTTGCATTCAACAGACTCTGAGATTAGATGTGTAAATGAGGCTGAAGAGGAAAGATTGTGAGGAGTGTTGTATCATCAAATCTCCATCTGAGCAACATCACATTGAGAGATAGAGGTTTTGGCCCTGGAATTGAGATTCATCCTCGGAATTATGCTTGATATTTTTTTTTATGGCTTAGGGACACCATGATTGACAGCTCCATTGACACGCAAATGGTAAAAAGAGGGTGTGCTCTGGGATGGAAGCAGCTCTTCTGGAACGTGCAGCTTTTAGGGACAGGTGAGAAGACAGCCACACGTTCACACAGATACACACACATACTGTACAAGCCACGCCTCCTAGTGACAGGCGCTGACACATATCAGTAGAATTATGGGCCATTTAATTTCAAAGGTTACCCCTGGAGGACTTCTCCATTTCAGCATGTTATAAAGAGTGAGATTGAAGGCTATGGAGATTAGAAAAGCACCGCTGGAGAGACCCTGTGACCTCAATTAGTCAGTCTGTGTCCTTAGTCATTTTACCGACACTGGGAAGCAGGGACAAAACACTCTCAGTTGGAAACCAAATGTTGGAAGATTCCAAATCGATGCAACAAAAATGGTGAAAAAGGCATCAAGACATGTATAAGCAGTAAACAGCATGAGATAAAGTCGGTTACCTTTAGCTAAACTGACACTGCACTGCACGGTTTATGGGCTATAAAGAAATAATAGCTCTGTTCCATTGCCTGGTGAGATGCCTACATAGACAGCATTTTAAGGCATTGTAGGAATGCTACTGACAAAAAGTCTGTTCCAATAGGTCAAATTATAAAGCAGCATTACATGCATGAAGGCGGCAATCCCACAGTAGCATGTGGTGAAGACACATCAAACCTTTTAGTGAAGAAAAAGTATGCATTTAAGAAATATCTAAAAAACTAAAAAATGTCAATATAACTTAAAATTACAATTGATTGTCTTCAAATGTAATGCTGTGACAGTCCATCAAAGGCATACCTTGTTAATGCACTGTGACTAGGTTAAATTAGAGGTTGCCAAAGTTTTTTTTTTTTTTGTCAGCTGTACCTCAAAGACATATTTGACAATATTTGTTTATACACTACTAGTCAAAAGATTTTTCATGTTTTTAAAGAAGTCTCTTTTGCTCACCAAGCCTGCATTTATTTGATTCAAAGTACAGCAAAAACAGTAAAATTCTAAAATATTTATACCATTTAAAATAACTGTTTTCTATTTGAATATATTTTAAAATGTAATTTATTCCTGTGATCAAAGCTGGAATTTCAGCATCATTACTCCAGTCTTCAGTGTCACATGATCCTTCAGAAATCATTCCAATATGCTAATTTGTGGTTTACGCAACATTTTTAGGGGTTCAAGTGTGTAGCGCTGGTCATGCATCAGTGATCTCCACGTAAAAATGATCATGCAGACCCAACCGTGAGTCGTAGAGACCTGAAACTTGGAGGGATGTAGTATTCACACCACCTATAACGTGACCAAGGTTCGCCCCATTTGGCATGACGGGTGCTATAGTGCACAAAAGTACGAAATCGCTCATAAATAATTCCTAAACCATCAGTCGCAGCCTCAAGTGTCTTATGTCATCGGAATCCTTGACTCACGCCAGACAAAAGGCAGATTCGATCGTGAGCCTGGAAAAATTATGCGTATTTCACATTTTTTGAAAAACCTACTTTTGCAAACTAGTCCTAGGTTTTTCACCCGAACAGAACCAAACCAGTGCAGAAAGATTCTCTGGAGAGTGAACATCAGTAATAATCAAAATAAAAAAGTTAAACTTTCGACTCACCGTCGCAAAGGGACACCAAAACGTTCAAGGGGGAAGGGCCACTTTTAGTAAAATGCCTATAACTCCTGGACGGAATGAGATATCTCCGCCAAACTCAGAACACTTATGTAAGATCTCAATTGTGGAGCTTGGCCACTTGGTGACGCTATAAGAGGGAAAACACATAAAAAATGGCTTTGGCTAAATATATTCAAATAGAAAACAGTTCCTTTAAAAAGTAAAAATATTTTTGTAGCTTCATAAAATTTCAAAAATTCAGTTTGATAAACATGACACAATATGCTATAGCATTAATATAACATGAAAAGAGTTTGTAACCCTATTAAACACGGGATGAAATACAGTGAGTGAGTCTGGTAAACTGTGAATTAGCTGTCATCATCAAAGCTCGTGCAGCCAGCCGCGCTGGAAAAACTGCGAAGAACGTAACCCGTGTCTGCTTGCCAATCACTCTTGCGGTAGCCTACTTTGATGGCATAGGCTAGCTACACTGCTTCAAGATGCTGATTGATCTGCTCAAATCGAACACAACTTTATGCGCTCTGCAGAGGGTGCACCCATGCTCCTCCAATTAGTTATCCATTAACAGTTTAAAAAAATAAGTTTGTTAAGAAAACTTAGGGGGCACAAATTCTTTCTGAGGGGCAATGCTCCCTTTTCACAGGATTCGTACCCAAGGATTCCACATGCTAAGTCAAAACATATGCAGCTGTAATCATAACTGTACAAAAACAATTACAAATGCTCACTGTTTTACCACCTCTAGTGTTCATTCCTGTTGGAAACTGCAGTGATACAGTATCTCACAAAAGTGAGTACACGTAAATGTGAGTAAATAATGACAGAACTTTCATTTTTGGGTGAACTAACCCTTTAAAATATGCATTTTACTACCAGCAATGATCGTATCACCTGAGATGGATGTTAATACCAAGTATAAACAGGGCCATATGACCACGTTTGTGTCACACAGCAGGTTTTGATGTACATAAACAGGCCTAACATTCTCAATCTGTGTACTCAAGTGCCTTGGTTTACGTAATGCCTTGTTTTCTGGTGTGTTTGCAGCCCCAAAATAACATTAAGATACAGAAGGAGCTTAGCTGTGCTTCATGCAGTTTAAAGTATCCAGACAGCAGATAGTGCAGCCCCAGTGTGCACTAAAAACATATTTACACAAGCTCCGCTGCCATTGAATATGGCGGTGCTAAATATCACAGCCCATTTTCGCCAAGAAAATCCGCTCTCTTACTTCATGCACTGCATTTCTTTGGATTAAGCTCTGCTGGTCTGCAAAATTGAACTGCCAGCCACCTATAGAAATTTGATAACTGAGCCTAACGCACTGAACCCAAATTTCTCTCTCTCTTTCCATGGCCTTCGAGAAAAGCGGCGTTAAGTAAATCAGCTTTTCATGCTTATTAAAGCAGGGCATACATGGAGAAAGAGAAGACAAATTCAAGAGTTGGTGGAGCATTACCACCATCCCAGAGGGCCTCTTTGATATCTTATTATCTTACTGATTGATGAAACATCTGGGCCACTTAAGTTCAACTCTCTATAGCCAAGGCAGCCCCCCACGTGCAGTCCACCAGGCGCCTATCAGAATACCAATTACTTATTGTGGAAGACCTAATTGGCTCAGATTGAAGTTAAGATGTTCCGTCCACTCAATATCAAGAGTCTAGATGAGATTTATGCAAAGGAGACAAGGTAAATGAATGAATTCCTTTGAAATGGTAATTCCCCGGTGTTTCAGAAGTTGATGGCTAGGCTGATGACTCCACAATGGCAAAGACTAATCTTGCATTCTTATTAGGAACTGCGAGCCAAGCTTTTATCAGTGAAGTCTGTTTACCACAGAACTATAACAACACTATCAGTGTTGGGGAAATGTTGCTTGGTGAGATAAGCTACTCTTAATTTAAAGAAGCAAACAGCAGTTCTTCGGGAAAGCAGTTAGCTGAAAAACTCTGAAATTGGAATACAAGTTGTTGGTGTTTTACTGCCACATGTTCCTTTCAACTGGAAATTACAGTGAATTATGGATCAAAAATGCAGATACTCGTATGTTTCTCTCCAGCACACTAGCATGCTAATGCTACGTATGTCTTCATGGTGCAAAAACAAAGACTGTTTGCACAACATACTCTACATGGCAGGTCTTTAAAGTAATAAAGAGATGACATCACAGCAAGAAGTACACATTTGCTGAAATATATGCGCTAGGAGACTGGAATCAACACTCACACTAGAGCTGTTCTTATTAATTATCTTGATTAGAGTAAAAGTGCTGAGCTTGTCAGGCTATGGTTCTAGAGGACACAAGAAATAGGCGAGCTACAGATCGCAGAATGCAGTGCCAACCAGAAGACAAGGACAAGAGAGGACATAAATTATTAGCATGAGGGAAGACACAAGTGCTGCAGTGAAATTAACCATTTCATAAAACCCCAAGAAACATCAAAGGACACTATTAATCCCGGGAGTGATTTTATTCATATTCAGTTGCACAGCTTGAAAGGGGTTATTTTCATATAGAATGCTAACAGAAAAAAATGCTTCAAACTCATTTCATTCAGAATTTAAAAGAAAATATTGTGGGAGCCCCTTTGTTCATCTAAACTACTGCACTCTTTGTTATAACCTGTTATATATTATAATCTAAAACATTTACAAGCACTCAACAACAGTTGAGTACGCTTAAAGGTGAAGGGTGTAACTTTTATGCCAACAACCATAATTGCAAAAATTTTGATAGCTGTCAAACAGGTTTCCTTGCCACTGGCCAATTAAACACTTAGTCCCACCATAAACTTATGCCACTGGTTGAGCTAATCTTGCTGTTTCAGGCATCTATCTAGAGGGGGAATCAGCCTTCAACTTTCTTGTCTCTGTACATTGAACTGAAACAGAAGAGAGTATTTTTAACCACACAAACATTAAGCACATCAATGTTTAACCTAATAAGAGTCTAAAGAGAAGGAAATAGATTTCACTCTGGACTGTATATGTGGATATGCAGTTTCAAATCTACGCAACAAAGTATTTCCATTAAGACCAATCATCTCCTAATGTAATTGCTAGTCCGCTGTTGCCATGGCTCTTGACCAGTAATGGAAGCGAGTGGAGCCACAGTGGCAGCTCATGGTCACAGCTTTTGGCATCAGTTAGACATCATAAATCACTCAGCCCTCGCTGTTCAAGCAGACCCTTTGCAAGGACAGATTACAGTTCTCAGAAGACCTGGGGCACCAGCCTCTTTACAAGCCACAATGCTCCAGTTATGAGATATGGTGATCCAAAAATGAGAGAGTGTATCATAAATATAACAAATAACATGAAAATGAAATTGAATTAATGTTACATAATGTTACTTTCATCTATCAACTGTATAACATCTATCTACTGTATTCATCCTTCTATTCATCCTTCTATTCATCCATCAATCAGAAAAACACCAATAGTGCATACATCTATCTATCCATTGTATCCATTTGTCTATCTATCTATCTATCTATCTATCTATCAGTATCTATTGCCTCCATCCATCGGTATCTACTGCACCCATCCATCAGTATATATTGCATCCATCCATCCATCTTTATCCATCTATCTATCTATCTATCCATTCACCCATCCATCCGTATCTATTGCATCCATCCATCTATATCTATCAATCTATCGATCTATCGATCTATCTATCGATCTATCTATCTGTCTATCTGTCTATCTGTATTTATTGCATCCATTCACTGTATACTGTATGTATCCATCCATCTGTATCTTTTGCACCCATTCATCCATCCATTCATCCATCCAAACATCTATCCATCCATCTGTATCTATTGCACCCGTTCATCCATCCATCCATCCATCCATACTTATCCATCTATAAACTATATCCATCTATCCATCAGTATCTATCCATCCATCAGTATCTATTCCATCCATCCATCCATCTTTATCCATCTCTACTGTATCCATCTATTCATTCATCCATCCATCGGTATCTATGTACCCATCCATCCATCCATTGTGTCTGCCCATCCATCCATCCATCCATTGTGCCCGTCCATCCTTCCATTGCGTCCATCCATCCATCCATCCATCCATCCAACCATCTGTCCATCCATCGGTATCTATTGTGTCCATCCATCCATCTTTATCCATCTATCTACTGTATCCATCCATCTGTCCATCAATTGGAATCTATTGCACCAATCCATCCATCTTTATCTATCTATTTACTGTATCCATCCATCCATCCATCCATTCACTGTATCCATCCATCCATCCACTGTATCCATCTATCCATCCACTGTATCCATCCAACCATCCATCTATCCATCCATCCATCCATCATCTGTATCCATCCATCCATCGGTATCTATTGCACCCACCCATCCATCCATCAGCTTCTAATTCATCATCGCAAAGGCAAATGAACCAAAAGTAACAATCAGAACAAGAAAAACAATATTGCATCCACTTTTCCATTGTATCCATCTGTCTATACTGTATCATCCAACCATTGTTTAGTCTGTAATTCATCATTGCAAAGACAAATGAACCAAAGATAACGGTCAGAACAAGAAAAACACCAGAAATGCATCCATCCATCTATCTTTCTATCTACTGTAAAAATAACAATAAGAACAAGAAAAACACCAATATGATTTAAGACATAAAGTCAATATTAATTCAACATGCATATCATTCACTGTCACACAAATCAATAGTACAAATAACAGAGTGTGTCATTTTCAAGTCTGAAATCACCAACAAATACTCTCTCTGGTTTTACATTACACAATTTTAGATGCACAAGACCTGTGTGAATAATGGGTTTTAATTCCTTTGCGTTATTTTGGGATCCAGCGAGCACGTCTCATGTCACATGCAGAGAAAACGTATATCGCAACTCACTGAAAACTAGCAGATGTGATAAGCACCTTGGTGCTCGTTTTGCTTTGCCAAGCACCACGGTTTGTGTTCACTTTGAACCCGTGCACAAAAAATACACATCAAACTTCAATAGCAGTAGACTGGGCTTGTTTTTCATTTATTTATTTATTTATTTTCCTAATGTCTCCTGGCAATGCAGTGAGCAAATAGCATTTTGTACGAAAAGAGCCGCAGACAAAGGGAACCCTGCTGGTGTTTGCCTCTTTATCTCCCTCGTTTAATTGGATTTCTTTGAAAGTTCAGATGAACCTCATGGGGCTCTCCTCTCGTTTTGCACTTTCACTCTCGTTTTCTACCTGCCTCTCACTGAAGCTGATTAAATCGCGACGCTTTGCTTTAGGGGCCAATTCATGTGTCTCATGTCAGAGATGGTTTGATTGATTATTTCCACAAACACAAAACTAGGGCCTTTAACTGAAATCCAATAATGTACATAATGCTTTTTACATCATTACAATACACTTCCATCTTGTCTGAAACATCAGTAAATATCATCTGAGAAAGAAGTATATGCATTTTCTTTTTCTTATGATGCTGTCTCAGTTGAATATATGTAGCTTAATATAAATATTTTCACATGGCTCAAGGCAAAAAGAATAATATATGTAAACTTATGAAAATGTAAACTAATATTAACAGGCTAAACTAAAGCCAAAGCATACTGTTTTAGCTTCATATGCACCTCTAAAAGCGACATGGTACAATACGTTTGTAAGACAAAGTTCTCATGGCTTTTAAATATTCAACATCTGTAATTATCTTGATCATAATTAAGTGTTGCGCACTCATTTTTAATTTAATCCTGTAGGGAATGAGATTCATCATCTTTTTGTCTTCTTTCTCTGTCTCTCTCTCTCTTTTTTTGTAACAACTCCATAACTCTCCGAAGCTATTAATCTTCGTTGATTAGACATGAGTGTCTCTCAGAGCCATCTGTACAAAACAAGCAAGCTCCTGAGAAAAGTTATTCTCTACATCTTTCACCACGATCAAAGTCAGTGGTGAAATTGAGATATGGGAGATAGAACTGAATAAACTGCAAGCCTTTGCTATACAAACTATAATTTAATTTGTCTGTTTTTGCTATAAAAAACAGACAAATTAATTATAATCATTATCTTAATACCGGTCACACATATCAACATTGCAGTTTATATTGTAATTTTTTATAATGCCTTTCTATATGGCACTTTGTTATTATAGTAAAAGAGCAACGCAAACAGAAAAAATAAGACACAGTTAAAAGAAAAAACATAAATCAGGAGTTTTCAACAGGGGGTCTGCCAATTATGGTCTAAACTCAAAACAAATTTTTGTGAATATTACATTAAAACTAAGTTAACTTCAATCAAAGCTCAAGTTAAGAAGCTGAAGTTCAGCTAAATGTTCAATTGTAACCTTTACTTTAAGCATTAAATGCATTAAATGTTTTTTTAAGAAATGAATGCTTTTATTCAGCAAAGGATGTATTAAAATATTGTCTGGCTTTAGTTTCATGCAGTGTATATATATATATATATATAACCTTATATAATAAAATAAATATGATTCATATTTTTGTCTTGTCCTTGTTATCATTGAGAAAGCCTAATTCTAAGATAAAAGCTTATCAGTTAATTAGGTGTACCAAACAATCACTAAGCAAATAAGAATTACATATCTAGCCGAGGAAATTAATATTTTCAGACAAGTTGAAAGTGATTTTTACCTTTTGTGGGCATTTTTTTTTCCCCTTTATAAAGCCATTATTTTTTTCTGAAAGGGTGCATTATCTTTTGCATCAATTTCTTATATTTAATCAATAAAGTCACTTATAATAATAAGACATTGTAGGCTGTTACCACACAAATTAAATCATTATCAACAAAATTCATATTTTCAATATAGAGGAAACACAAACGCTGCATCTGAACTGGCATTTAGATGTATTTACCCACTGTTTAATGCAGGACATGAATGCATTTAACCTGCAGTTACAAATGCATGAATAATGTTGTAATATTTTAATCCTAAAACGCTGAATGCTGATATTTGAAATTATTAAAAAAAAAAAATGAAAAGGTGTTTTAAATGTGGAATTACAACCGCCAGTAGGTGTCAGTAAGTCACTGTTAATAAGCGAGTCATTGCGATTCAACCGAATCATTTAAACGGTTGATTAATTCAGGAACGAAACAACAGTGCAGTGGCTGTGTTTGGAATGAAAATAGGCAATATGGTGACTAAAACGTAAGTCTCTTAGTGTTAACTTCTAGTTTATTCAACTGTTGTATAAAATCAATATAACATTTGTGATTTTTGCAAAAAATAAAAATAAAAATAAAATAAAATGGCACTCTCCGTGTGATATTGATTAACTATATTAAATGATATAAATATACATTTTCTGCCCTCATATCCTGAATTTTGGGAAAATGCATTTTATTAGACTGAATCACGCAGTGAAAGAACGACTCTAGCTAGTGTTTAAGCACTCATACCTCTTTTTATAATCAATTAAGCTGTCCATACACTGTATGATAAATGAGTCTCTTACTTACATACTTCGTACATCTGCACTTTGTTGCTTATGATGAGGGAATTCGCGACTTTCAGTCTGAACAAAACTCCAGGTTTCAGCAATGACTATTCTGGACGCCTCTGATTGGCCACTGCATTCTAAACTCACCAGAGTCGTGTGTGATTGGTTATAATGCGCAACGCTGTAAAAACGCGTAAAAATTAAATATGATTTAATGTGAGCAAGTCTAAATTTAATACAGCAATTGAATCTTTTCATTTCATTTTCATTAGTTTTATGTTTTAAGTATTATAGTTTTATCGAAAAACCAGGGGACCCCCCAAATATATCTTTTTGGGTGTTATGGGGGGTCCCTTAATGCTTATGGGAGGTCCGGGACCCCCCCAGCCCCCACTCAATTCGAACACTGGTTTTATGACCCTTTTAAAACTAAATCTAGATCGTCAGCCTACGATTTGGTACATCACTGAAATTAGTTGTTCAATTAGTTGTGTGAAATTACTCCACTCTAATTTTCCCATCTGTCACTGACATTTCAACCTGGTTGTCACCTCAAGCCCACCATTGACAAATATGAGCTCCCTCCCACCACTGCCACTGATCTCTTCACCTCTGCTGAAGGACACAACGTCATTGCCTCCCGCTATGTAAAAAGCCTGGCAGATGTCCAAGATGACCTACTGACCTTCACAGACTATCAATCAGCCAGGTATATTTTCACTATTGACATAAAGTCTGATTCAAATGCCAGCTTATTTTAGCCAGTTCACCTGGTAGCTTATTCTGGTAAAGAATTACCCATTTAAATGAGGGAGAGATCATCTGATTGACATTTAAAACAGCCACAGTTTATTTTGCATCCATGAGTAAATCTAAAATATGTGACCCCGACCACAAAACTAAGTCGTAAGTGTAAATTTCTTGAAATTGAGATTTATACATCCTCTGTAAGCTGAATAAATAAGCTTGTCATTGATATGGTTTGTTAGGATAGGGCAATATTTGGCCCTAGATACAACTATTTAAAAATCTGGAATCTGATGGTGCAAAACAATCTAAATATTGAGAAAAGCGTCTTTAAAGTTGTCCAAATGAAATTTGCAATGCATATTACTAATCAAAAATTAAGTTTTAATATATTTATGGTAGGAAATTTACAAAATATCTTTATGGAACATGATCTTTACTTAATATCCTAATGATTTTTGGCATAAAAGAAAAATCAATAAATTTGACCCATCCAATGTATTTTTTGGCTGCTGCTACAAATATACCCATGCAACATAAGACTGGTTTTGTGGTCCAGGGTCACATATAATATAACATTTTTTGATGTTGCTGATTTAAAAAAAAAAAAAAAAAAAAAAAAAATATATATATATATATATATATATATATATATATATATATATATATATATATAAAATCATCATATAAATAATAATCCATCATGTACATTTTTTAACAAAATACAAAATCATATAAGCTTTAATGCTATGAAATATAAAATGCTACAATATCATATATATCATATTTATCATATTTTCAATGTCATATTTTATCATAGTGAGAAAGTGTGACATACTAGACCAAAACAGACACTGTTTCTAAAATTAGTATTCAGCACCCAAAAGTAGTAAGAAACAAGAAATGGATTTCATTCACCAAATATGATGCACAGTGATATAATATTGGACAAAAATACAACAAATATTGCAATTAATCTTTATGAATGGTTGTACAGAAAACACTGAAAAGTGAAAAATGTGATAGCATATTTTAAGAAAATTGTATTTGGTACTAGGCTTCGAACAAATCAACTGATGTGTTTTTCAAGGCCGATGTCGATACGGATTATTACAGATCAAGTAGACCAATAACCGATATTTTGAACAGATATATATGTGTGGTATAAAAATGAAAATAATAATGTCAAAATTAAGAATAACAAGGGCACTGACAAAGATTTTCTTTAAATGCTTTTAATTGATTTTATCAGCAAATTGGTTTTGAAAATAGGTGATATCTATAACCATAGAAAAGATTTTCCATCATGCACATTTTTTTTAACAAAATAAGAATCTATATATGTATTAGCTTTAATGCTACGAAATCAAAAAATACTACAAAATCATCCAATTTCATGAGAATGTGTGACATACCAGAGCAAAACAGGCACAATTTTTGGAATCAGCACACAAAAATTATAAAAGAACAAGAAATAGATTTCATTCAGCAAATATGATGGAGAGCAGTATAATATTAGACAAAAAGACGTCAAATATTGCAACTAATCTTTGTAAATGGTTGTACAGAAAACACTGAAAAATGAAAAATGCGATGGCATATTTGAAGAAAAATATATTTGGTACTAGGTTTCAAACTAAACAACATGAATGCACTGTTTTATCTGCATTAGGGATCGACCGATGTGCTTTCAGGGCCGATGCCGATACCTTTTATTACAGATCAAGTAAACCCATAACCAGTATTTTAAATCAATATATATGTTTGGTGTAAAAATGAAAATAATGTCAAAATTTATAATAACAAGGGCTCTGACAAAAACTTTCTTTAAATGGCTTTAAATAATTTTATTGGCAAATCGGTTTTGAAAATGACCGATACCAATAACCATACAAAAGCTTAATATTGGTGCCGATAATCGGCCAGAGAAATAATCTGTTTTGAACATGACCGATAGCGATAACCATAAAAAACTTAACACCGGCACCAATAATTGGCAAGGCCAATTATATCTTTGTGTGGCTGATTTAAAAAATATAAATAAAAATTTTCCATCATGTACATTTTTTTTTTAACAAAATACGAAATAATATATGTATCAGCTTTAATGCTACAAAATCAAAAATGCTACAAAATCATATTTTGTGAGAAAGTGTGACACACTAAAGCAAAACAGGCACTATTTTTGGAATCAGCACCCAAAAATTAGTAAGAAACAAAAAATGGATTTCATTAAGCAAATATGATGCACAACAGTATAATATTAGACAGAAAGACGTCTAATATTGCAGTTAATCCTTATGAATAGTTGTACCGAAAAAGTGAAAAATGTGATAGCATATTTTTTTTAAAAATATTTGGTACTATGCTTTAAACAAAACTCTGAAGCATGAAGGCACAGTTTTATCTGCATTAGTGGTCGACCGATATGTTTTTCAGGACTGATGTCGATACCGATTATTACAGATCAAGTAGACCGATATTTTGAACAAATATATATGTCTGGTGTAAAACTGAAAATAATGTCAACAATAAGAATAACAAGGGCTCTGACAAAAACTTTCTTTAAATGGTTTTAAATTATTTTATCGGCAAATCGGTTTTGAAACTGACCGATAATGATGAACTAATATAAAAAAAAAATACTGGTAAAAAAAATAAATACGATAAAAAAAAAAAATACTGGCTTCTATAATTAGCCAGGCCGATTATATCTTTATGTTGCTGATTATAAAAAAAAAATATACAAATTTTTCCATCATGCACATTATTTTAACAAAATAAGAAATTATATATGTATTAGCTTTAATGCTACGAAATAAAAAAAACTACAAAATCATCCTATTTTGTGAGAAAATGTGACATACTAGAGCAAAACAGGCACTATTTTTGGAATCAGCACTCAAAAATTTGAAAGAAACAAGAAATGGATTTCATTCAGCAAATATGATGCACAGCAAAATAATATTAGACAAAAAAAAGATGTGAATGGCTGTATAGAAAACACTGAAAACTGTAAAATGTGATAGACAGAAAAAAATTATTTAGTACTAGTACTTCAAACAAACTCTGAATCATGAATGCACAGTTTTATCTGCATTAGAGGTTGATCAATAAGTGTTATTCAGGCCCGATGTCGATTCAGATTATTACAGATCAAGTACACCGATAACTGATATTTTGAAGCGATATATATATGTTTGGTGTAAAAATGACAATAATGTTAAAATTAAGAATAGCAAGTGCTCTGACAAACACTTTCTTTAAATGCTTTTAAATTATTTTATCACAAATCAGTTTTGAAAATGGCCGATACCGATAGCCATAAAAAAAAGCTTAATATCGCCGCCAATTGGTCAACTACTAATCTGTATCTTACTGAATAAGTACCGAAAATCTAGCTGCATATTGCATATACTGTATCATTTACTTTATATAGTACATTTGCATCAAACAGTCAATTGTTAAACTGCTCAGGGTTTGGAACCTGGAAATTCTCAATGTCAAAGTGATGACATTTCATCTAACATTTTCAACATGCCTACTTGAAGAATGCATGGGAGTGCAGGGATTATGACAGAAGGCATGAAGGTCACTCAAGAGGCAAAGCTTTGTTTTAAAAAGCATTTCCTCACACAGCATTCACAGGATGCTTGTAGAAAGTGACTGCACCATTGCAATTGTGACAGCTCTCCTGTTGCTCTGCCTTTAGAAGCCTCTATGGTGGCCCATCAGAGTCAGAACATGGCAAGATTGGCTCTCTAGGGGACTGGCTGAAAGATGCAGGAAATCCTCAAACATTAATGTGAAACAAGCTTATGATGGCCTTGCGGTGACCTGCTCTCTGAAAATCACTTTAAGAAGCAGCTAAGGGTAGTTAGAAAACCAAGATCTCTCTCTTTCGCACCCTTTGCCTTCATTTATATTCCTGGACTTCTTACATAATGCGATTTCATTATCTATTTTAAGCATGAAAAAACAATATATACTCTATAGTAACTAAAACATCAGACCTCATGCATGAGGAGGTGAAAATCAATAGCAATTTGCAATGCATACACTCGGCACTGTATAATAATAGCAAAGCCATAAAAGCATAATTGTTGTTTCTCAAACAATTTTCAAGCATAAAAGTTTCTAAAGAGAGCAACTTCTCACATCATCACACATCTTAATGTTGTTCAACAGGGGATTTTCTAAGTATAAATTTTGCTGTTATGGAACGCAGACCTACTACGTTAATGTGTTGCTGTATCTCATTAATGTTGGAGCATCACGCTCCGGTGGGCTCCCATAATTCATTCTGTTCTCCATGCTGGAATACGACAGCTGCCAAGCTCTTGCAAATCACAGGGTGGAGGAAACCCCCATGCACTGCACTTTCAGTCGAAAAAAAGATCAAGGAGAGAGAGAAAGAGGGAAAATAGTGAAAGAGGGTGGATGGGGGCAGGGGACACATAAACCAGCGCTTTTCTCGTGAACTCTACGGCAGAAAGATGGAATTCAGACTGGAAGTGGGAACAAACACTGAAAAGGGTTTGAGAATAAATGTATTTTTCTCTGTCTTCGGGGTTTGGTGACAT
Organism: Cirrhinus mrigala; assembly: GCA_036247105.1. Classification (NCBI taxonomy): domain Eukaryota; kingdom Metazoa; phylum Chordata; class Actinopteri; order Cypriniformes; family Cyprinidae; genus Cirrhinus; species Cirrhinus mrigala. The sequence continues at coordinate 21,768,211 of CM070020.1, read as the reverse complement.
ACAAATGGTGTTCGCAACAAACTGCGGGAGGATGAGATAACAGTAGTCTGCACTTTCGAGAAATAGGAAAAGGAGAAAAAGGAAAAAAAGGAGAAGGAAAGGACGTGACATGTGGCCGAGTACGGTGACCCATACTCGGAATTTGTGTGTGTAGTGAACTAACACGCACACACACCATGAACACACACCCAGAGCAGTGGGCAGCAGTCATGGTATTGAGGGTAGAGAGAGTGCTGGTAATTCACTCCTCCCACCAACAATCCCTGCCGGAGCTGAGACTTGAACCTTTGGGTTACAAGTCCGACTCTCTAACCATTGGGCCATGATTGCCTCCTGGAATAAGGTACATTTTGATGTCCCATTTTAGGACAAATCCCATGTAATCACTATAAAAAATGCTGAATAAACTATGATCTGCCAAAAGTTTACCTAGCATGAAAAGCAGGTGGTCTTATACTCATCTCCTTAAAGGTCCAATGAAGCGCTCTGAAACACGTGACATAAATTACATGACGTAATTTCAACTGAAACAGGAAGACAGGACTAGACATTTTAAGCATTGGATTCATTGCATTTCAAGCACTGGACATTCATATTGCTATAAAATATAGCATTCAGAATTCAAAAGGGTCCGATACATTTTGTGGTCTGTGCCGATTCACACATACAATCTGCTCTATGCTATCATGTATCTAAACCAGAGCAGACTGTAGTTTGCATGACATGGCACAAAACCAGACTTCATTCGCCCCAATGGAAAGCATACAGAAAATAGATGTGAAAATCCCATTCACCGTACAGAACATACAAATTCTATGAACAAGTGACCAATTCCCGCCGCAGCTTCAGCGTGTATTTAGAGAGCATTTGATTAGACAGAAATGATGAGAAGCTGAAGTGCAGAGTGATGTCATCAAAATCATTCATCCATATTGGTGGAAGTTAGAGACTGTAAGTTTTAAATGTTTATGTCTTGTAATGTCTTGTAAATGCAAATTTTGACACACTATCTTATAGATAACCTTAAAGCTAACATATTCATACTAAATGCCAAAAAAACTTCAGATTTGATTTTATGGGTACTTTAAAATGGTAATTTTGGCCTGTCACAACTCTTGACCTTCTTGACTATAAAATTAAAATCAACAAAGACTTCGTTTTGACAATCTGTTGAATTGATTTTCAACTGATTATAATAAGTATTTTATAGGAGTAGTTCACTTCCACAACAAAAATTTACAGATAATGTACTTACCCCGTTGTCATCCAAGATGCTCATGCCTTTCTTTCTTCAGTCGTAAAGAAATTATGTTTTTTGAGGAAAATATTCAGGAATTATCTCCATATAATGGACATCAATGGTGCCTGTGAGTTTGAACGTCCACAAAGCAGTTTAAATGCAGCTTCAAAAGGGCTCTAAACGATCCCAGCCAAGGAAGAAAGAAAGAAAGAAAGAAAGACATGAACATCTTGGTTGACAATGGGGTGAATACATTACCTGTAAATTTTTGTTCTGGAAGTGAACTACTCCTTAAAATTAATAACTATATTAGTTAGCACAAATAATTAGTTGGGTACCACATTTTTCCCCTCCATTTAAAAAAAAAAAACTGTGACAATTAGGAAGTGGTAACATTTATAAATAATCTCTTTTTATAATTTTATACACAAGGCAACACTTTAGCATAGGGAACAATTCTCACTATTAACTAGTTGCTTATCAGCATGCCTATTATTAACATATTGGCTGTTTATTAGTACTTATAAAGCACATATTTTGCATGACCATATTCTACATACCTAATCCTAACCAATAACTTAACAACTACCCTACTATAAATAAGCAGCAAATTAGGAGTTTACTTAGGCAAAAGAGAATCGGACCTTGAAATAAAGTGTAACCAAACAAATTGATCAACCAAACATTTTTTTTTTCTCTTAATTTCTTAAACCACTATTAAGTACAAACCAATAAAGCAAATTAACTTTGAGTGACAAAACTGAGTGACATCTATGTCTATGACATCTAAATCTACAACCCTGTTACTTTCAAAAATGTACAAACCTTATGTATAATAAATAATTGACATTATAATATTATATCATATTTGGATTTACTTGGTGAGATTTATGATCTGTAGCTGATCTAGGCCTTATTTTTGTATCCTCTTCATGGAAAGTGGTAGTCTGGAAAATATTCTGGTTTAAAATATTGGTGCATTATGTTAAATTAATCTGCCGAAACTGTTATTTGAATACTTTTAATTAGAGGACTTAATGCAGATACTAAATCATTAACACTGTATGCATTTGTTAGTCACTGCAAACACACACCGGTGTTTAATAGGGCTCTAATGAGATTAGGTGGCTCATTATTCTTAAACAAGGCTAGTACCACAAACAAAAACAGCAATGTCTATAAACAGCCAACATCCACTGTTCAGCATGCCTGATTTCAAGTATGAAATGCACATGAAACATACAGAATTCCAGTTTTTATAGCAGAATAAAAAACATTCCTGAGCAACTAAAGAAACTAGTCAGTTGCCATGAATTAATCTCTTTTGAAAATCGATAAAATATTCTGTATAAAAGCCACTGGCATGTATCAGCTGTTTTTCTATTTCAGTCAAGTGCTCTTATCTAGATAGCATGAAACACTAACATTTCTGGATGCATTAAAAATATGTACAGCATCAACATTTGATGCTAAAAAAGATCTACCAGTCTTAGCTGTTTATAAATCACTCAAATGCATCAATAATTTCTCTGTAGATATTTAAAAATAGACGTGGCAGACCATGGCTTTTGTTTTTCAAATCTAATCTTTAGGACAGGATGTCCGTACTGTCATTGTGCAAGTAATCAAATTGGATCCATTTGTTCAGACACTGTCCCCAAGGTTGAGAACCTCTGAACTAAACAGATTGTGGACGGATACGGAAATATCGGATTTTTGCTGCCTGTCTGAACAAAGCCTAAGTGATAGATCAAAGGGGTCTAACTTAGTTTATTCTCAGCTCCCTGATTCCTGCCTCTCACACACTTTCCACCCTCTGCTGTGAGAAAACAAACTAAATTCTTTGCCACCAAGGTCAAAGCAATGACCTTGAACAGAAACCTCCATTTTACAGCACCTCTTTCATCCCAACCTGCCTGTGTTGATGTTTCAGCAGAATGTCAAACAGAACGCTGCTAAGTTCAAAAAGAGAGGGCTTCTTTGAAACATCTATGAGTGCTTCGTATTTCTTTTTATCAGAAACTTCACCAGTTTGTAAAAAATGTCCTTAGCCAGCACATGAGAGAGACTCTGAGGAATCAAATGAAGTTTGATTTGAAGATCGAACTGCAAGATAGATAGTCAGACCCTAAAACATAAGGGGACAAATCACCATATGATTAAATATTTAGTTGAAAGAAGCAACCCAGGCTCTAATTTGAAAGTCAATGGGGTCCAAAATGACAAGCAAATTTGACAACAGATGACAACAGAATTTTCATTTGACTGAACCACCAAGATACAGAGACACTTGATCTGACCCCCCATAGAGCCTTTGCCGACTCATAGCACTCAAGACAACATTTGAAATGACTATTGAAAAATTAATTATTCATTTAGCTCACAACAGATTAATTAAAACAGTCAAAATTAATAATAGCACCTGCCTTTGAGTGGTGTATTATTTACTTCATTTGCATAATTCAAATGTCTCCTGATGGAGAACTACTCAAACCTGCTGGTGAGAGGTGAGAAACACGGCTGAAAGAAACTCGATGACGCCGTCAGATCTGCAGACGTGCTGTTGGTGTCTCTCTTGGTGAGCTGGGCTGACATTTAGCGATGCAAGTAGCCTGAAAATATCATGCGGATTTTTAAAAGTCACAAGAAAATTAAGGACACACATACAATATTCAAACTTTCAAGCAAAGACCTTATATAAGGTGAACCGACTAAATTACATCATATAAAATATGAATAAAAAGCTATATTGAATAAAAGCTATAATGAATCTGATGCCACTCAATGCACAGAAAGTAACAGGCCATTTGCAGCCATTCATTACAGTGATTTTATTATGGTGTAAGGCAGTTTTATACTGCTGTAAGGAAGTTTTAAGAAAATGGGGCAACAGCAAAAACTAAAAGATTTTTTTTTTTTAAGAAAAGTGTTTAAAATCATTAAAATAATTAAAATTGTGCCAGTTATGAAGCATAAAGCAAAGATGAACCATAAATAAGAATAATAAATAATTCTTATCACTTTTATTTATTTATTTATTTATTTTATCATTAACCAGAATTAATGTATGCATTCATATTAGTGGTCAAATATTTGTATTAATTTAAGATTTTTTTTTTTAGTTTTGAAAGAAGTCTTGAAAGAAACATTACGATAGATAACAGTTATTCTTAAATTTGAATTTTTTAAACTGTATTTTTTAATCAAATAAATGAAGCCTTAGTGAGCACAATAGACATCTTCTTTAAAAACATTAAATAATCTTAACTACTCCAAAATTTGACCACTAATGTACATGGGTCAATATCACCAAAAAGTGCCTTTCAACCCTCACAATACTCAAAAATTTTGGTCTTAATTTCCCATTCACTTTGTCATGTCATAAATAGTAGACCGTCTCAGGTTACGTATGTAACCCTGGCTCCCCGAAGGGAACGAGACGCTGCGTCGAAACGCTTTGGGAACGCCTTCAGCGTGACTGCGCTCTGAATCACGTGTGCAATCAAACCAATGGAAGAACGAGACGTCATAGGTGGGTGACGTCACTGACCAGGAAGCATAAAAGCACGTGCGCCAGAACGAGCGTCAGCTTCCAGGAGAGAAGCAGCGCTCGCAGGGACGCAGGAGGATGGCTACGAGACGCGGCGTCTCGTTCCCTTCGGGGAACCAGGGTTACAGACGTAACCTGAGACGTTCCCCTTCAGGAACTCAAGCCGCCAGACCCCAGTCCCTGGGGGGGACTCGACCTAGAGCGTTTGACCACTCGCTCTCGGTGGGGAGGAGTGCGAGTGGCCACGCTCTGCTTTTGAGCTTCCCGGTGCGAGGAGCTGGTAGACGGCCGGGGCTGTTGCGACGGAGCAGGAGCTGGACGGCGGCAAGGGAGGAACCGCTGAAACGCCGCCGCTTGTTTACGCGCCTCCTGGTATCTGTCGACGACGGCATTGACGGCGTTGCCGAACAGACCAGCAGGCGAAAGCGGGGCGTCCAGAAGGAAGACCCTGTCCTTCTCTTTCATGTCGGACAGGATCAACCAAAGATGCCTCTCCGCAGCCACAAGGGCTGCCATAGACCGCCCAATGGCACGGGCGGTCTCCTTGGTGGCGCGGAGAGACAAATCAGCGGTCCTCCTTAGCTCGGAGATGTCACTGTCTTTAATCTCCTCGCCTTCATCCAGCTCTTTAAGCAGATCAGCCTGGTACGCCTGTAACACCGACATGGTGTGCAGACACCCACCAGCCTGACCCGCAGCCGTGTACCCCTTGCCCACCAGCGCTGAGGTGACACGCAGCGGCTTGGAGGGCAAGACCGGAGCCTTCAGAGACGATGCAGACTCGGGGGACATATAGCTCGTGAGCATCTGTTCCACCCGAGGCATCGCTCTATACCCTCGCTCATCCAGCCCCGCCACATACCCGTAGTTATACGAGGCAGGGATGAACAAGCGGGACGAGAAGGGCGAATTCCATGATCTCGACACCTCAGTGTGGAGATCAGGAAAAAAAGGGAAGGCTCCGGTGTGCTGGAGGTGGTCGAGACCGCAGAAACCTCTCGTCCAGTTTACTTTTCTGCGGTTCGACTAATGGCTCGGCGGGGCAATCGATGTTCAATTTGGCCACCGCCCGAGTCACCACCTCCAACAGCTCCTCGTACTGGGGAAACTGAGGTGCTGCAGCCTCATCAACACTCACCACATCAACCTCCTCAGAGGAAGATATGGGGAGCGTGGAGGCCGACCCCCGGGGGGAAGAAACCGCAGCGCGGGCTTCCGATCCCGAGGGCCGGGCAGCGGATCTGGTGGGTGAGGCAGGAGATAGGGGGTCACCCGTCTCCATACCCTCCACCAGATCCAGTTGCGAACCCCACGAGTGCAGCCGCCGCTCCGCCTCGGCGGAAGCGGGACCGGACCCGCGGGGAACGCTGGTGAAGGCTCCCTCCGCAGAGAAAAGAGCCTTCCGGGAGCGGAGCAAACGCATTGGAAGCACGTCACAATGCAGGCAATCGCCCCCCTCGAGGGCCGATGCCGCATGCTCCACTCCCAGGCAAGCCACGCATAGAGCGTGTGTATCCCCGCTCGAGATGTAACGAGAGCAGGGAGGAACACACGCTCTAAAACCTGACTTGCCAACATGCTTGGTTTTTTCAACACACTTTGACATACTGTCTCAAAAAGAAAGAGGCGCAAACTAGCAACCAAAGGAGACAGCACAGACACAACACAGAGCGCTGCTGAAAGACAGAAGCTGACGCTCGTTCTGGCGCACGTGCTTTTATGCTTCCTGGTCAGTGACGTCACCGCCTATGACGTCTCGTTCTTCCATTGGTTTGATTGCACACGTGATTCAGAGCGCAGTCACGCTGAAGGCGTTCCCAAAGCGTTTCGACGCGGCTCGAGTTCCTGAAGGGGTAACTCAAGTACTATAGAAACATATTAGCTAAGCTCCCACACATTTTTTTTTAGATAATTATGAGTCATTATTTAAAGCATAAACCATAAGATATGTCCACCCTGTCATGGACATATATATTACTGTTAAATATGTTTTCATTGCAATATGTTTTCATTCTGAAAGGTATGATGTCCCTTTCCTAAACAGGGTTTTTTGTTTGTGTTCAAATTATAAATACATACAAGATTTTATGTAAACCATGTGTTTTTAAAGAAACTCATAAAATTTGCACATGTATTTTTTCTTATTTGGAAAAAACTGACATTTGGATGGAGTTTTTTGTTTGCATGTTATTGCCCCCACACTAACCTATTGAACACAATGGATTATACAGATATGATTGAATTATTATTGAAAATATTATTTTAAAATATCAAGATGACAGGACGGACCAGCACCTGACGGAGTGGACATATGAAGCAGAACAAACAAAGCATATATTATTATTGATATAATAATAATGAATAATATAATTACATTCTCAATCACATTGATATATCACCCCCGTATTTGGTATTTAAACTTACATATTTTGAAAATACTGTATTCTAATCACTTCTGGCATATTTAATGCCGACAGGGTGGACATGTTAAGCTTTGGCAAAGCAAGTAAGCAAATTCATACGAAAAAAAATGTGTCAACTGAAAAGTCACCAACTTGCTCACCTCAGCCGTTGAAATTCCTGTCACTGAAGACACAAAAAAATCTGTTGTCCTGATGTCACTAAAGGGGATGGCCTTTGTTTTAAAGGGGCAGACTCCCCAGTATGACAGGGTGGACAACCATTCAAGGGACATGGACAAACTCTTTTTTATTAAATAAAAATATTGTTTTTATGACCAAATGATCAATACACTCAAATTGAGTATAATAGGAGAACAAAATTTTTACGTTTTATGATTTGACTATATTCTACTCTCATTCTACTGTAAAATGTTAAAGTATTTGATCTTAGTGGAATAGATCTGTTATGTTGCTGAAATGCTGCTGTTGTTGGTTATTGCTGTTGTTGTAGACTATTGCTGCTGCTGCAAAGAAACCTGCTACTGCCAATACGCTGCTGTGAGTATTTAAGACATGCTTCTGCACAAATAGCATACATAATAACCCGTAGCAGATCTATACAGGTGGAGCTGGAGAGGTGGAGGATTTCAGAGGAACTCTGAAAGCATGTTGTGAAATGCTACCCAGCCATTCAAATGTAAAGCAGCAAGCTTATTGGCAGCATATGCAACATGAACCAATCAGCTTGTGTCAAGTAGCTTAGCACTATGAATATCATCAGTGTGCATTACCGACCAATCAACCTGCACCATCTAGAGTTTCATGACAGAACTTGGCATTTAGCAATCAGTACACTGCTTTTCTGAAAATAGCCAACGTCTGAGTGAGCAACAGTAACCAGGAAGGTGGAGTGCCTCAAATCATCAGCTGAATAAATGGAAACACAACTTCTGATGTTCAGTGTTTTGAGAACAGGGCGCTGTACTGTACAATAAAGCAAGGTCATTAGTACACACGCCTGCAGCCTGGTAAATCAGTAGTGAAAGACGCCACTACGAAAGTGCTGAACATCTCATCCATCATGCAGACCAGCTTCAGTGGAGTGTTTCCGTTAGACACGAGGGCAGACTGTGCTGTTAGAGAATTATTTTTTGTTTCAGCAGTCAGTCTCCCAGGAGCGTCTCTCTCCTCCTGCTGCCACTCAGGTGCGAGTCTGATGAGCGGCATTACCAACGAGGCGTGGAGGGCAGTGGATCATGAAGGACAGGAAGGCATTACTTTCACTTCCTTCTCTCCATCTCAAATCATTGTGAGCCCTTCTCTTTCTCACTTCCTCCATTACTGCAGGTGTGCCTGAAAAATAAAGACTTGAGGGGGAAGTGGGAAATACATACCACCTATTTGATATCTTCTAGCCATTTAGTGTTGTTTATATGATGCTAAAATATAAACAGTTTTTTTTTTTCCTTTTGGAGTTAAGTGCTAGAGTTAAAAACCATGAAGCTGCAGGTCACCTTCAGCTGTTCCTTCTGTTCTCATCAGAGCTCCTACACAACACCATCATTCCCAATGGACGCTTTGATTTGAAAAGCTTTAACTAATACAACAGAAAGGTCAAACTTGAACGAGAAGTTCAAATTGGCAATTTGTTAAACTAATAAAGGTTAATGGCAATGTCATGGACGGACTAGTCCAAGAATAATTCCAGCTTGTCTGTGCGATTGTTTGTGACACAGTTGCGGCCTTTTCACCCATTATATATTTACAGTCTCTATGCGTTAATGGGAAACTGGCAATTAGCTGAGAAATGACAGCCTCAAGGGGTTTTCAGCTATTGTAGTTATAATTAGCCTAATACTGTGTTTGAAACAAAGACAAGAACTAAATAAGATTTTACTTACCTTGTGAGGAATATATAGCAAAAGCTAAAATAACCTACATCCCACCTTTGACATGATTTGCAAGGAATTAGAAGTGTAATAAGATTATGATTAGGGATTATGTGTTCATTATGGTTAAATAATAATGATAATAATAATAACAGTGCACAGATAACCCACTAAAAGACCCTTAAGCTAGGAACATATATATATATATATATATATATATATATATATATATATATATATATACACACTGTATATATTAATTAAAATGAGAATACTTAATAACAAAAAGCAAAACGTTTTTTGTTAGGGTAAGGGTCTAGGGAATAAAAAACACTTACTGGTAACAGTTTACAATAACCTCCCATTTGTTTATGAAATGAATATATTAACATTAACAATAAGCAATATTGCAATTGTTACAGTATTTATTGATCTTTGTTAACGTTAGTTAATAAAAATGCAACTGTTCATCGTAAGTTCATGTTTATATCAGGTCCATAACATGGAAAATAAGATTAACCAATACAACTTTTGATTTCAACATTGTATTAGTAAATGTTCAGATTAATAATAAGTTAGATTAATCCATGCTTTAGTATTTTTCATTGTAAACTAATAGTTAACTAACACTGACAAACAGAAAACCATATTGAAAATTGTTAACTCAGTTTACCTCAGTATAAAACAACAAGTCAAAGAAAAATCCCCACAATAATAAAAAAATAAATAAATAAATAAATAAATAAATGTGTGTATATTATTTAAAGAAACAAATTGTTCCCAGATGTGAGCTACGTTTGACAAAACCTCCCTGTGGAGACACCCAGGGATGTTTAATTGGATAAATGATTAATACAAAATTAATTAAAATCATAAAATGCATGCATGACTGACACAGAAGAGAAAAAATTGTTTAATGAAGTCGTTATTTTGTTTTCTTTGCGCATAATAAGTATTCTCGTAGCTTTATAAAATTACGGTTGAACCACTGATGTCACATGGACTATTTTAACAATATTCCTACTACCTTTCTGGGCCTTGAACATGGTAGTTGCGTTGCTGTCTATGCAGGTCAGAAAGCTCTCGGATTTCATAAAAAATATCTTAATTTGTGTTCCGAAGATAAATGAAGGTCTTACAGGTTTGGAACGATGAGTAATTAATGACAGAATTTTCATTTTTGGGTGAACTATCCCTTTAAAATGTACACATAAATGTTAGCATGTCACAAACTGACATGTTCCTTTTATTCGAAATGCTCTAAATTCGACAAACCCTTTCTAATAACGTCAAGAGGTTCATGTAGGTGTGCAATAAAGCGAATATCGTGCTAATATAGTTTCAAAAGCGTGTGTGTGTGTGTGTGTGTGTGTGTGTGTGTGTGGATGGGTGGGTGAGTCTGATATGATAGATGGCTCAGATCAACCCTGTTCCTCATTCTTCAATTTTATGCACCAGCACCTCCCTGAAATTGGATATGCAGACAGAATATGATGTCATTCCTTGTGATCGATGCCATTTGGGGTTTGCTGCCAGTTAAACCTCAGTGGTGCTGGTAAAATATGACGGTCTGGAAAAATACCCACATCGAAACCTGAAGTGATTCAACAACTGATGGGCACATTACAGTATATGTCTCACTCTGACTCAAGCTGTGATAATCACTTGACTGTCATTCATTTAAAACTTCTTCCAAAGTACAAAATGGATGATTCTGTAAATAGTCTGACCAAAAATAAATCTACCATCACTTACTCATCCTTGGTTAAACACATGCATCACAACACAATTTTAGCATACAGTGACAGTGAATTGGGAAAGGATGCTGTCAAGCTGAAAAAATGGCAAAAACTTCTTTTCTGTTTTTCAAGCCTGAAACCATATGATTGCTTTATGTGGCAAACTGACTGAAATTTATGTTGTTAACGAACAGAATTTACATAAAAAGGTGTGTTTGTACCGAAAAAAAAAACAAAAAAACAATTTAAATTCACATTTAGCATGTGGTTAAACCGGATAAGTGATTAGTTAATATGACAAAGGTTGTTAATCTGAAATATAATGTATAAATTCTGTTGAAATCATCCCTCAATTCAAGCAATTTAAGCAGTCATCGGATGCCCATTTTCCACAAGCTGATATGATTCGTTAGGGTCTTAATGAGAAGTCTATAACATACTTTGGTTAAAATTTCTTAGTGGTAGAATAAAAACACCCTTTTACCTTGTCAAAATCAGCCCTTTTCAGAGCGAGCCCTTTTTTTGCATTTGCCCTTAAATGCTAATAAGCTCTCCTCGCCCCGCCCCTCTCTTCTGTGGGGTAATGAGCAGGACTGTTTACTTTAGCCGCAAAACTTGCTAACTAGCACATTGTTAGGAAAGGCGATTTGCAAAGATGCATAAAAAACCCTTATACTCATTTCTGCTGTTTGGTGAAGCTGAATCACGAATGATTCGCGCGAAGATCGTCGGGCGCATTTCCTTCAAAACAGAAAGTAACATTAATCATCTGCATCTTTAGCAGCGCAGATGTCAGGAGTAAATCATGACTACTATGTTCATTATTACATCCAACAACAAAACACCTCAATCGCTCAGGAGTAGGGATGTTCATTTTTCCTAAACGACAGCCGACGCTCGTTAACTGATTATTAACCGTTACCAGACAAGATTATTTCAAACTAGAATTTAATTATTTTAGAAAGGATAAGTGTCTGTGACCCGTTAAAAATACCAAAATTTGTTTTCCAGGGATTAATTTTACATGCGCAAAAAGCAGCAAACAAAAGAACATGAGGATTTACCATGGGTTTTACATGGACATATCACATCACGCACCTGCAGCGCTTCTGCATGCGAACGGAGAAAAACATAACAAAGCTAGGCTAGGCTATATATAATGAATTAATAGGCCTATATGATAAATATTTTTACTTAATTAACAAAGCGAAAGAAAAAACTGTGCAACAAGTAGCTAGGATGCGTTTTAGTTTGGAAAGGAAGACGGCTGAAAACGCAATCCTATTTTTCTTTATTTTTACAAAAGCACAAAGATTTGTTTTTATTGTGAATGTACACAAATAAAAAACAAACCGTTTACAGTTTCAATTATCTGTATGACTAGAAGGAGTCGTTTCCACTGTTAGAAGGAAAAAAAAAAATCAAGTGATCGCACACACACACACACACACACACACACACACACACACACACACAGTTAAGCATTGCTAACTTGACAATGCAACTTTTCCATTATCATAATAAAATACAGTCAGCCAAATATATGGAAAAATCACACTGCCTAATCGTTATCAATGTACTGCCATGATATTATGCCAAACAATTTGTTTTATGTGGATATTGGAATGCAAGTGAAGCACAAAACCAGGTTTACATAATAAATAATATTTTGGCATTTAAATACATCTCGAATACGGAAACATTTGGATTTGTGTCGTATGAGAGTCCCGACGTTATTTTCAGTTTCGCTTTAGCCTAAATAAATTCATTTTGGCTTGTCGTTAAATATAGCCTAGCTTCTTATATTTTTTGTTCTTTTCTGAATACTGTTAAATTGAAAGTATTCAGATTGATTTAATTTATTTAGAATTGAAAAAAAAAATTCGGAAATGATTTTTTGTGGAGTGAGGGGAACTAAAATAGCCTAGCCTATGTTTGTAAACATTTAGGTCTGTTTCTGAATGTAATAATAATATGCGACTTAATGTTGTAGGTCTACGTGATTTATCTTTTTTTTTTTTCTCTCAGAAATGCAATTTTATTTTATTTTAACCATTCAGCAAACGTTTTAAAATATTTTGATAAATTACTGAAAAAAAAATTAAATGGCCTTTTAAAACATGATTGTATTTTATAACTGATTGTATTAACCGGTCAAAATTCTTTCTGTCGGTTAATGGTTAACCGGTTAAAATGAGCGTCCCTACTTAGGAGCCATTCTTGTCTTTCCCTGCACCTTTGTCGAAACAATGGCGGTTAGACTCAGCTCATTCAGGGTGGGTCTAAGGTAAGACGTCAATCAACTATCGTGGGAGTGGCCTTGGTCAGTGTAACATCACACAGACAAGATGCTAAGGATGGCTTTATTTGAAAAAGGGGATATTACTTAAAGTAAAAAAAAAAAAAAGAAATACCACTGGGATGATTTTTACCATTATAGGGTGGTTGTGTACACACACTGCCAACACACATTTATGTTCAAACAACATGTAAAAGTGAGTTTTGCATCCGATGACCCCTTTAACAGTCCTGTTAGGTCAATATTAATAATTAGTATAAATGAATCATTTATAAGTATACAATTGTACAAAAGTTTAGAGTAAAATTTGAAAGAAATGAATACTTTTATTTAACAAGGACACAATTTGATTAAGAGTGACAACCAAGAAATTTGAAATGTTTGAACTCATCAATGAATCCTGAAAAAACTGTATCAAGGATTCCAGAAAAATATATAAAGCAGTATAGTTTTTCCCATTTTGTTTTTTCAAAGTTTTCAACATTGATAATAAGATGAAATATTTCTTGATAACAAATCAGCAAATTAGAATGAGTTCTAAAAGATCATGTGAGAAAGAAAACTGGAGTGATGACTACTGAAAATTCAGCTTTGTCATCACAGGAATAAATTACATTGTACAATTTATTCAAATATTCAAACAGTTACTTCAAATTGTAATAATATTTCACAAAACTGCTGGTTTTACTGCATTTTTGATCAAATAAATACAGCTTTGGTGAGCATAAGCAACTTCTTTCAAAAACATCTTATCTTAAGATCTTAAAATCAAAGTACCATACCAGGCTTATTTTCTCCAGCTCAAGAAAAAGAACAAAATACAAAAACAGTACAAGATCCCTTCTTTCTTTATAAGTAAGCTGTTAATATGGTTACAGTATGTCCATCAAGATCAAAAGACCTGCAACAACCAACAGAAACCAAACAGCCAAACAGTGAGCTAAAAAACTCACCTCGTCACGTCCTTCCAAAAAAAAATGAGAATTCAGGGCACCACTCTATGTTTCTGCCACTCATCTGACCTTCCGCCATCACATTTTGACTTGCAAGAGACCTGTCAGTTAAAAAGGGAAAGAACTACAGGAATGTCAGTGTTTTACCCCTCTCCTGCTCCCCTCTGCCCCTTCTATTCTTGTCAGCAAAGATTCAGAGATCCAGGTTCACAGGAAGTAAGGTGACAGGCTGTGACACACGGCCTCTCCAGCGTGTGTGTGCCGCAGCTCCTGTCTGAATATGTGTGTGTGTATAATCATGCTTGCCGGGTTTGTGGGTGCTGTCAGAGCCCAGCATATTGTGCAACAAGCCGCTATTTTGCCAAAGACAGGAGAGGAGATGACACAAGGTGGGGGGTCTTTTCTCAGCACAGGGGTCTGTTCTCAGGCCTGGGGCTTCGTGAGTGTACAAACAGAGAGCTGACAGTGAAATGAGTCAGACTCTGCCATGGAGCCAGCGTTAACAAGCGATCAGGTCCTCCTTAGCACCAAGACAAACAGAGGAAACTCTCATTTAACTCCTGATTAAACCCCCCTGATTCCCAACAACGTCATGCTGGGAGCCTTCAGATAATTGTGGGTCAATCACAGCACAGGACATCTAAAAATACAGCTTTACCGCCAGTCTCTGATGGTGACATTCAGGCTCAGCGTGTCGTGAAGCTTGGCCCTGGTGCCGGTGGCACAATAAGGATCCAGGAGGAGTTGAGAGAGCCATGGAGACATCGGGGGTTGACTTCTTCTCACCGGCAGACAGGAACGTTGTCCATCTGTCTCTCAAAGAGACAGAAAAAGCATGGCACAGTGCTACAGAAAGACCATGGCCCTATGAGATAATGAGCGCAGATGTATAGGAACTGTTATGAGGAAAGACAGAATTTGCTCATGGGCTTGAGATACAGGGACTAGATGTCACTCTTCTTTTCTGGATAGCCACATATTTTAAAGTCTTGGCTCTCAAAAATAAAAAAGGTATTTCCACCATCATTGCTGGTCAAGAAAAAAAAAAACTTTGACCTTTTGTGACAACATGCCAAAAACCATATGCTACAGTATATAAGTTGTGAAAATAGAATAATGCCAATAAACAACCTGTTGTATGTTGTCCAATAAATGTATAAACTTTAAAATGAAAACCATTATACGATACAAAAATCTAAACTGCAAAAATTTCAAAGTTGACATATAAAACAATCATATCTAAAAGTACAAAGCACAAAATCAGTATATTAGAATGATTTCTGAAGGACCATGTGACTAAATTTATACTTATGTGACTGACATATATACTATTATCTATTATTTAATCTAATAGTATATAATACGCAAATAATATAAAACCAGTAAACACAAACTAGATATGATATTATATACAAAAAAATATATATATATTTCACAAATCATACAAAATTCATGAGTGAGGTTGCACAAATTTGTACAAATAAGCCACTTTGTAAAATATGTAAAAAAAAATTCACAAATTGTATGAATTTGTATGAATGAACCACCTCGTAAAATATGTAAAATTTTTCACAAATCTTACAAATTTGTATGAATTAGCCGCCTCATAAAATACGTACGATTTTTCACAAATCGGAGAAATTTCTATTAGGTTGTACAAATTTGTGTGAATTGGCCACCTCGTAAAATATGTATGTTTTTTTCACGAACCGTACAAATTCATATGAGGTCAAACGAAATTGTATTAATTAGCCACCTCGTAAAATATTTTTTCACAAATCATACTAATTCATGTGAATAAAGTCGTACAAATTTGTACAAATTAGTACAAATTAGCCACCTTGTAAAATATGTACAATTTTTCACAAATCATACGAATTTGAACGAATTAGCCACCTCATAAAATATGAAAGATTTTTCACAAACTGTAGAAATATATGATTGAGGTTATATGAATTTGTACGAATTAGCCACCTCCTAAAAATTGAACAATTTTTCACAAATCATATGAATTCGTTTAAGTGAGAATTTCTATTAATTAGCGACCTAGTAAAATATGTAACATTTTTAACAAATCATATGAATTCATACAAGTGAGGTCATATGAATTTGTACGAATTTGCCACCTCATGAAATATGAATGATTTTCTTTACAAATCGTACAAATTCGTATGAGTGAGGTTATATGGATTTGTACGAATCAGCCACCTGGTAAAATATGTACAATTTTTCATGAATCGAACAAGTTTGTATGAGTGAGTTTGTATGAATTTGTACAAATTAGCCACATTGTAAAATATGTACAAATTGCCATGAGATTGGGTTGGATTTTAATAAAACATCACCGAACAGCAAAAAAAAAAAAAAAAAGCATCTATTGTTAGGGTTAGAATTAGGGTTTGGTTTAGGATTACTTGCACCTAACTATGCATCATTTATTGATATTATAATAGCAAGTACATGTAACGTGTAACAAGGACATCCTAAAATGAAGTGTTACTGCATCTCTTCACAGGAGAGATTTGATTGAGTGAAAATGATTTACACCGTTTCGACAGTCACCTCCATACACACCATTTGAAACAGTGCACTGCTGCATTTGTATAGGTTCTCAAAGCTGCTCTTCTCTATTTGTAATCATTTGTGTGCAGCATCACACAAAAACCTGCCACAAGCATATTTCTTAAGAGATTTTCCTGCCGTGAAAGGCCCTTTGTAGCATCTCTAATTATAAATCTGTTGTCCTCGCACATTTTGTATCCTTGTTGCTACACTGAAAGACACTTTTCATACTCTGTTGTTCCATTCCAAGGTTGACTGAACATTTTTTCAGACTCTAATTTCTGCAGCAATTTTAGACACCTTGCCCTGGGAACATTTTCTCTGTGAGCAGCATCAAAATAGAGACAAACTTCCTACTGGATTTGCATCAGGCTGTCAGACGCCGTTGATGAATGACAGAGAGAGTGAAAGGCCAGACGGATCTTTTACACTTGCTCCTCATCAGCGCTCAGACTTCTCCAAAGCTTTCAAAATCTCTCCAAAGTACACGTCAAATAAGTACACAAGAGCACAGAACGAAAATGTTCAATTGTGCAGAATTTTATGGCCTTTTTGAGCGCTACTGAGAGCAAGATGACAAACTGAGACCATAAAAATGATTTATTTGTCACTGAGAAAAAAATATATTACCAAACATTTTGCATTTGCCACATTTAAGTGAGGCTGATGTGGAAAAGGGATTTTAACCATTGTAGAATGCATGCAGCTTTTTTATAATAGTAAAACCATCAAAATGCATGCTAAAATAGATGTTGATATTAAAAAGATAAATGAGAAAAATACATTTCCACATTCATTGCTGCCCAAAAAAATAAATAAAATGTTTGAAACTTTTGTTTTCACTTTTGAAATTCAATTAAAAAGAAATATTACAGTAAAAACTTTTAAATTGTTACAAATGTTTCTGTTTCAAATGCTGTTCTTTTAACACATAAAATCATTAAAAATGCATTTGATTACTCATAATATTAATGATTCAATTATTTTAACGCTTAAAATAGATTTCCACCATCATTTCTGCCCAAAAACAAAACAAGATGATTAAATTGATTAAAAGTTAAAATAAAACCTTTTAAATTGTTACCAAAAACTCAAATAAAAGCCATTCATTTTAATTTTCCTATATATCAATATTGACAACATTAAACCCATTAAAAATGACCTTTATCATAGTATTTATGATAAAATTATTCAATGCACAAAAACAGAAGTCTAGAGTCACTAGAGAATGATACTGATACTTTGCCACATTCAGCACAAGCAAAGAAGGGCATCGGGGAAACATAATAAATGTAGCGCATTCATACCCGAGCGTCTAGGCGAGCAAAAACCTGATTGCGATCATCTGACTTCCTGTCATCCAAGGACTCAACATTACATCTTCATAATGGCCGTAAAGCCCCATTCAATTCTCCTGACCGCACTCTAACCCCTCAAACCACCAGTCGCAGCTCACCGTTAGCAGTGTGTCGCATTGGCGTGCCACTCAGAGCTGGAGCAGTTTAACACTGCCTGCTAACTGCCATCGTGAATGAAGCCCCAAATCCCTGTGTGTATATCCTCCAATCACCTCTGCACTGAGAGATTTTCTTTTCATCTCGATGACTTAAACCTATTGTTCTTTGATCTGTAACTTCACTCCTCACAGGGAGACTGGTGAGAAGCCTGCCATGCCTTTACATGTTTTCTTTGAGACTGAAAATGACTTGAATGCCAACTGAATGATTGATTATATGCAGCTAGCTAGCTGTGTTGGTAGCATCAAGGCAACAGCTATGCATGACTCGCTCACTCTAAATGGTCCCAGTCAAGGCAATATGGGGAACGTGGTCTGAAAGGTGGTTTATTTCACAGTCGATGCTGAGTTGGGGCACAGGAGAGGACATGTATACACAGATAAAAGAGATTGTTCTAGGGAATACATTTCATTATGCATGGAGGGGACCCTGTCTGAATAGCAAATCTTCTATCAAAGTAATAACAACGTATTGTTTCTGCTTCTACAAATCATCCGTGGTGACTGCGCTGGAGCCTTGCCATTTACTTCCATTGTGTTGATGTATAGCTATGCAAGGACATGTTCTTTGATGGTGTACTAACATGTACTGTAGGACATATTCATGATTTCGCATTGCTTACAAAAACTATATTAATTAAACTTCAGAAATGTTAGCTATAAGAATCCCAGAGTGTCTATTTACACTGTAGTGCAAATAGCCCGCCTTGTTGGCAGAGGCTATTTTCACTAGCTCTGCCCACCAATGTGTGATTGGACTAGAAGACAACATTACTAAAAATGCCTACTAAACAACAGCTCCAGTGGTGGTAGTAAATATAGTATAGTAGTGACTTTTTGACGCGACCCGAGTTCGAATCCGCCTTTTGCCGAACTCGTTCTTCTCCCTTTTCACATCACATATCGGATCGGAAAAGCATTTATTTTCAAAACAATGAAGGAAATAATCGAAAAGTGGAAAATAAAGTGCCTCACGGTTGTTTACTGTTTAGGGTTGGGGCTAGGTGTATGGAGGGCTTTATTGTCCCAATATGGCGGCATCCATTTAATAATTGCACTGTTTTTTTTTTTTGGTTTTTTTTTGTTTGTTTTTTTTTTTTTTTAATACAGTAAAAACAGTAGTATTGTGAAATATTATAACTATTTATAATATCTGTGTCATTTATTTCTTTAATAGCAATGCTAAATTTTTAGTCTTCAGTCTCACATGATCTACCAGAAATCATTCTAATATTCTGATTTGTTGCTCACATATCTTATTATTATCAAATATTAAATAATATTAGATAATAGTATGTATGTTACAAAAGTATGGATATTTTATTGGAATATTTTATATACCAATGTCACATGATCCTTCAGAAATTAATCTGACATGTTAATTCGGTGTCTTATTGCTATCAAAAACTATTTTTGCAGCTTAATATTTTTGTCGAAAACGTTAATTTTTTTGCGATTGTTGAATAGAAAGTTCAAAATAACAGCATTTACTCAAAATAGAAATAATAATTATATTCATATTTTTCATTAGGAAATAAAATATATTTAGTAATATATTGTTTTTATATTCTCTTTATATTTTGCACACTATCATAATTGTTTTTAAATTGGGACAATCAATTTAATAACTTAATGAATTCCTGCTGATTAAAACTATTCATTTCTTTCTTTCTTTCAAAAATAAATAAATAAATAAATAAAATCTGCCCTCAAAACTTTGAACAGTAGTGTATGTACACCTAAAAATAATCTACTACAAAATCAAATAATTATATTCAGATTTTTCATTACTGGTAAAAAATAAAATATATTCAGTAATATATTATTTTTATTTTCTTTTAAATTTTGCACACAATCATATTGGTTTTTAAATTGGGGCAATAAACAACCATCAATTTCATAATTGAATGCATCCCTGCTGAATACAATAAATAATCTGCCCTCAAACCTTTCAACAGTAGTGCGTATACACCTCTATCATAAAACCATATAATTGCATTCATATTTTTCATTACTGGTAAAAAAAAAAAATATATATATATATATATATTCAGTAACACATTATTTTTATATTCTCTCAAATTTGAGACACTATCATATTGGTTTTTAAATTGGGACTATAAACAACCACCCAGAACACCCCAGATACACACTAAAAAACCCACTCAAAACACTCCAGGCAAACCCCTAGCAACCTCTAACAGACACCCTAGCAACCACATATCAACCATACAGTACACCCTTGTAATCACCCACAGCATTTTATTATCATGACAGCGAGGTCTGCACGAGCAAGCACTGTTTACATCCGCAGAAAACATAAGAAAATCTACTTTCCATCATTACTGGGTTTTTTCATTCATGCTCAACCAAGGAATATTATAAATCATCATAAGAAAAAGCAATAATACCCAGTGAGCCATTATGCAAGCATTATATTGAATGAGATCACCAATAATTCCAGCTGTAAAGTTTCACAATACTAGTGCAGCCAAACACCTTGTCAAGATGACAACCGAGCTCTACTACCATAATTGAGACCATAATAAAAGAAATCCCACTTTTCTGTCATTCTTTTGTGTTGTTCAGACAAACTACCCAATATGTGAGCATGTTATAGGGTTTCTATGATGAATACGAGGCTGATGGTTATGAGCGCAGTTTAATCAAGAGACTTTGAGAGAGATGAAGGCAATCGTCCACAGAGGGCTGAGAGATGGGGCTCATGGGGGTTTTAGACAAACAGCGAGAGAAATCGTGATACATGGCAAGGCGGGTCTCTAGAAACTGTCAGCACGGAACAGGAGAGTAACAGGAAAGTAAAGGGGGAGGAATTCTCTTTTACCTGCAATGGATTTTCCAAGAAACCAATTGAGCTCTGCATTAGAGGTTGTGGAAACATGGCCAGAAGGCTGAGATGAGTCAGTACAATGCAGTAAAATGAAGCAGAGTAAATCATTACTTAAGAACTGCACTCGGTTACTAGATTGTTTACTCTTTAGCTCTGCTGTAGATCAAGTTTCCATTTCAGGAGGCATCTGTTAGATGTTTTCTTCCGTGCCAGTTGGGTCAAAAGCTAGCTGGCTACAATAAACTGCTTTTAGCTTAGACTGTGAGAGCGGCTCTGTTTTTAAAAGAGCGTAAAATACCAAGTTTAAATAGAGGGACTCTGGGGTTTGACTGGGGTTCAGTTTTAGATAGCGTCCCTTGACAGCTGAGATATGAGCGCTTTGATGTGCCAGAACTGTCAGCTCTGACACTCATCTAAATTCTTTTAGCTGAAGTCCAACGAATTCAAGTCAGCCATCAAAGCCACTGTCTGTTTGGGAGAAGCCCAAGAGTGCTAAAGAGAGGTCTTGGGAAGGGCTGAATCAATGACATAAAGCTGTGCTTTAATCGTTAGGACACTTCCAGAGAGTCTAAGGAGAGCCTGGCGAATAATTGCAGTACAATTCCATCACCTCTTGCATTAATATTTCAGTATAATCAAAGGATTTTGACACAAGCTAAAGTAATCTTTATCTGACGTTTCACATTCATAACTGACCCTGCATAGACAGCAACGCAACTGACACGTTCAAGGCCCAGAAAGGTATAAGAACATCGTTAAAATAGACCATGTGACATCAGTGGTTCAAACTTAATTTTATGAAGCTACGAGAATACGTTCACACACAGTACGGTTATTTAAGGACGTGACAACATTCTGTAACCGAACTCACACCGAAAAAATTTTCATTTTCTCTGAAAATTTTCACTCTGTGTGAATAGAACTGGACAGCTAGTTATCTGTTACATCATACAGTGCAAGAGAGAGCTCCTCGGCTGCACAAATATGGAAAGCAAAAACACGTCAACAACACATTAAATACATGTGCATGAAAAATCTGAACGTATTTAATTTGCAAACAACACATTTTAAATACGTGTATTTTACATGTTGTTGACGTGTTAAAATCCATATGTTTTTACCATTTGGCCTTCCATACACAAACGCGCGTATGCCATGTGTTGCGTTTTTTCATGTGTGGTTTCAGTAACTTACAGTGAGGAGATATGAGCTGTGTGTCATCTGAAAGTTTTAGATCCAGACAGTTTTTCTCCACTGGAGTCACGACTCAAATGCTCCACTCCCCACCCCACCCAAATATAAAAATTGGTTAATGAAGATAAAACAAATGATCCTGCGGCTCGATTGGACTCTTGTCGTGTCATAAAGTGACTTTACGTTTCATGGACGTCGCCATCTTTGACATTACTTTGGTCTAGTGTTGCACGATACACAGGTAATGTTACTAAAAAAGTATTGCGATACCCTGCTTTTGAAAACGGTAGGATTCTGCATTTTACTAGTATTGGTAGGCCATTTAAGAATGCATTTTAATAAGAGACGTAGATCCTGAGTAAGACACTGGGATGAATATATTAAAAGTAGCCTAGGTTAGTACACTTAAATCAAAACGCGATGGACTAGTGTCTTTGAACATTAAGCTGCAAAATACTTAAGCTGCATGAATCCTGCATCTCTGTGTTAGTGAATGGCGCAGACGCGCAGTTTTGTTTACTACACACATACCTGTTTTCAGCCTCTGCTGCCTTAATATATGAGTACATCAGCACATGAACATAATCTCTAAAACTTCACTTAATCACTTAATGAGCATTTTACCGGAAAACTTTTGCGGAAAACTATCGTCATATTATATACAAACAGAAACTAAAAGGTCTTCACAGCAACCCGTCAAAATAAAAGTTCGGTTTAACTTTACAATCAGAAATATATCACTTAAAACAGATTCACAAAAACAAAACTGAATTTGAGAAAAATAATAAACGTATTTCATTATAGGGCCTTAAAAACATGTAATTTTTGTTAAACTTTTAATAAACTGCTATTAAATTGTGCAAGTTTCATGATTTCAATTAATTAGTCATGCTTTCTGATAAATATTTTTTAATGTATCCATTAAAATAGAGTCTAGAAAAATTGAAATGGAATTTAGGAAAAAATAAAACAGATTTCATAAGGCCCTGTTTATTTCATTTGTGTCTTTGTTTTATTGTAGTTGTCCTTTAGTTTGTTACTTGCATCTAGGTTCTTATTATTAATAACAAAGATAAAATAAGAAAAAACGACTCTATCATGATATAAATTGTTACTGTGAAATAAACTTACCATATCATGAAATAAGATTCGGCTTACCACTTACCAATATAGCAAAGATTTCTACATACCTGTAGGCTCGGTAGTTGCTCACCATAATCCTGTGTAGTGGCACTGGCATGTGATTGTTATTATTATTTTTTTTTTAAGGGGGGATGAAATGCTTTATTTTAATAGATAAAATAACTATAATGTCCATTTGGATCATCTGTTATTCAATTACTTTTCCTGTTGTGCTATGTTTTTGTCATAGTATCGGTTCAGTAGTAGTATCGTGTTATTTTAGTCAGGTATCGTATCAAAGTCAAACCATTTTGGTCATTATCACTATGGTTAGATACGGGCTTGACTCCCATTGCACATTCATACAGACAGTATTTGAGACGCTACTGTAAGCTGCTGTGTGAACGGGACATTTTGAGATTCACACCTGTTAGGTAAATGCGGCTGTCAGTTCCAAAAACTGACAGTGTGAACGTAGCCTATTTGTTGTTTATACAGGTATAGATTTTTTTTTATTTAAGAAAGAAAGAAAGAAAGAAAGAAAATAAAGATTAACTAGCAATATGGTAAGTGGTGAATCAGGTAAAGCAAAATTGAAGTACACATAAATGACTTTTAGTCAGTAAACACAACTGATTTGAGTAAACAATCGCAATTTATCACCCTTGGAGCAGAAACACTTTACTCCTGGCACATTCATTCAGCTCAGCACATGAGTACTGCAGTTCATGAATATTATAAATGTGCTTTGTGCCTCTCATGTTTGATGGACACAAACAAGCGATTAAATCAACGTTAACTGGCAAAAGCCATGTAAGGGGGCAGTTTTTGATGAAACCGCACATTCTGTTGCCAGCCTCTGCGGCAAATGCTAAACAGACTTCAAAAAGCACTTCACTGTGTTCTAACAAGGAAGAAATTACTTTCAGGGCACACTAATTAAGAGCAACCAATAGTATTTATTATAGCGTCACTAAAAGCTGATTTTGATTTTAGAACTTTAAAGCTGCGCTGATTCAAGTGTTACAAGCCCAAGTCTTCAACTGTGATTCTATTTCCACTGCACAAAATGGAAACAAAACCAAAAAGGTAAAGTAAAAGAAACGTAATAGTGTTGAAACCTCTCTCAAGTAAACTGTGAGGATCTCTCCTGTCACAGCTGCAGATGTACACCTGCATGTCTCCTTTCATTGGTTCCTTTAATTTGACACCCTGTGTGTGGTGAGAGAGAGAGATGGGGTGAGAACAGAGAGAAAATACAGTAAAGGGGTGAGAGAAAATGGAGAAGGAAGGAAAAAGGTGAACGGGGAAACATACCTCTCGCTTCACCAGTTTCACAGAATGACTTGTTCCTGCCATAATGTGCTCCTCACTGATATGTTCCCACTCAGGTTAGCAATAATTCACCCCCTCGTATTTAAACTTTCATTCAGAACCACATTCTGACAGATAACACATTCTGTCTGTAACCTCCCTGAATTACCAAATTTGTACATTTAGTAGTGAAACGAAAGGTTTCTTTCTGAACAAATGCTCAGATATATTTGGTGTGCTGTCAGGCTGTGATACATGTTTATAAAGTTAAAATGGACCTTATTTTCAGATCTTACTGTGCACAACGTATCAGTGCGTGTTTTTATAAAGAGATTACTGATTTGACTTTCCTTCTTCGCCAGTCACTGGCTAATGACAAATGAGTTCTATTTCAAGTAAATGCTGTTCTTTTGAACTTTCTATTTATCAAAGAATCCTGAAAAATGTATCATAGTATCATATTAATCAGAAGAAGAGTTTTCAACATTGATGATAATAATCCACCTTATTTGTCCCGTTAGAGCGGGCATGGCCATTTGTAAATTTTATGGGTCTGGCTTTGGTCTTATCCTTCAAGCTGTACAAAACAGCTTGTTTTGCTGCCTGAAACTGATGTGTTTTACCATATTATTTTAATGTATTATCTTAATTATGAGCACACTGGTTTGTAGTGCAAACATTTTTACCATTTACTGCATGTTGTTATTCCTCTCTTTATTTTCGTTATTACTTTTCACATCACTGTATATCAGTTTAGGCACAAATCTAGCTATCTGTCCATTTTGGGGATTACATAAAGGTCTCTTGATTAATATAAATTACAAAAAAAAAAAAAAAAAAGAAAGAAAGAATGAGAGAGTGAGTGACAAAACAACGAATACCTGAAATTCCCACGACACACAGTATACTCTAACTTTGTGTTCAGAAGCAGGACAAGTATGTGAGGTCAAACCAAATTAAACATGAGCTCCTCTGTCATAGTGAGTTTGGATGGGTGGCTGCATGATCCAGTGGGGCAGAGGCTCATCCGGGCTACAGCTGCATCTGAATAGGACAAGTGTTTTTCTCATGGCTCCTCTAGGGCTCATGATGAGGAAATCAGCAGCTGCCAGTGATGAACATCAAAGTGGATCATTCTGTAAATTATTCATGCTGCTCTGAGCTGCTGAGTGTGTGGTTTAAAAGTTAAATCCAGCCTGGACTGTTTTAAACAGCGAAATAATTTCTGTGAACTTGTGCTAGTATATTAATGACGCATTTGCTTGTTATTAATAGTTTAATGAAGCTAAAATGCTTAGATGTTTTTTTGGGGGGGGGGGTATGAACAGGTGTGACTTTCAAATTGTCCTGTTCATAATGTATATCATGGATTCTCAACTCTGGCCTGTGAGATCTATTTTCCTGCAGAGTTCAGCTCTAACCATAATCAAACACACCTGACGAATTTAATCAAGATCTTTAGGATCACTAGAAACTGGCAGGTGAGTTTGATCAAGGTTGGCGCTCAATTCTGCAGGAAAATGAAGGCTAGAGTTGGGAACCCCCGCTGTACATGAACAAATAACCAAAGTTAAACATCTTTTCTATAGCAATAACTGTGAATAACCCTGTAACCATAGTGACAGTGACTAAAGTAAATGTCAAAGATAGTGACTTTCATAACACCATAAAGGTCTTATTGAAAATGACATGAAATTATTTAATAAACGAGTCTAATCGAGGTGCAATTTAATACGTCAAATCTTAATTAACTAAGTAAAGTGCAGCATTCACTCACGTCATGCCCAGATCACAAAACTGTGACTGGATCTAACATCTTTGGGTGACATAATTACTCTGTTCAGTGAGTTACAAGATCTACACATAAAACAAGCATTAGGTGATAGACAACTAGTTGCCCACTGCATTGCATTCACACAACACAGGCTAACTGAACTCAAGCACAAAATTAATTTATGAATCCTGTCCAGTAAATGTAAGAGAGTCAGAATGTGTCAATTACAAAATGCAGTTGTCAAACTCACTCATAACCAAACTGTGTGTGAATCAGGGATGTGGACCATTCAGATCTGGACTGAGCATGTTTTTTAGATTTCAATTTGGAATTGAATTTAAAGGGCATATCGGATGCCCATTTCCACAAGTTGGTATGATTCTTTAGGGTCTTCATGAAAAGTCTGCAACATACTTTGGTTAAAATTCCTCAATGGTCATGTAAAACAACACCATGTTTACTTTGTCAAAAACAGCTGTTCACAGTGAGCCGTTTCGGTGCATGCCTCTTTAAATGATAATGAGCTACTGCTCATCCCGCCCCTCTCTTCCATTTTTAATGTATTTAGTGGTGTGTTACCATCAAAAACATCCTCATTGACTTAAATGTCAGGAGAAAATAAAGACTCTTTTGTTCAGTTTTACATCCAACTACAAAACACCTGCATTGCTTACGAGACATTGTTGTTGCTACAGCTGTGCAAGCGCAGAGAAAATAGTGGACAGCGTACTGGCTGAGGACGTTAATATGCTAATACAGGACAGTCCATCAGCAGTTGAGGGTGGGAATTGAGCAGTATGACATCATACTGTTCTGAAAATCAAAACGCTTGATAATTGAGACTGTTTAGGGTTTTTTTTTTGGATTTAAAAAAAGAGTTAATTTCCAAATTCTAATTTAAATTCCAATAGACCAGTTCGGTTTTTGCAAACAGTGATGACTTGTTTTTGTGGGCGGAGCAGAAAATTAATTTGAGTATATATTTCAAAATGCTGACTTCATTCTCACATTTCTGAGGTTATATCTCAATTCTGATAAGAAAAATCAGCTCGTCATTCTCTGTTTTCCGCTCAGCTCAGAATCATGAATGTATATCCCACACTTCTGTTATTGTAGAGTCATAAAGTCCGAACTATGAGATATAAACTTGCGTTTGCAGAGAAAAAAAATCAGAATTGTGAGATAAAATAGATAAATGTGTAAATATGTAAGATGTTATAGTTTTAAATAGTATTTCATGCTGTAACTGTAATACAATATGTCCCCTATGAACTGCATATGTGAATATTTTGTAGACAAATTGTTTATTTTTATGCTTTAAAGGTAGAGTAAGCATAGCATGTTTCGTCTATTAGTCTGTCTGTTCGTCTGCATTTAGCTTCAAATGGCATTTTTTAATGACAGCATTCCATAAAAATGATTTGCATTCCCATTCTGACATCCAAAGGCATAATACATTTTTTCTCTTATTCCACAGATTTTAACCGTTTCCCTTCACTTGTTACCAGTGTTTTTCTGCCACCACAATGCGCGCGCAGCTGCAAGTGACTGTGACATCTACTCCAAATTGGTCTATTCAACTACCTATGGGGTGTGGCAAGTTTAATTTAAATTCTAAATCATCATTCAAAAATGAGTTCTGAATTTTGTCCAAACTTGGTGTGAACAAATTTGGTATTTAGAACAGGATTGTTGACTGTATTCTGCTGCAGTGTGATACATGCCATTGATGTGATGCCAAAACCACATTTGTGTTGGAGGAAGATACAAAAATCTAATTTACATTTAAAAAAAACATTATATTACTTACATTTACGGTTAAAGCATTTGATTTTAAGTCATTTCACTTACAAAAGACGGCTGTTGTGATTCAAATTCTTGCTATTGCATTCTGAATTATCTCTGCATTCGAGAGACGCTTTCATTTACGGTAAACGCATTCACACCAAGAACAATAACTATACAGATAACTATATTAGTGTCCAAACCAATAAATGTTCTGTTTATTATAACTACATGTTTATTACAACTACATCCTTCTTTAAAGAAGGATGGAGACTGATTGGCTGGAGTTGGAAAAATAAACCTTTTAAGGGCTTTCAACAATACCTTTCCTCTGTGCCATCATTATTATAGTTGTAATAAGGCTGTTATTCTTCTAAATTTTGAACAATTTTTTAAAAACTACATCTTTGCTGTTATCTTTATAGTTCTCGTCCTTGGTGTGAACGGGGCTCAAATGCTTCTAAATGAAAACTGAAGGGAAAAAAAGAGTCAATTGGAAAAGTAAGTGCGTGTTCATTCAAGAGATTGTCACGCTGAGAGCTGCAAGAAAGAAAAGCATGCGGAGACCCCGGTGGCTCGATGTTTGTATCTCTCTCTAGCTGACACCGCCCAACATTGTGTGGGTGGTAGCCTATCCCAGGATGCAATGCAGAATAAAGTTTCACGCTCCAAGGGCATACGTTTGAATCCAAATAACTTCTGTTAAAAGTTTTACTTTTTAGAGCTGTAGACCTAGTTTGCGCCTGCATTTGTGAACGCTGTCATATGTTTATCTATGAATGTTTCATAACCGACAACAACAACAACGGCAGCTAGTGCATAATATACCTAGCGGAGCTGTAATACAGAGCGTGACAGTGAGGATTCTTTGAAAAGTTATAATTTAAAAAAAAAAAACACTGGCCCTCGAGTGTCAGAACTTGTTTCTGTGTATCTGTTTGCTTTCCAGAGAGAAAAATAGGACGATTATTTGATTTTTTTTTTTCATGAGCTGCAGGAAAATCATCCAGGATTCATCATTCATATGTAAATGGAATCTATCCTAAAATCCTGATGAATCACCTGCGACAAAGAAAAATCACAAATAAGATGTTTTCAATATCTCAGTTATTTCTTCTAGACAGCAAAGAGATTAGAGTGTTTTTCATGAGTTACATCAAACTAAATCATCTTGAATTCTAAGTATGTAAATGCATTTTGTGAAAATCCTGGGAGGTAAAATCCTGGGAGATGAAAGGAGATGTTTCTCCATAACAGCAATGAGATTAAATAGAGATCAAATGGAGATTTTCACATACGCCGCATACAGTACTTCTAAGATTATTCCCCTGGGAAAAAGGCGCAAGTAATTTCATATACTGTTTCACATCTACTGTTTTGCCCCCTCCAGAAATTCTCAATGTCTCAAACTGTGCTCAGATTTGCAAAGATACTGTCTGCAATCAAAAGTCCGAGACCTGAATATGAACTCAAACATTGCTTATCATATACTGGCAAAATCAAATTATCTGGGCTGCTGTACACATTCAGTTCATAGCTTTATGCTCTTACTGTACAACAAAGGTTTGGTATAGCAAGATTTTTAAAATGTTTTTCAAAAGAAGTCTTTTATACTCACCAAAGCTGCATTTAATTAATCAAGAATGAAGAAAATAAACCGTAATATTTTACTATTTAAAATAACTGTTTTATATTTCAGTATTTTTAGATCGGAATTTAATCCTGTGATGCAAAGCTGAATATTCATCATCATTACTCCATTTATTAGTGACACATAATCTTTCAGAATTTATTCTAATATGATAATTGGCTGCTCAAGAAACATTTTTTATTATTGTCAATATTGCTCTGCTGTGATGCATTTTTGCAGGATTCTTTGATGAGTAGAAAGTTAGAAAACAGCATTTATTTGAAATAGAAATCATTTGCATCATTATCTGTGTCTTTACTATAACTTTTAGTCAATTTAGTGCATCCTTGCTGAAATAATAATAATAAAAATATAGCTGCAAGCAGTGATTACCGGGGTTCAAGTGCTTTAAGGCATTTAAGCACATATGAAAAAAGACATTATTTACCAAGCCTGTTACCACCAAAGCAATGATTTATAAAAAGCTTTTTTTGGCAAATCCAGGTAATTTACCATAGGAATATGATGTTTATTTTTTAATTTTTTAAATTTTTTTTTTTTTTTTACATTTATGACTGTTATAGTGCCAGCTGTGGTCCACTTGTTTAGAATCACCCATCACATATGCTCAGCAGGTTTTGAGTTTTGAGTTTTCCTTTAGGCTTTATAAATATATATATTTATATTTTGGTAAATTTGGATAGGCCCCTTTTCTAAACGACCCTGTTACAGCTTCCCAAAGGGTAAATTTCAACATTTTTTGATAATTATTGGCCCAGAGAGTCCAGAGAATTGTACTGAAGTGTTTTTTTCCAGATTGAGTGAAAAACCTAGGAGTGGTTCGCCAAAGTAGTTTTTTTTTTTTTTTTTTTTTTACTACATATTCTCAATCATTTAACAAACAATTTGATTGACAGCAGTGGTTCTAGAGGCAAAGTTGTCCAGAATGAGGAGTTCTATTATATCATTCGAAAATCATAAGTGCAAAAAACTGCACAACGTATAATCGTTCCTGAAAAATGTGATATCGCCCCCAGTGGCCGTTTCCTTTCAAATTTCTCTCAGACCTTTAAGGCTGCTCAAAATTTGTCAGCCAATGGCGGCCATGTTTTTTGAGCTACACAAATGTCCTTGTAGGTGTTTATGGCACTTTGACCCAAAACTGTGCACGCTGATTTTCATGTTGATAGGACAAATGGTTGTGCAGTTATAGCCATTTTTATGTTTTTTCCTCTTATAGCACCATCAAGTGGCCAAGCTCCGTGATTTTCTTCCTGTGACCTCAGATTGAGCTTTTACATAAATGTTCTGAGTTTGGCGGAGATATCTCATTCCGTTCAGGAGTTATAGGCATTTTACTAAAAGTAGCCCTGCCCCTTTTAAACGTTTTGGTGCCCCTTTGCGACGATGAGTCAGAAGTTCAACTTTTAATTTGATAGTTATTGATATTCACTCTCCAGAGAATCATTCACTAGTTCACAAAAGAAGGTTTTTCAAAAAAAATGCAAAATATCAAAAAGTTTCAGAATCGACTCTGAGGTGTGCGTTTTGTCTGGCATGAGCCAAGAATTTCAAAGACACTTGAGCCTGCGACTGACGTACTTTTGATCGCTGTAACGCCCCCGTCAGGCCGACTGGGGCGAGCCTTGGTCACGTTGTAGGCAGTGTGAGTACTACCATCCCTCCAAGTTTCAAGTCTCTACAAATTATGGTTTGGTCTGCAAGATCAGTTTAGTGGAGATTGCTGATCTGTGACCATTCCAACAATTAGGGTTTGTACCCCTAAAAATACATAATACTGACCCAACATTGCTTTTTGTTTGTTTGTTTGTTTGTTTGTTTGTTTATTTATCCTAAGGAATTCTAGGAGAAATTCAATGAAATACAAGGAACTTTCTCACTCGTTCATGCTGCTCTGGCCAAATACAGTTGTTTCTTGTGTCTGACAACATGGTAAATTGAAAGTGAAGGGACATTTAGAGTTGTAGTCACAGCCGTGAATCACGCAAGGCCAATGTCCATGTGTGCTGCTGTTGACCTTTCACTGACTTTACTGTTTTCACACGCACACAGACACAGATGCAAATAAAGAGAGAAGCGATGGGTTCTGCATGTTAAAAGGCTGCTCTTTAAACCAACGGATCAATTCAACAAGGAACATGTGAGATATCAGACTGATCTGAATTACCATGCATGCATTTGTCTTCATTTCCTCCATGCTCACTTTCCTACAGAAGTAGATGGGAATTAGAGATTTCCAAAATGAGATCAAACTATCTATAGCTGTCTAGATGTCTTTGCCAGAGGCATCGTGGAACTGCACTGAACCGTACACACACTGTGTGCAGCAAACACACTGTCCCTTATCAGTTCACCCTATAGCTGCCTGTGGAATACTAATGCATTCTTACTGCAGTCCTGCATGTGATGCATACAGAAACAGAGCTTCCATTAGTTCGCTGTACATCCAGGTCACAAAACGGGAAGCTACATCACAGGAATACTGAGAGAGAGAGAGAGAGAGAGAGAGAGAGAGCATTGAGAGTCATGGAAGGAAAAGAGAGATTAAAAATAGAATCTGTGTTGAATGCAGAGCGGTTAGGTCTTTGTTTGTGTACTTTGATTCAAAAAGGTAGGGTTGGGCAAAAAACTCCATCTCATTTTCTCCTCCAACTTTAAAATAATCAGTAATTGTTGTTTTACCTTTTTTTTGTAAAAGGCGTATGACTTTATTTGTACAGTATGTTTGCTTTGTAAATGCTGGATCGGTACTACTACCTATGCCACGAATGACCTTTCCAACATGACTATGTAATGCGTAGTCATGCTAGTGCAAGATGAACATTTGTGGTTAAAATATATATATATATATATATATATATATATATATATATATATATATATATATATATATATATACACACATTTTAATTTTTTTTAGAAAATGACCAATCGTTTCGCTAGATAAGACTCTTATTCCTTGGCTGGGATCATGTAGAGCCCTTTGAAACTGCACTTAAACTGCAATTTGCCATTTTAACCCACTGATCCCCATTGAAGTCCATTATATGGAGAACAATTCTGGAATGTTTTCCTAAAAAACCCTAATTTCTTTTTGACAGAAGAAAGAAAGACATGAACCTCTTGGATGACATGAGGGTGAGTGAATTATCAGGAATTTTTTATTTTGGAAGTGAACTAATCCTTTAATGTGAAAATAATAAAGCTGTGTATAGTGCACAACATCCTTACTAATTATTCTGCCAGGCCACATTTTATGATTAATGGCATTGACAGCATCCAAACTTTTTAAAAGGCACCCCAAAAGACAAACTATCATCATTAATCTTCCTTTAACACCAGAACTACACCTGTCGCATAAAATATAGGCTTCAAAATGAGTAGTGCCAATGCACAAGAGCAGATACTTTCTAAAAAAACCCACCAGTTCAATCACCCAATGGTCAATATCATGATTTGGCTGCCCTGCCCTCAGTTTGACATGCTCTGACATTGCGTGGGCCAGTGTTCTTATCATTTGCAGTCGGCATCGGCCCGTGGGCCTCACCCTCTGTCTGCGGCCTTTGAGTAAGAGACATCTGTCAAACATTTATCCCACTCACAATCTTCAGAGCGGCTCCGCATCAACAGAGTGACAGGCCTGACTACAGCCACGGATTCCACACATCACTGCAATGCTTAATGGAACCACTTTTCAATAGTTTACATACAAAAATAGGAACAGGCATGCAGCGTCACTATAGCAGGCTACAGAAATGTTTTGGTGGTAATGAAACGTGAGGCTCTGTTGGGTGTGCACCTCAGGGAGCGTGTGCCATATGTTTACTGAGGGGACTGAACCAATTAGGGTGTCACACAAGATTGTACATCTAGACTGTCACTGTACTAAGATGGTCTTTTTTTTTTTACGAATGGTTTCCACCACCTGCTGTGATCATTAAGAGAAATAATGCACCATGAATGCACCGCCAGTCGTTCCAGAGTGTTTCAAGGTTCTCTGATGTTTACAGATAAAACCTAGTTGGATGTTAATGCATTAGGGCCACTGATAATGAAACAATTAACACTTTCTTCTCACACAGTAATATGAATATGAGTATGTAAAGATTAGCATCAGTAAAATTCATTTAAAATTCATTCTGTCATTAATTACTCACCCTCATGTCGTTCTAAACCTGTAAGACTTTCGTTCATCTTTGGAACACATTTAAGATATTTTTTATAAAATTCAAGAGCTTTCTGACCTACATAGACAGCAACGCAACTGACACATTTAAGGCCCAGAAAGGTAGTTAGGAAATCGTTAAAAATAGTCCATATATTTAAAAAAATATATAATAAATATGATTAAATCTAATGCATTGTATAAAATAATAAATTTAACAAATAATATAAATAAAAATATATATACACAGTATAAAGTCCCTGTCTACAGCACCACTGCAAAGTCAAGTTGACCTGCTTTTTTTCTTGAAAGAGATTTTTAATCTTGAAAGAGATCTTTCATCACTCATACATCACGCTAAACTCACAAAAGCACAGCAGTGAAGTCATTGTGACTCTAGTGGCAATACAGTAATAACAGCATGTATGACTAAAACATGTCTTTATGTAAAATGTTCATTGAAAATCATGTGAAAATATTTTGATCTAAAATATCTTTCCTGAAACATTTGCAGTCAGAAGCTGTACTGTTAGAACTGCACAAATTCTGCTAAAGACTATTTTTAAAGTGATAGTTCACCCAAAAATGAAAATTCTGTCATTAATTACTTGTACCTATGTCATTCCAAACCCGTAAGACCTTCGTTCATCATCGGAACACAAATTAAGATAATTTTGGTGAAATCCAGCAGTAATGTTATGAAGTCACGAAAATAGGCATCCGTCATGGTACTCTCCTGAACGTGCAGCGACGACTGACGCGGAAGAGTATTTTGCAAAAAGTATTTTTGTAGCTTCATAAAATTACGGTTCAACCAAATTTGTCACATGGACTATTTTAACAATGTTCTTTACTACCTTTCTGGTCCTTGAATGTGTCACTTGCATTGCTGTCTATGCAAGGTCAGAAAGCTCTTGGATTTCATCAAAAATATCTTAATTTGTTTTCAGAAGATGAACGAAGGTCTTACGGGGTTTGGAACAACATGAGTGTTTAATTAATAACAGAATTTTCATTTTTGGGTGAACTATGCCTTTAAGGTGTCTCCTAACACTACAAAACCTAAGAAGGAGCTTCCTCCATCATTGTAAGCTGTCTCAATTAATGACTTAATGACACTCTTGTCCACATAAACAGCATATAAATCAAAATGAAACCTCATAAATTAATAAGTCTAAAACATTCTTGCATGACAGACATTGATTGAAAGTCTGATGCATAAGGCACATAAAATGGGAAACACTTCGGAAGTTTCTAAGTCATCCTCTGATTGGTTAAATACTACAGGATTTCCAGGAGACATGTGTCACATTCTTTAATGGAAACATCCTCATGGATGAAGAAAGCCGTCATATTTACAATTGTGACAATAGGAGCAACGAAACGCTGGAAGTATGTGAAGTTCTCAGCATGGACTCTGCGCCATTTTTTGCAGTAGTTTTGCACAATGTTCTAATATTAACCATTAGTTGGTTTATTGGTTGTATGTTGGTTTGTTATTGTTGGGACATCTAAGTGTGTCAGACGCTGTCTTGGGCAGTCCTTGTCCAGTCAAGGCTGTGATGCAGTTCAGACCTTCTGCCATCTGGCTATTCGAGACTACAATGTGACTAATAAAATAACTGAATTACTTAACACATATTAGATATACAGGGACTGATATGCAACTATTGCAGAAGGTTGCTCCAGAAGGAAAAACAATGCATTAAGAGCCAGGGGTGTAAACTTTTGAACAGAATGAAGATGTGTACATTTTTCTTATTTTGCCTAAATATCATATTTAGGCTACAGAGCTACAGAAGTTACTACTGTTTCCCAGTAGACATTATAAGTTAAATTTACCCTGAAGTTTTCACCCCCCAGCTCATAATGCATCGTTTTTCCTTCTAGAGCATCAGTAAGTGTTTGAACCTTCTGTAATAGTTGCATATGAGTCTCTCAGTTGTCCTCAGTGTGAAAAAAAATGGATCTCAAAATCATACAGTCATTGCTGGAAAGGGTTCAAATACACAAAAATGTTGAAAAACCAAAGAATTTGTGGGAAAGGATTTTTCTGAAGAACAGCGAACAGTTTAACTGTTCAGGACAAACAATGGACTTATGAACAACTATCACTAAAACAACAACAACAACAACAACAACACAGTATTAAGAATCAAGTGTATGTAAACTTCTGAACAGGGTCATTTTTATAAATTCAACTATTATTTTCCCTTGCGGACTATATGTAAACATCTTTTATGTGAAATATCTCATTCATTTCATACTTAATAAAAAAATAACATGCATTTTGTATGATCCCTTTTATTTTGGTAAAATAATAAACATTTTGCAAGGTGTATGTAAACTTTTGACCTCAACTGTATAACTATTTGATAAAAAACAATTAGTACCTAAGAATATATGAATTCACTGAATTCCACAGATGTTGCTCAGATATTAGGTAAGTATTTTTTAAAGATATAATTTCTATTATGGACATACTGACTGTGATGTTGCCTAGTATGGTGGTGAACAGAAGTGGAGGACTTGGAGGACAGTATAATATCACTTTCTGCAATTAGAGGCTGACTTCACATGGGAGTGTGCCTACGATAGCCCCAAAAAGATCTAGATAAACAGCTCACTAGATTTTGAGACACATGAGCCCCTATTTTTTTGTGCATTATTGACATTTGAAATAGATCGTGGGCTCATATCCTGCCTTGCTCTCTTCCAGCAGACACCAATGACATTTGGCCTGTCCTCCTCCTCATGGGAACGGCCCTGTCAGCCATTTGCAGCACTGGAGAAGCATCTATCTATGAAATAAATCTCTCTCCCCCAGAACAATATGAAGTTATCAGCTGATACATCTCTGTCTAAAAATATTAGCTACTAGAGCCACCTGGCATGTCTCCTGTTGTCTTTCTGTCACTGCTGGCAAAGAGTAGTGTCCAGCATAATATCAGATGTTTGATTTGATTTATATGTTTGACAATTTCCTGCATTGTGTGTATTTGGACGGAATCTACCCAAGGTTATGACCATATGATCTATTCACAGCTAAGCCACATTTGTTTTGATCTGAAGGCCATCGGCATTGCTTCCAACACAACAGAGCAAATATTGAGTTCATGTCAGTTTAAGCAGATAAAGGGTCCAAGGCAGCATCATTACACTGATGGATCCACATTATTAGAGGTAAAAGCATCAGAGAGTGCGAAGACGCTCCTAATTAAGGCTTGCACTCACTCAAATGAAATCAGAACAAAAGATTCATGAGGTATAATCCAAAACTATAAAGCATGCAGGACAGAATGGTAGAATGACAGATAGAATGATAGACAGAAAGATCGAAAGGCAAATAAACAGACAGACAGACTGCATGAAACAGCATAGCAAATTCGTTGCCAGGGACAACTGTCAATTATGTAGCTTACAAAAATATATGACGTTGTAATTGATCTAATGAGAATCAAGTATCTCAGAGGACCGAGAAATAAATTTGAATAGCTGTAGCCCCACAGTGTGAATTGTTTGTGCTGAAATTCCAGCTGAGCCAAAATGAGACAAACGGCTTTGTGGGTGGATTTCTCACATTATCCCTCAAGTAAACAAATATCTGTCAAGTTCTCCCAGGAGTACTATTATTCTCCATTGTCCAACAAAGTCGACATCAAACGTCCTTAGGCTTACATCTAATGGAAGTGATATTTTAGGATCTAAGATACATAAGCTATTGTGACATCTTAAGACGGATTTAATTTCTTTTCCAGGTTT
The DNA here is from genome assembly GCA_036247105.1 of Cirrhinus mrigala. NCBI lineage: Eukaryota > Metazoa > Chordata > Actinopteri > Cypriniformes > Cyprinidae > Cirrhinus > Cirrhinus mrigala. Next base: position 21,730,443 of record CM070020.1, on the reverse strand, counting down.
CAAAAAGTTTAAGAGAACACAGGAAGTGCTGTCCTGCTGTGTGTGAACATGCTTTATCACACTTCTGAAGACACATCAAACTCCAGATGGAACAGAACCTGTCATTTTGTAAATGTACAAAAAGCATCCTTGTTTATGTGGGTTGAAGAGGAAGCAGCAGAGTAAACATGTCGCAAATGGATGGTGATCACCGCTGGATGCTCGGGGTTGGTCGCTGATTGCTTTCCTTCTCACGCTCCTGAATCAAAATGTCAGCCAGCATGAGCAGGGCGCCCATGCTGTGTGTAATGATAATTAGGACAGCTATGGTCTGTCTGTGTAACCAAACACCAGGCATGAACCAGAAGGCTTTTGCCATGAAGTTACACTGAAGAAAATTTAAGTTTATCCTGTTTTAAACATCCTTAAAACAGAACTAGTTTTAAGGGAATGCATATGATTCATACTCCAATGTTTTTTTTCTTCTTTTTCATCATCTTCTTGTTTTTTAAGCATAAATCCCTGCAAAATGTTAGATGTTTAAAACATCAAAACCATCAGGGCTGTTTTATTCCCCTAGACTTAAACAGTTGAGTTTTACTGTTTTCGAATCCGTTCAGCCGATCTCCGGGTCTGGCGGTAGCACTTTTAGCATAGCTTAGCATAGATCATTAAATCTGATTAGACCGATAGCATCTTGCTCAAAAATGACCATATATAATGACAATATTTTTCCTATTTAAAACTTGACTCTTCTATAGTTACATTGTGTACTAAGACTGACGGAAAATGAAAAGTTTCGATTTTCTAGGCCGATATGTAACTACAGAAGACTCAAGTTTTAAATAGGAAAAATATCTAAACTCTTTGCTCATTTTTGAGTGAGATGCTAACGGTCTAATCAGATTCACTGATCCATGCTAAGCTATGCTAAAAGTGCTATCGCCAGACCCGGAGATTGCCTGAATGGATTCGAAAATGGTAAAATTCAACTGTTTAACTCTAGGGGAGTTGGAAAATGGGCCTATTTTCAAAAAAAGTGGAGTGTTCCTTTAAAATTATTTAGGAAAAATAAAAATGGACACAAAGGTTGACATACACTGTTTAAAAGGTTAGGGCTGGTAAGTTTTTATTGATTGATTGATTGATTAAGAAAGAGTAACATGTTTAGTGATGAAAGCCACAGTATTAATTAGCTGCTTTTCCACTATCGGGCCGAATTGTTCTCTTTGCTTAGCTGTTCCATTCCGTGCCAATCCAGGCCAGTCAGCACGGATATGGTTTCATTTTCCACTGTGGTTTTGATAATGGAACGAAAATCTTTGGAATGTAAATACAAATGCATCAGTCATTGCCTTGGTAACGCAATTATAATGGAAACAGCGATATGGACGATGACCAGATATTTCTGTTTTTGGGACTAACGTTACTTCGTTAAATAACAAAAAAAAAGGACACAACTCTTGGCGCAAAAAATAAAATAAACTGAAGGCAACGACAGGTAGCATGTTACCAACAAATGCTGAGGGGATATGCATGCCAACGGAGATGGACTCAGAAGGTAGAACCTTTCTGAAAAATACCACATTTATTGTATTAATGCATGAGCTATGAACGCAATGTAACAGCTGTTTACTTGGCTGTTTGATCAAATAGCGCGCTTTTGCTTAGCACACACATTCTATCAGCACGATTTGGCACAATTGTCTAACCATGCCGAGAATTCTGGGCCGAGAACGGTTTGTAATCGTGCCGTGCCATACCAGGCTTAGGTGGAAACGCAACTGGAACCGTACCTGACCGTTCTAAGAACCGTTCGGCCCGATAGTGGAAAAGCGGCTAATGTCACTGATTTTTACAGAGTAATACGCTATTTTGTAGAGGGGGGTCAAAATGACAATTTTCACCTGAGATTTGGAGCCAAATTACAGGGGGTTAATAATGACTTCAGAAAGGTTGCAGCATCATCATGTTACTTTTACTCTGAGATTGAAAGGTCTATTAGTAAAATCTGTTAATTTTAGCAATCTTTGTTACATTATGTGCCAATGGTGACCATTCAAAAATGGGGAAAAAGCACTTTTTAAGTTTCTTCTCCCAAGTTTGCATGCCTGTGACTCAAGAAGTATTAAAGATATCTTAATTTCCTTTTTAGATATTGGGTCTTGACAAACTTTCCTTGTGGCATCTTAATTTTTATGGCCCTGTATGGTTCAGTTTCAAAAACATTGCAATTTCAATGTCTCCAGAAGAAAACTGTATACATTTTCATTGGTCAAAAACCAAATGTGCATCACTTTTCATTTTGTTCTGTCAAAACAACTGGATTGAACATACCTGTCTGAGTGCCATAAATCTTTTTCCAAAGTTTGCATACCTGTAACTTAAGAATCATTAAAGATGTCACAACATGATTTTAGATTCTAATTCTTAAGAAACTTTTCTTCTGGAGTTTTCATTTTTAAGGTTCTGTATCATTTAGTCCCAGAGATATGAGGATCTCAATGCAGCTCCATATTCAGATTGTTGATTAATAGCCATTTTCAGTGGTTGAAAACCAAATGTTGGCCACTTTCTTTACAGCTGATATTTATTGAATTTAAAGGGGAATGTCTGAAGAATTAAAAATGTATCTTGTTCTTCTTTCTCAGGTGAAAATTGTCATTTTGACCCCCTCTACAAATTTGTGGATTACTCCGTAAATATACATTTATGATAATTTTGGCTTTCATCTTCATTTAGGTATTTCTTTCACTAGAAAAAATATTAACAAAATCAAAAATTTGAGACTACTAATTACTATTTTTATGTATTTTAAAATGCAATTTATTTATATGATGGAAGGTGAATTTTCATTACTCCATACTTCATTGTCACATGACCATTCAGAAATAATTCTAATATGTTGATTTGATGGACTTATAATGTTTTAAACAGTGCTGGATTTCAGGGTTTTTATTTTAATTTATTATATATAGTTTACACTAAGTGTATAAACATAAAATTATTGATAATTCGGTCTTCTAAGAATTTGATACAGTTCAGTAGTTCATACTGTTCATACTGATTTCTGACTATGGATTGCTGACTTTGGTATCTTGAAAAATGTAAACACAGTCTGAGAAATTGTAGAGATGTATCTAGAATTCTAGATGAGACATGTCAAATTAGGATCAGTTTGGCATTTTCCTTTAGAAGGGCTTTTAACCATATTTTACAGTACATCTATTCCACATATTTTTCTCCTAATCAACAAAAGTACATATATTTAAAAAGTTTTTCTATGTCAAATAAGGTCAGATTGTAGTAGCCATTTCACAGGCCTCACAGCCCAGATTCCTGCGCATCCAGCAAACAAGCCTTCTCGACGTGCCCTTCTGGACGTTAAGCATGATATCATGCCAAGTGTGCATGTGAAAGGTTTCCCCCAACAGCATTACCGCCGTTATTACAGTCCCGAAACCCGCAGGTGTGGGGCGGCTTTACTCACACAGCGCGGCAATGCAAACCTTCCCTGCATGCACAAGGTCAACGAACAAGACCAGCTGACACCTCTGTGTAGTCCTCCCACCAGGGGATCGCACTCGGTCAGAGACATAATTTCATAGCGCAGCATGACTGACTTGAAGGAAACCTGCAAAGAATCCAAAGCAGCAGAAATAATCTGAAGTATGTCTGATGTGTCCAATGGCGTCTTATCTACTGCAGCCTTGAAGATGCTTTGAGCATCATGCGGCAAAGCAAAGCAGTCTACGGTTTACGGCTTCAGCAGTCTGTGTCAATCATCTTCAATCAAGCCTTCCATCCTTTTCTGCTTTCTATTGTGCCAAACGTCCATCCGCCTCCCTTCCTCCTCCTTCCGCCGGGCTGATTTTGAAAACACCACCTCTGATCAGTTTTAAGATGTTATGTAAGACTTAAAGCTGCAGACTTTAAGTTTGTCTGGAGGCTGTGTTGGTTTTCATGGTGAGTCACTAAACCACTTTCACAAGTGTTCAATGAACATTTTCACAAATGTGATGCTGTGAAAATGAGAAAATTAGGCCTTACGAAGCGAATGTAATGACTTTGCTTGTGTCAATATAATCTGCAAGAACAACATGCATTGTGTTATGCAATTCATGTCAAATTCATCTTAGATGTTAAGAGTTTGAGGAGTGGGGGTAACAACATCGCTATTTAAGTTAGACCAAAATGAACAGAGATTAAATGTAAGATGTTTATTCCGTTTGTAACCCAGAACAAGATCAGAACATTAGGGTGACTAGTGTAGTAACTGTTCAGGATGAACATCTATCACTAAACAAAAAAACAGCTGTGGATCATTCAGGAAACAATACAGTAGTAAGAATCAAGAGTATGTACATCAGAGTATGTAAACTTTTGAACGGGGTCATTTTTATAAATTCAACTATTATTTTCTCTTGTGGAATATATGTAAATGTCTTTTATGTGAAATATCTTATTCAGTTCAGTACTAAATAACATTCTTTTTGCAGTTTAATACTTTGGTTGCTGTTGTACTTATCAGGACTCAATCCAGCTCCTCCCCACTGTGCTCACAAGATGAACCTCACTGTTCTTATGAGCTGAACAAATGTACCTCTAATTCAAACCTCCCATTCATAGTCATGCTCTCCATCTCTGACCAGATAAAAGGCATCAGGGCCATTAGAGCAGAAAGAGACATACTGATGGCTTATGATTGCACGTCTCCACTTGATGCTACTTGAGACAAGCTAAATAACGTTTTTTGTGCGGTCTTTCAAAATACATTCTCCCAAGCAGAGGGAAAAGAACCATTTCAGTGTGCCGCAGCCATAGATTAAACTGACCTCTGTATGAAACCTCATGGAAATGGAAGCAGCATAGGCACACCTAACCTCTGCTATATCAGGTCTGCATCGTAAAGACTCGGAAATGTATTCATAATCAAATCATACACAGTAGGATGCACGTTAACTATAGATTTACTCCTTCCTTTGCTGGAAAGCACTCATGCTGCAGCTGCACCAGTTTTACAGTAAGCCTTTTTGCATAAATGCATCTTGCTTTTCAAAAGTATTAAAATATTATTACAATTTAAAATAATTGTTTTCTGTTTTAACATTTTAAGATGTAAATTATTCCTGTGATGGCAAAGCTGAATTTTCAGTAGCCATTACTCTTATTGTCAATTTTAAAACCAGTTGTGCAGCAGCTAATATTTTTTGGGTACCCCCAGGGTAACAGAACAGAACCAACATAAATGTAGTGCAGAGATCATTAATGTTCAATAGTTTAATGTACACATTTTAGCCTGATTCAAAGAATCAGAAGGTCGAATCCTGACTAAAGGAGAGGAGGAGCTGGGGATGGAGAAGGGTAATTAGCTATTGAGCAACACATGAAAGCTGCTGATAATACTGAAGGACCTTATATATGAATGCTGAGGTAGATGTGGATCAGCTGAGAGTCAGCTGATGTGAGCTTGACTGTCACCTGCCACTAATGCTACGCTTGATTTTCTCCCAACATCTGAGCCACTGAGGACCAGTGTTGGAGTAATGCATTACAAGTAACTTGAGCAGTGGTGGACAGTAACGAAGTAGTTGTACTTCGTTACTGTACTTAAGTACATTTTTCAAGTATCTGTGCTTTACTGGAGTAGTTTTATTTTGAGTAACTTTCACTTTTACTTCACTACATTCCAAAGCGTAAGATCGTACCTTTTACTTCACTAAATATCATAAAACATATCGTTACTTCTTATAATATATCCCGTGCTCCGAGACGCAGAAGCCGTGTCTGATTCATGAACAAAACTGATTCTTTTTAATGAACCTGTTAAATCGATTCGCAAATCGCACCAAACGATTCATTCACTGATTCAAATGATCCGTTTAAAGCGAGTCTCTAGTGAACTGAATTCACGAGTATTGCTGCGTCCACGCCATATTGCAATTACCGTAATTTCGGGATGACGACATGTGACGTTCTACTCGGAGCTGTTCACGTCCTCAGAGTCGGAATTATGCTTTTCTATGGCAACACTATCAACGCCTAAACAGAGCCTACGTTGGTCAGGTGGTACAAGTCGTAGCTCTCAGAAGACTCCCAGTTCACAATTTGTAATTACGAGTTGTACGAGGACGTGAACGCTTTTTACAAGTTGGAATCTGGTAATTACGGGAATTCCGATATGGCGTGAATGCACCTTTAGAACCGGGAGATCTTGTGAGTGCGCACTCGACTGATGCTGCGAAAAGTAAGTTACTAATGTCGAATTTTAGGATTAATTATTCTAACTGAAAACCATATTTAGGTCAGAATTGTCCTTTGTTTGTAAATTAAATCTGCTGTAAAGGGTGATCTGTCTAAGCCCACTGAAATGCTTGAATTCAGACATATCAACATAAATGTCTACATTTTAAACGAAAAATTAAAATAACACTGATTAAATAAAATAACTCATGCACGTTCATATTCCCCGCTGCTGTAACGTTAGCAGTTTTATTAAAATGTTACGCATTAAGATCTACGTGACGTCTGTTTTTTTATCGTTTATCAACAGTATAAAATGTTATATTGTTTGCATCAACTAGACAGATATGAATGTTTATTCATAACCATCCTGAAAATAAGTAAATATTGTTAGCTGATGCTAACTGTCTAGTTAACAAGCTTGCTGGTGCTAAGTTGAAGTAATTTTAGATATAAAGTCCAAATATTTTTATTTAACCACCTAGACAGATTACATCTGAGGGAAAAAGAAAGGATGTGATGTTCAGAACATGGTAACTATAGCAATTATCAAATAGGAAGTGATGCCCTCACTTGGCATTTGGCCAGGGGTGTTTTCACACCACAGACAAGTTTTAAGAACTGGGACCTTATGCAAAACAACAAGCTTTAAAACACGTTTTTCTACTGGTGCAGGCTTCACAGTGAACATTACTACATCACTCTCGTCAGCGTAGTCCATATTAACAACAAACATTTTTTTTTACTCCATATAGTGGTTATTTTGGGGAAATCCCAGGTATTTTGAGCAGTCGGATTATACAAAAGAATGTGCTAATATAAAATTAAATTAAGTAGCCTATATAAAATTGCAATATAAATCTAGCAGTACTTTTTTACTTAAGTACATAAAAAAATCTGGTACTTTTGTACTTTCACTCGAGTAAAATTTAAAAGGAGCACTTTTACTTTTTGTGAAGTAATATTTTATTATATGTATCTGTACTTTTACTTAAGTACTTAATTTGCGTACTTCGTCCACCACTGAAATTGAGTAATCAGTTACTTTTATTAAGTAACTAGTAAAGTAATGCATTACTTAGTAATTTACAGTTTTTCAAATAAGTATCTCCAGTTACTTTTTTAACCATGTACTAACTGACAGCTGTCCTGTCCCCATGTTGAGAGAATTCGGGAGTAAGTGCAGAGGCGTTGTGTGCGCTGAACATGATGAGTACTGTAGTTCTAGACTAAATGTGAACATGAATTTACTCATCTCACTTGCACAAAAACAGATTCAGGATTCTTCAAAATGAATAAAAACAGTGAGATGCAAACTCAGAATATGACGTAATCCTGCAATAATTATATATGCTAATAACTGAACTTACATTTCCTCCAGCCTGAGGCTTATTCATTTCACATTTGGTGTGAAAGCAAGCCCGGCCAAGATGAGAAAAAGTAACACAAAAGTAACATGTATTTCACTTTTTAGTGATGTTTGAACATGGGTTTGCAGTGTGTGTACACATCCACCTTATAATTATAAAAATCCATCCAGTGGTTTTTATTTAATCCTGAAAAATAATATCCCCTTTTTCAAATCAGGCCATTTCTCAGCTTCTTGTCCGTGTGATGTCACACCGACCAGGCCACTCCCACGATAGTTGATTGACATGACCGCCTTACCTTAGACCCGCCCTGAGTGAGCTGTAACAGTCTGACCGTCATTGTTTCGACGTCGAAGCAGGGACGTAGACAAGAATGTCTCCTAAGCAATAAAGGTATTTTGTTGTTGGATGTAATAATGACATCTGAGCCGCTGAAGACGTAGTGGATTACCTTTGTTTGTGAAGGGAATGCACCTCCCGATCTACCTAAATGCGTCTATGTTCGCGCAAATCATTTGTGATCCAGTTTCACCTCCTGTACAGCAGAAGTGAGTATAAGGGTTTTTTTATGACTCTTTGTAATCGCCTTTCCTAATAAACATGCTAGTTAGAAAGTTTCATGGCTAAATGCAGTTAAAGTAAACAGTCTCTCAGAGCACAGCTCGTCACCCCACAGAAGAGAGGGGTGGGGTGAGCAGAGCTCATTTGCATTTAAAGGAACATGCAACAAAATGGGTTGATGTCTGCAGAGCTGATTTTGACAAGGTAAAAAGGGTGTTTATGTTATTGAAGTCCGTTCTGTGGCGCTAGCAAACATGTCCTCCCTGCATTGTCGAGTGGGTCGCATGGCTCTGTCCATTGAGTCGTGCCAATGACAGGTCAGCATGGCGCAAGCTGTTTCGTTCCACTTTTGGTATGGTTGGCTTCCTGTATGTACAGCTGAACACTATTTCTTTCGCTCTCAGTCATGTTGTTTCTACCAACTGTTTATTGCTGTAGGTATGCAAAGCAAATGTGCACGCTACACCCACTTTTGAAGAGGGGGTGGGAATATGCAGCTCATTTGCATTTAAAGTGATACACACCAAAACAGATTTTTTTTAGACACGCCCCAAAAAAGACATTTTCCACATGGTATAATAAATGGTCTGTGGGGTATTTTGAGCTGAAACTTCACAGACACATTTGGGGACACCCAGGACCAATGTTACATCTTGTAAAAAGGGGCATAATAGGTGCCCTTTAAACTTCTTAAAAAAATCTCCTTTATAAAAGAACCTTTGGAACTTTAGAACGGCAGTGTATGTGACACATGGTGCAGGAAATGACTTGCCAAAAAAACAAAAAACAAAAACAAGAACAGTTGCACTCATTTGGCATCACTATGCCATAATTAGATTATGATTCACCTGGTACTGACCTGTTGGCAACTGATTCAAAATACTGAGAATGATGTAAAGAGAGTAGAAATGTCTTCCTCTTTGAATAATGATCAGCTCTGTGCTTAACATGACACTGAACATTCTGCTCTCTTTTGAGGGAAGGGATCAACACAGCTTCAGACCGCCATCTGGACCATTGGACACAGTTTGCACCCTTGTTAAATAAAGTCTCATGACAGCTGCAACTGAATCATAAAGTAAACTTCAGTTTCACAAGTCGCCCGCAACTTGGAAAGAGAAGCAGAAGAGGCTGATTATATCTATGTCAGTCTAATTTAGTCTGTACTTTTTGCGTTTTATCAGTTTCCTACACCCAATGTTCAGCAACAGCATGGCTACAAATAGCTATTATTTGAACTAGAAACAAGTTGGTTGCGATGTTATTTATTAAATCTTGTTGCTTTGACACATGCTGCAATGTAACATTTTTCTTAACATTTCAGAAATTGAGTTGTGTCTTGTTTTCATCTAAAAACAGAACTAGCTCTGTCTGATTCATGAATGAATCATCTTTTGAGTCAGTGTTATTTTAGTATCACTGAGGTACTATCATATTTTTATAAATATTTTTAATACTTTTATGTGTTTTTTTTAATATTAGCTAATGCTTTAGTTTTGTTTAGTGTTTTTGTAATTTTTATTCGTTTTTGTTTGTTTGTTTGTTTAAATATGGGTGTATATTTTCTATTCATTTTAATTTTGGTTTTAGTTTTAGTTACTTTAGCACAAGTCAAACTAAATGAAAATGAGATACTGGAATCTATTTTTGGAAAATCCGTTTTTTATTGTATTTATTTGTTTTTTATTTATTTCATTTATTTTATCATTTTATTTATTTATTTATTTTACTATATTATCCTTGATTTCAGCCTTTTTTTTAAGAATTTGTCAAAAGTATCAGAAATCTTTTGGAACTGCTTTTCTTTCGCATTCAATGAGTATCTTATTATATATAAATTATATATATTATATATAAAATATATGAAGACTCAGAACTATCATTTTAATACAGTTACAATTTTTTATATATATATATATTTTTACATTATTTCCTAATGCTATTTTAAACTATTCTCATGGATGTTTCATCTTTGACAGTACAAACTTAGCGTTAAAAGAACCCCCTTTCTTCCCTCATTAACGCAGACACACAGCTACTGGCAATAAACATATATTAGATCAAATTACACGCAAGACGCGGAATACGTACCGCCATGTTTGTTTCGTGAAATATTCGATGTGAAATTTCCACTGAGTGGCGTTAAAAGAGTTTTCCCCCCGGAACAGATGAACGTACATATGGTACGGTTTATGCGATGTTGGTTTTGTACATGTCACCACAGTTCTGACTTGTCCGTTGAGCAACTATGCAGTTTTAGCTTGTTTTTTGATCTCTCATCTTTTAGCTCTTTCATTGTGAGTCATGTTTTTCACAGGATTCGTACCCAAGGATTCTGCATCCCAAGGCCAGTTCCATGCCGGCTGAGCTACTGAGCAAGCTTGTTATGTCTGGAAAAGCGAAAAATATTCAGTTGTAATCATAACTGTGTATGAAAACGATTACAAGTGCTCGCTGTTTTACCGCCTCTAGTGTTTCTTTCTTTTGAAAACTGCAGTGATAGGTACTTATTGGCACATATTTCGTGTCTAGCGAAAAAGTTCCCACAGGTACGTTTTTGTCATGAGATCAGGTAGCTCTAAACAGTATCTTTCAACTTGGCTAACTAGTTGGTATCACAGGGTTGAGTCAGCTTAGGCTAACCTAACCCTAACCCCAGTTCTGATGAAATATGTGCTTTTCCCAACTCATGAAACCAGCACACTGACATTCCATAATGAGAATGAAGGTTAATTAATGTGACTTCATGCAGAGTAACAAGCATATGCATTAATCATCCTTTCTGCTTTCCTTGCTTTCTTAAATTCCCTGTGCACAGACGAATGACACTCTGCAACTAACCTCAAGAGATAGTAAACACATGGTAGATTGAATATATTACCACTGCTCTCTTTTAATGGCGAATGAGACACTTCAGAAACATTTGCACTCACACTTAAGAGAAAGTGCAGATGTGGGCCTCCCTACAGGCTGAGGTGTCAGGCCAAATTTAGAGCAATATGGCGCCTCTCTTGTTTAGGTGCACCTGAGGTCTGTCCCCTGTCATTATAGTTGCTGGAAGAAAAGACACTGCAGATGGAGAACACATGTGGGCACTAATATAGAAGTATTTGGACACTACTAGTCACTTAAGTCAGGGGTTTTCAAACTGGGGTCCACGACGCAAAGCCGGAAGGGTTCGCAAAATAATTTGCAATTATAGGCTACCGTATTGTCCGGACTACAACTTGTGTTATTTTATTTTCTGAAATGTGCTATGATTCATATTCCAAAATGATTTAATGCTTAATGTCCAATAAGCAAAACTTAAAAGAGGGCACTTCAAGGTTTTTATAAATGTATTTCACCTGTCTGTGTGACGAGTAGGCAACTGACGCGTTCAAGGCCCAGAAAGGTAGTAAGGACATTGATAAAATAGTCCATGTGACATTAGTGGTTCAGACATAATTTTATGAAGCTACAAGAATACTTTTTGTGCACAAAGAAAACAAAAATAATAACTTTATTCGACAATTTTTTTCTCTTCCATGTCAGTCTCCACCGCGGGTTCACAAGTGTATGTAAAGGATGCTGTTTAAAGCAGATATTCAGACACGCGATAACTTCCTTATATAATAAATAATAGTTTAGCAACCACACCGTGTCTAACAATTCACTCATGAAAACGATTTATGCCGAATAAGAGGTTCCCTTTTATTTGCTTTTAAATAGCTTGTAAATGCCTGTGTGTATATATATATGCATTTATTTCTGTTCTGTTTTGAATGTCACTAAAAAACGATTTGTGAGGGGAAGTAAAATACATGTTAGTGCTTGTCAAGTTTCCTAACTTGCATTTATTTAGGCCTATTAGTATTTACATTATAGGAAAATGTGACTTACATGCGACTTATGTTTTTTTTCCCCCCTGACCTGGTGCAGCTTTCCGGAAAATATGGTGAATTTGATTATATTATGCTGTAAAATGACATATACAATGGGGACCATTTGCACCAATAAAACACCCACCCACATTAAACTTTAGCCTTAAACACTGTTATAATTATGAGGGGGTCCTTGGAAAATCCTCTCCTCTGTAAGGGGTCCCTGGCTCCAAAACGTTTGAAAACCCCTGACTTAAGTTACACTAAATCAATTACTGAAATACTAAATATTTGGTAATTAAACATTTTAATAATTGCATTAAATTACATAATTTTTAAAGGGATAGTTCACCCAAAAATTAAAATTCTGTCACCCTCATGTTGTTCCAAATCTGTAAGACCTTTGTTCATTTCAACAAAAATGATAACTTTATTCAACAATTTCTTCTCTTCTGTGTCAGTCTCTGCTGCGGGTTCACAAGAGTACCACGACGCATGAACAAGAAATATTTCTCTATATTAGTTTTTACTATATTTTTGATCAAATAAATGCAGCTTTGTTGTGCATAAGAGACCATCACAAAATCTCAATTATTTCAAATTTTTTTGCCAGCAGTGCATAATGCAAAAAAAATTATACATTTTTAAGCAAGGCTTAAGTGCTTTAAGTAGTTAAGCATCCAGATGCTTTTTGGGGCCATTGCATTCCATTATCGACAATCTGAAAGCACTACATCCTTTCAGCGCTATCCTCCATGCCTTCACTGCATCCATGCCAATGCTTATAATCTAGTACTGAGAGTTGGCCATCTGGATAGGATGTGCATCAGTAATTCAGAGGGTGGGAGTGAGAATTAACATCAGATATCACAGATGCAATACAGTGAGCTGTGATAGTCTTGCAAAATCTTGTTTAGAATACGAGATGCTGCTTTGTGCACAAACAAACCTGCTGGATTCATTACAGCTTCATATGGAACATCTACAGGTCTGAAGCCTGATGCACTGCTGACCTCACATCAGCCTTCCGCACTGAATTTCTACTGTCAGGTATGGGTTCTTTCGTCCGTTGTTAAGCAACGCTAACATCTCATTATAGGCTCATCAGAGGACAGTGAGCACATCTAACAGAACACAGACATCGTTATTTTAAGAGTGTTACAGATATAATTACCCATATACAGTACCACGCACAGCTCTAGTGCTTATGGCATGTGCTAATGACCACTCAAGAAGGAACATCCAGGTGTATAACTGTAATTATTGTCTCTAATAATAAAACAAAAAACAAGCACCACAATTATCAAAGAACACCGTGTGTCATGACAGTATATGGTAGATGTGCTCTCTGCGAAGGACGCCTACTTATTCTGAAAGTTTACTTCTAAAACTTTACTTGTAAATCGTGATGCGATCTGAAATCGCAAGTAGACTTACTGAAAATGCTAAATTACATTAAATTTAAATTGAGACTCATGCCTGATCATTAATCTTCTTATTTAATGAACTGTGTCTACCAAGTGCTTCAGTCACTAGCTGTAATTCATTATACCCTGATGTCCAAATGGAACTTGTTACTGAGGCATGCATGAAATCATTTCTCATCTGGCATACAATAAAGCTGCAAAAATAAATAAATTAATTAAATATACGCCCAGGCCAACTGTAGCAGTACTGTACTCTACTGTAGCAATGCCCTAGCAACTCTAGCGGCTACTGAACAACCACCCAAAATGTTTTAGCAACCATCTGCAAACCTGCTAGCAAGCACTCAGCACACAGTTGTCAGAGCCATTGAGAAACAGAGTTGTGACACTCCCATATAGGCTTTCACATGAAATGCAGAAGTAATGTATGCTGTGGAGCAGCCAATAGTTCCAAACAACCAGTAGTTCCACTACTGAAGCTCATTCATTTTAATGTTTCTCAAGCACACTTGCCAGAATGTTGAAGAAATTACATAATTTTTCACATTTTAACACATTAGTTGACCTCTCAGAAATCTGGTTGGTAGTGGTATTTTATGTAGCATGTTATAGTTAATGTTTATCATTAGATATACTATTATTGCAGTTAGATAACATAAGAAACACCTTAAGGGAGAAGTTCACTTCCAGAACAAACATTTACAGATAATTTACTCACCCCCTTGTCATCCAAGATGTTCATGTCTTTCTTTTTTCAGTTGTAAAGAAATTGTTTTTTTTTTGAGGAAAAAAAATCAGGATTTCTGTCCATATAGTGGATGTCTATGGTGCCCCAGAATTTAGACTTTCAAAATGCAATGCAGCTTCAAAGGGCTCTCAACAATCCCAGCCAAGGAAGAAGGGTCTTATCTAGCGAAAGTGATCGGTTATTTTCAAAAACAAATTACAATTTATATTCTTTTTCACCTCATATGCTCATCTTGTCTAGCTCTACGTAAACTCTGTGTATTCCGGTTCAAGACAGTTAGAGTATATCTAACTTCAAAATCATCCTACATCACTGTTTTACCTTTTTTTGTAAAGGGCATTTGATCATTTTTGCATGTTCACTTTGTAAACACTGGGCCGAGACTTCTGCAGCAATGTAGGAAGATTTTGAAGTTGGAGGAGAAAATGAGATGGGACTTTTTCAACCTACCCTAACTGTCATGAACCGGAATACACAGGAGTTTCTGCAGAACTAGACAAGACGAGCATTTGAGGTTAAAAAGTATATAAATTGTCCTTTTTTTTTTTTTAAGACAATAACCAAACGTTTCGCTAGATAAGACCCTTCTTCCTTGGCTGGGATCATTTAGAGCCCTTTGAAGCTGCATTTAAAGGGGTCATTGGATGCTAAGTTCACTTTTTCATGTTGTTTGAACATTAATGTGTGTTGGCAGTGTGTGTACACATTTACTCTATAATGATAAAAATCCATGCAGTGGTTTTTAATTAATCCGTAAAAATAATATCCCCTTTTTCAAAACGAGCCGTTCTCAGATGCCTGTCGGTGTGGCGTCACACCAACAGAGGCCGCTCCCATGATAGTTGATTGACATGAGCGTCTTACCTCAGACCAGCTGTAACAGTCCGACCTCCCCATTGTTTCCATGCGGAGCAGGGATGTAAGTTAGACAAGAATATCTCAGATTGAGCGATTGAGGTGTTGTGTTGCAGGATGTAATAATGAACATAGTGGTCCTCATTTACCCCCGACATCTGAGTCGCTGAAGATGCAGTGGATTACCTTTGTTTGTGAAGGGAATGCACCTCCCGATCTACATATATCCGTCTATGTTCGCGAGAATCATTCATGATCCAACTTCACTTACAGCAGAAGTGAGTATAAGGGTTTTTTTTTATAAATCTTTGCGATCGCCTTTCCTAATAATGTGATAGTTAGCAAGTTTAGCGGCTAAACATGGCTAAAGTAAACAGGATCGTCACTCCACAGAGAGAAGAGAGGGGCGGGGTGAGCAGAGCTCATTTGCATTTAAAGGAACAACCCTTTAGAATGAGATGATTTTTGCAGAGCTCATTTTAACAAGGTAAAAAGGGTGTTGTTTTACACAACCATTGAGAATTTTTAACCCAAGTATATTATAGACTTTTCATTAAGACCCTAAAGAATCATATCAACTTGTGAAAAATGGGCATCTGATGACCCCTTTAAACTACATTTTGGAAGTTCAAACTTGGGGGCACCATAGAAGTCCACTATATGGAGAGAAATCCAGAATTTTTTTCCCTCAAAAAACATAATTTCTTTACAACTGAAGAAAGAAAGACATAAACATCTTGGATGACAAGGGGGTGAGTAAATTATCTGTTCATTTTTGTTCTGGAAGTGAACTTCTCCTTTAATAGCGACCATAACTAGATGCTAGTTGTCATATTTTTAAGTGCACAAGATGCTGTGTTTTCAGCCTCTGCCTCCTCACTAAATGAGCACATGGACACAAACAATCTCTAGAACTGCTCTGAGAGTCAATTTATGAGCATTTTACTGATTATAGCGAAACAGTTGTCTATTCTATTTAAACCCATTCAAACATATTGACACCGCAGTTGTTTGGAACTATTGAGAGCTCCATGAACCACGTGACCCCATGGCTGAGAGATCAAAGCATGTCGAAAGCATGTTTTTCAGCTGCTCTGTAACAACCACCCAGAACACCCTAACAACCATCTAACAAACAGTTTGCACCCACACTAACAAATATATATATTGTCACGGGTGCGGAGCAAAGCGACAGACACAGTGGGCGTGACGTCAGGCCTCGGAGAGGCTTTTATTAAACAATAAACAGAAAGTGTCCAAAAAAGGGGAAAAAGTGCCCAAAATAAATGGGGGATCTGGTGTCCTCGACGTGAAGGGGTTCCGTGAAGGAGGGGCAGTGTTCAGAAGGGAAGGGTCCAGGTAAGGGGCGGAGTCCGGCGGCCGCACTTGCTCCCCGCCGGGGTCCGCGGCAATATGACGGGTAGCGGCTTCCTTTAGCGGCTTCATCCATTCTTTAGCGGCGGCACTTCCTCAGGCGGGTGAGAAGGCCCGGCATCCTGGCCCGCAGCCATTTCCATGCAGCTCACGTCTGGACCGCGGGTCCGGCAGCTCGTCCATCCTATCGGCGGCACTCGTCCCTCAACGCACCCTTCCTGGACCCACGAGGACACCAGCGTGCATGCACGGGGAAGAGACCGGTCTCCTGAGGAGAGGCGCGCTCGGCATTTTAACAGCGGCGGTGATGAGGCTTCATTCACATCAGGTGTGCCTCATCACACGCCGCCAGACCTGGATGTTTCAGCGCCCCTCCTCCTCCCACACGCCCACTCCCGTCGGGAGCCTGGTGAAGGGCGCCGATTACCGACGGGGTGAAGCTGTTAGTTAGGGGGGAGGCAGCCGACTCGTCACAAAATATATATATATATGTGTGTGTGTGTGTGTGTGTGTGTGCGTGTGTGTGTACACACACGCTGGATACAGTATTTTGATTTTTTTTTTCAATATTATCATTATGGTTCCAAATGCATAATCACTCTAGTATACCTTATTTTATCCCACAAGCAAACAAATATTCAAGTCATTTCATATGAGGATGGCATATTGGTTGCAAAAAAAAGTAAAACACTACAAAATATACATGATTTTAATATTTAGTTTTGATTGTAGCTACACTGTGGTTCCCAAGACTTTGTTCGGGCCTTAAGGGAAGTTTATAAATAATTTTCTTTGTTTATCTGTACCACCCAGTGGCCTTTCTGCACAAAAAGCAATTTTGTGTGCTGGATGTTCCCTTGAGAGCTGCCCTTTAACACTTCCTGAACCCGGGCTGATATCAGTATTCAAGCTGCGTACTGAACAGAATCTACAACGGCGCCTGGATTTTGCCAGTGTGGAGGTCTTGATGTGTGGCCTCCAAACAAAGCAGCAAGTGTGGTTTTCTTTAGAAGGGATAATCAGCATTTATCCTTCAAAAAAAACAAACAAAAAAAAAAAAAAAACAGCATGTAACCCTAAGACAAAGACTCTAAATGAGAAGCAAAACACCCTCGCAATCAACCCTTATTGTTTCTGCCTGGCCAACACTTGCCAAAAAACAGGATTATAATAAAAACAAATGATGCATCTTCTCAGGAGCAGGGATAATTTAGCAGGTGGGAAACATGAAAGAGATAGGGATTCTTTTATTTGAGTAAAGCAAGAAATGTCAACTCTTTCCACGAAAAGAGAGCTAAGGAGCTTAGTTTGCACGTTGGATTTACAGACAAATCAAAAAAAACAAAACAATAGGTATTACTGCTCATATAAATCTCTATAATCCATTGTAAGTTACTAAGACTCAATGGATGTTGCTTGTATCCTGGAGGAACAAGGTGGGATAACTGACTGTTCGCAGAAAGTTTAATTGACAGGCCATCTGACCAATCATAACAGCGAATCTGCCATTTTGTCCTACAAACAAATCAGACAGGAGAGTAGATTTACGTCGGTGGACTTTAACTAGAAAAATGGCATGTACTGAAACAAAATACCTTCTGATGTTCATTCATGTTTATATCATTTTACAACTAGTAAAGAGGAAGAGACGAACGGTTCACACGCTACAGGCACTACAGCAATCTCGTCACAAAGAGCTACAAACTGGCATTTATTGTTTAAATTTCTTACAAAATGACAAAATTTTAAAAAATGAGACTTTGTTTAATACCAAAAGTAACCTGCTCAGTCTTGTCTATGCCTATGTCTTTGCTCCTCAATGTATTTTTCACTGTGTGAAAACATGATGTTTGGCATGAGAGCAGCATGGCTTGTCAGACGCAGCAACAGTAATGAAGGAAGCGGGTCTTTGCAAAGGGTCTATTGCATTTATTGTTTTTGCAAATGGACCAGTCTTGATTGCAACCTCTAAAATTGTACAGATTTCAATAAACAGTTTAATCAAAATTTAAATTAAATTACTCCAAATGTATCTACCAAGTATTAATGTAATACATGAGCAGTGCTTTAGCAGAGACCTCAAACCTCAGCCGTTGGGATCTAATGAACACGGCTTAAATTGTTATTACTACAGGAATAAAATCTATACACATAACTTCAAATAAACAGTTGAAGAGCAAAAATACATCACTCAAAATTGGTTGATTATTTATCTACAATCTAAAAAGCTACCAAATGCATCTGTGATACAAACAAATAAGACCTTAGACTGCTGCCCATTGTGCACATATGCTATAGCATCCAATAAAATACAAGAATGCAAATGTGCTCAAGCTGGAGAAACAAACCCAGTTCCTGTGGGATTCAGTGATTCAGCCTAATTGGGCTTCTATACCAAAGACTCTCATTAAACAATTATATTATTTTATGTATGAGCAACAGATGTTTTGCTTTTGGTTTTTCTTAGTGTTTCTTAAGATTAATTTGTTTTCTGTTCGTTTTTCCTTTGGTCTTCATTAATAAAGCCAACCTACAGCACTAGTGTAAAAGTAGTCTAACTCTGCGGGAAAACCACAGACACTGGTCAGAAAACATTAAATTTGCTTAAAGGAGAACTCCACTTCCAGAACAACAATTTACAAATAATTTACTCACCCCCTTGTCATCCAAGATGTTGATGTCTTTCTGTCTTCAGTCATTAAGAAATTATGGTTTTTGAGGAAAGCATTTCAGGATTTTTCTCCATATAATGGACTTCATTGGCACCCCGATTTTGAACTTCCAAAATGCAGTTTAAATGCAGCTTCAAAGGGCTCTAAACGATCCCAGCCAAGGAAGAAGGGTCTTATCTAGCAAAACATTTTTTTTTTTTGAAAAATTAAAATTTTTATACTTTTTAAGCACAAAAGCTTGTGTAGCACAGGCTCTGGGATGCGCGTCTACGACACTACGAATTAGTGATGGGTCGTTCTTGAACGATTTGTTCATTTTGAACGAATCTTTAATGTGACTCGGGAAGAACGAGTCGTCTCAGGGAGTGATTCGTTCAGTCGCGCATGCGCAACATCCTATTAGGTTCTGTACTGGAATTAGTTCACCTGTTTCGAGTCTTCGGGTTTTTCAAGTCGTTCGTTCATATTATGGGGCTGTCACATGATGAACGAACGACTCAAACCCGAAAACTCGAGAGATGAACTAATCAATTATCTTTTCAGCTCACACTGCATTGGTTAAGCTTATGGGGCGCTGTCACGTGATGAACAAACGACTCAAACCCGAAAAGGTGAGCTAATCATAGACTAAAGACCCAGGTAAACAATGAATTAATCTTTTCTATTTCTTATAGCATTATAGTTTTGTCTTGTTTGTAGTGTGATCAGCGTTTGTGTAAACAGTAGATGTGTTAGGGAAGTAACACCTAACATTTTAATTATATTTTGCTGAAATGAACGAAATGAACGAAATGACTTGAAAAAAAGATTCGTTCATTTTGCTGATCGAGACTCAAGGTCAGAGTTGGTAAAATGATCCGAACTTCCCATCACTACTATGAATCATGTCTAAATTCATCATCTGTTTACTCCGGCTCAAAAAGGTAGAGTATGGCGAAAAGCTCCATCTTATTTTCTCCTACAACTTCAGAATCGTCCAACATCGTTGTACCTTTTTGTTTGTAAAGAGTGTTTGACTTACTTGCACTTTCTTAGTCTTTGCGTATTCGCTTTGTAAACACTGGGTCTGTAGTTCCGTCTACGTTCCGTGTGACCTTTCGACATGATTCAATAGTACGTAGCGCTGTGAACGTGCATCCCAGAGCCTGTGCTACACGAGCTTTTGTGCTTATAAAGTATACCAATTTTTTTAGATAAGACCCTTCTTCCTCGGCTGGGATCGTTTAGAGCCCTTTGAAGCTGCATTTAAACTATATTTTGGAAGTTCAAAATCGGGGCGCCAATGAAGTCCATTATATGGAGAAAAGTCCTGAAATGCTTTCCTCAAAAACCATTTCTTCACGACCAAAGACAGAAAGACATGAACATCTTGGATGACAAGGGGGTGAGTAAATTATTTGTGAACTGTTGTTCTGGAAGTGGAGTTTTCCTTTAACTGTGCATTTGTAAAACCTCATAAATCTCCCAGACATGATTCAGACAAAACAGGCATTTTTATTTATGAAAATATCGTATCATTCTCTGACACGCCCAGGTCGCGCTCACACCATGTTTGATCTATAACACCATGTTTGATCTATATGTCAAATTTTCTGTCATAAAGAGTGTACAAAGTAACATATCTTTGGCAACAGTGTTAAAGTGGCAGGCACAATACCGGTATAAACATAGATATCTATTGGCACAGTCACATAACTAAACATTCATCATCGTTTCCAAATGCATAGATTTTCACAGTCCACACGAAAACAGCGTTTTCAAATTTGTCCACTTTCAAGCTCTGTTTTCCTTGACAAAAACGCCCTTTCAGTGTGGATGGATGGCCAAAACAAAGAGAAATAGATGTATTTCTTCTAAGCAAAAACATATTAGGCCTAGTCTACATGTACACAGGTATTTAAAAAAATAAAAATAAAAATCTTGTCCACATGAAAAAACAAAAACACACTATGGAGCGCTGGCAAGAGCATGCCAAACCAACATGTGATGACATACTGTAACCCTAACTGTAAAGCCATGTTGGCTAATAAGAAGCCAGAAAAAAGCACACACTTCGATGTACACAAGCCAAAATCTCCGGTTTCCGGTTTCTCCGGAGTTTCTAAAAATCTTCACCCTGGCAGGAGTTTTCAAAAAGGTTCGGTTTCAGTGAACTGATACTGCATTTGCATCTGAACAAATGGCCAAACCACATAGGAAAAGCTGCAGTTTTGGAAATACCTGTGCTCGTGTGGACAGGGCCTTAGTGTGGACCATTTATTTATCCATAAGTCTTAGGTACACGTCCCCATTTCTGTTTTCATATATCAGGATCAAAGAATGAGGCCAAAAATTCTGTAAGGAAATCTCCAATATAAACACAAGCACTTCCACTAAACCAGTCTTGATCCTGTGGAAAAGAAATAAAAGAAAAAGAAAATGTGGATTTGCTGAATGGACTTATGAAAAAATGGAAGACTTTGCTTCAGGATTGAGGGTGAGCACTGGTCTTTCTCACTCAGGCTGTACATTCAGGCAGCCATGTGCTTCTCATGAGGGAAGCTGGTGGCTTTTGACTTAATTATGCAGAGTTAGACTTCAGTATGCTTCAGGTTAAATAACATTACCGTGAGAAACCCAGGTGAGACAGGTGGGGGTTTTTACACACATGAATGGCCTGATGGATAAAAAATCCTGCTAAACCACTCTGCTAAATTCAGCATCTCCAAAGGCAATGATAATGCTAAGGGGCTAATTCTCACTTTTGTTTCAGTTTACATAAACAAATTTAATGGCAACATATTAGTAGCCATTTAGTAGCTGTAATGGCGTCATGTGGAGTCGGTTATCTTCCATTAAAGGCTTGTAAACACGAAGAATAAAAGCTCTGCCCATGCACTGTAAAAGAGAAAAATATCTGATTTCACACAGCGCACTTGATTAGATTCTTAGCAGATATATTAGCTGGTGATGCTGTTATAATAGAAATATAAAAATTGAATTAAAAAGTCTCACATTTATTTTGGGATTGTGCCACTTTGCAAAGCTACTTTGACATCAGAATGCTAGCTATGAAAAAATCTTCAACATCTCCCTTACAAGATGTTCACAAGCCCCTTCATACCTTCATTCAAGACAAATCTCTAAACAAAAGTGCCATTTGCATATGAAAATTTCAGCCTATTCTTCATCACTTTATTTGAAAAGGTCACCACTGAGCCTTTAAAAGATTATATTTTCTCACCTCATGCCCTAAATTTCCAGGACGGTAATACCATAAATACGTACTGCTCCTGTATGACATTGCAAAGTACAATTCATTTAGCAGCATTACAGAAGAAATATCTAAAATAGAAATATATGAAATGCTGCTGAATGGGAACATGCTGAAATTCTGATTAAACAAAAATTCTAAAAATGTTATTTAATTTATATATGTGTGTATATATATATAGTAGTCAACATTTGAAGTGGATCAAAAAGTTCATCAAAGTTTTTTCAAGACAAGAACAGGTATTGTTTTGGTTTTAGGACAACTTTGATGAAAGGTTTTGATCCACTTCAAATGTTGACTACTGTATATAAAAATATAATTATATAAGCATCATGTGCTGAACAGATTTCTAATTTCTGTGATCTTTCGAATACATTTTGTCGGGACCAAACACTATTTCTGTGTTGAATTGAAGGAACAATGTCAAAAACATGAACACTGCTACTAAAACAAGCCTGATCCACTGCAAAACAGGAGAAATACAAGATAGGAGAAAGTTTTTCAAATGTAAGTTTCAAGAGTCAAGAAAAAAGAATGATCATGTTTATAAAAGTTGAAATGCGTTGGATACCCACACATCAACAGTAGGAGGTGTAAATACAAATGCCACTCTACTAAAATAATAATAAACTCCCTAAGGCCAACTGTCTGGAACATAAAACAGCCTTATACTGTAGAATGTGCTGTGAACAACACGCATCCCATGTGGTAACATGACACACAACTGACAGTGAATAATCGTGACCGAAATAGCATTGCCTTGGGCGGATTCGCCACAGGTCTTTTTATCAGGGAGGCTGTGTAATAATCGGCTGAGAAACGGTCCCTGCTGTTATTAACGGGGAAAACAGACGAGTGGATTTTACCCGAAAGAATGTACAAATCCATGACAAAATCAGGATCATTGAAGACACCCTACTGAGAGGACAAGTTCATTGTTGAGCTGTCTTACCTATTGCCCCAAGTTCAACTCTAGAAAATGGGCTAGAAATTGGTTGTTCAACACATTACTTTTAAAGACCAAAAGAAACGTTTGACATTTTGCACTGAAAATTGGGGCTAGACATATTGGAATCTTGTACTTTAAAGGAATAGTTCAGCCAACAATGAAAATTTATTGACCCACAGGCCACCCAAGATGTAGATGAGTTTGTTTCTTCATCAGAACAGATTTAGAGAAATTTAGCATCACTTGCTCATCATGCTTTGCAGTGAATGGATACTGCCTGAAAGAGTCCAAACAGCTGATAAAAACATCACAATAATTCACAAACAATCCACACCATTCCAGTTCATCAATTAACATCTAGTTAAGTGAAAAGCTGCATGTTTATAAGAAACAAATCCATCATTAAGGCGTATTTATAACTTTATATACAGCTGAAGTCAAAAGTTTAGAATCTGCAAAATGTTATTTTACCAAAATAAGAGGGATCATACAAAATGCATGTTTTTTTTTTTTATTTAGTACTGACCTGAATAAGATATTTCACATAAAATGCATTTAAATATAGTCCACAAGAGAAAATAATATTTTACAAAAATTACTTTTTAAAAGTTTACACTTGATTCTTAATAATGTGTTACCTGAATGATCCACAGCTGTTTTTTTTTTTTGTTTGTTTGTTTTTGTTTTTTTGCTTAGTGATAGCTGTTTGAGTCCCTTGTTTGTCCTGAACAGTTAAACTGCCCGCTTTTCTTCAAAAAAAAAAAAAAAAAAAAAAAAAAAAATCTTCTGGGCCCATAAATTCTTTGGTTTTTCAGCATTTTTGTGTATTTGAACCCTGTACAACAATGACTGTTCTGGGAAACATGTAAGTGTCTTCTGTAGCTTTTAAAGGGCAGTACTACATGAAAAAATATAATAATTTAGGCTAAATAAGAAAAATGTACACATCTTCATCCTCCAGCTCTTAATGCATCGTGTTTCC
Organism: Cirrhinus mrigala; assembly: GCA_036247105.1. Lineage (NCBI taxonomy): Eukaryota > Metazoa > Chordata > Actinopteri > Cypriniformes > Cyprinidae > Cirrhinus > Cirrhinus mrigala. Next base: position 21,706,167 of record CM070020.1, on the reverse strand, counting down.
TTCAGGAGCATCAGTGAGTGTTTGAACTTTCTGTAATAGTTGCATGAGAGTCCCTCAGTTGTCCTCAGTGTGAAAAGATGGATCTCAAAATCATACAGACATTGCTGGAAATTGTTCAAATACACAAAAATGCTAAAAAACCAAAGAATTTGTGGGCCAGAAAGATTTTTCTGAAGAACAGCAGGCAGTAACTGTTCAGGACAAACAAGTGACTCAAGAAAAACCATCAACTGTGGATCATTCAGGTAACAACATAGTATTAAGAATTTGAACGGGGTCATTTTTATAAATTCAACTATTATTTTCTCTCAAATATCTTATTCAGGTCAGTACTACATACAAAATAACATGCATTTTGTATGATTCCTCTTATTTTGCTAAAATAATTAACGTTTTGCAGATTCTGCAAGGTGTATGTGAACTTTTGACTTCAACTATATAACTTTATAACATCACATCTGGCCAAAATATGAGTTCATAATCTATAATAACACTTCCTCCTGAAAAAGTCCATCCCCTGCAGTCCTCTCACATCAAAATGCACTGACATATTTGTTTAGAAGTGTTTTCACTTGTAAACAATGCTTGATTTGTGAATATTTCTCTCATGATTCACACAAGACAGCTTTTTTGCTGGTAAAAGCAATATTATGGATAGAGGACTTGTATTTTAGCCGGAAGCAACTGTTTGCTTAAAAATAACCTAATATTATATTTGCTTCTTACAAATGCGCAGCTTTTTGATTCATAAGATGTCAACTGATGGACTGGCATCATGATGTTTTATCAACTTAAAATTCATCAAAGAAGATTAAAGAAAAATGGTAATTAGTTTCAACTCCCATTGACTTCCATATTATTTTTGTCCATACTATGGAAGTCAGTGGGAGCTGAAACTGTTTGGTTGCCAACATTCTTCAAAATGTTCCACACTTCCACAGATGTTCCAAACTTTTCATTTTTTGATTGTGCTATCACTTTAATAAATTATGTAAAAATGTGGTATTTAATAAGAGTTTATTTTGACACTAACATATACTGTAAATGACATTAGAAAAACGTGTTGTGATGCCGTTGTTCTTTTCTAGACAACACAAAACTAAACTCTATTCTCTCTATATCAGAAATCATTATTATGGCCCTGGTGTGTGATGAGGCCGATCTCTGCCACTGAAAACAAGCTCCTGTGCTACAAACAGATAGATACAGAAATCAATAAAATGTTCGGACTGTGTAACCACAGAGGTCAGTGGGTGTTGCACAGGCTTCGTTAGTGGAACCAATCTCAGGTAATATAAGCTTGATGTGAACAGCGGTGGGAGAAAAACAAACCATCACTAAATGTTTACTGCAGGCTCCTTAACTAGCATGCAGTCCAGCCCTGGAGGTCAGGAGGTCTGGTCTTGATCTGGGCCCTTTATGGCTGTAAACCTGCAACCCTCACTACCCATAATCCTCCCACCATGGGGATTAATTAGTGGTCAGCGAGGATTAGAGGAGGTTTGTGGCTTCATCAGCTGTGGTCGGAAAGACGGGCTTGATAAGGTTATTAGCTGAAGTCACAGTTCATTATGACTTGGGCTGTAACACCCACGGACGCAAAAGAACCCCTGAGGAATATGTGCAGAAATGTTTTTTAACCATTTCATTTAGTGTATTCCTAGAGCTGTTCATGTGAGATATTGAGAGAGACATTGTAAGTCGCAGAGAACCCAATCCAATCAAAATCTCATTTCTATTCACTAATTATTTCTAATATCTGCCTGAGCAAGTGTTCAACTCTTTCCAGAATGTTTTAATGAAAAAATGTTCATCAACTGAGTTGGGTTGATTAGCATTTCATGTCTTATTTGTGTCGTTTGACACCTGTCGATGCTGCCTAATGAAGAACTGTTTACTGACAGATTTCCTAACTGCTAATGAGTGACGCAACATTTGAAGAGGAAGCTCGAAAACACTTTTTGTGGTTCATTTGAAGCTACTATGATAATTAAGATTTATTGATTAATGAGTACATTTTTACCAGATGTGATTGCAGTGCTTCGGTTTCAGGAGAATGTGAAAGTCCAATGCTTCAAATTCATCCTTCTCCAGCATTAAGAGGACATTTTTTTCTTATTTATTTGAGTGAGACTTGCACGTCTCATTTTGTCTACAATGTTCTCGCTCTGATCCAAACAACAGCTGAGAATGAAGCCAGCACAAACTGTTCTAAGAGAATTCGCAATGACATATTTGCATATTCCTAAACATCTTTAAAAATGAACTCCAATGGAGGTTGTGAAAACAGATCAAATAATCTGCATGAATTTTGCATTCCGCCCGCAATGTTTTTTCCGGTGAAGACACGGTTTGCGTTTTCAGGTTGTTTTAAGTCTCAGTGTGCTCTTGTTCACTGATTTCTTGCGTCACTGTGCGCTTTTCACAGGTGTGAATTCTGCATGAATATCTTTGCATATTTAAATGTGAATATTCAAATGTGACACATTTTTACTGCATTGAAAATCTGCAAATCCTTAATCAGGATGATCTGGTGTACAAGACAGCAACTCATGCATACCTGAGATGCCAACAATTGCATTAATGTAATGTAATGTAATAATAATAATATTAAAATTATACTTTAATAAAACTATAAATATATAAGAGCAGTATCACACCGTATCAGTAACTGTGCGATATGGCTGTATATTGTTGCAGCTGTAATTGCAGTGTGCCGATATACAGCCATATTGCGTGGCCTAAAGTGGCCTATATTGCATTTATACAACAGTTAAATAACACAAGTGTGTAAATACATAAGAAACAACAACAACGGAGTGTCTTTAATAACCATCTTCTGTGCGGAACTACTTCCTTCCGCCACACATTCAAATCTCATGTAGACAGTTTAACAGCTGCACCCAATTTCCAATTCAAAAATGTCACTTTAGAACTAGTAACGAAGGAACGTTGAGTTGTTTCATTGAAAGCTTATTGTATTACTGTATTAAAAGCTCACTGTATTATGTAGAGTATTATGAGAGAAAGATGGACTGAGCGAGTGTGATTCCTGCATCTGATACAGTAGGCCTATTTATTATTATTTAGCTCAATCTCATATTCACAATAAAACATTAGTTTGAATGTCTGCTGAGGAAAGCGATATCTTTGTCATACTATCCTTTCATCTGTTAAGGGTGATTTCCGATGACAGCACTGCTCAATGCATTTGTTACAAGGTCTTGTTGAATGTAAAAATATTTTTATAAAATGGATAATTCTGGTTCTTGATTCTGATTGGTTGAGCCACGTTTGTTATTTAACAAACTTTAACAACCCTGTTTCAGTCTCTTTACTGACTCACTCATAAAAACGCTATCTTGCCGCCACCTACTGGTGGAAAGATGTAACTAAAATCACCATCGCGAACATACACACGCCATTTTGCAATACTATTATTAAATACTATATAAAATATTATTTATTAATTATTAATAATATTTAATAAACAACAATAGCATCATAAAAGTTGCTAGACAATTCAGTCAAAAGTACAAAGGCAGCAAAAATAATAGAATAATGAGACCAAAGGCTGCACGTTAGATTTACCCAAAACAAATTATATCTCATGTTTAACCACTATGGAGATATCAGTGCCAGCTGCAAATTCCAGAAGATCTGGCCGAGGTAAGGCTGCTCTAGGCAGGTTCATGAGCACTCAACGGCCACTGGCATACTAGAGCTCACACCTCCAAAAACATCAAATATTAACAAACCGCACATTTATTAACAAACTGCATATTTGAAGTCTAAACAAGTACATTCTCCCCCAAAAAAAAAAAAAAAAATTCTAAAACCATATTCTGTGACACAGGAACAGTATTACTAATAAAATTATAGTGGATTTGGTGTTTCCACCATGACACTCGCTGTGAGAAATATCGTAAGCGGAGTGATACAAACGGTGAAACAGCAGAAGTTCACTAGAACATCACAGTCCTCTCAGCCAATCAGATTCAAGGACCAGAAAGAACAGTTGTATATATTATATTATATTATATTATATTATATTATTATAATATGGCCTATTATTATAGAATCCTTGTGAAGTCAACGAAGCAAAAGGGGGTTAGCAGCTAGCATGACCTCTGACCTCATTTTCCTCTCAACTACATTCATTTCCCAATTCATGCCTTTTCCACCCACCAACTCCTTGGATATGCCTGTAATAATATCTAAATGATAAATGCTACCTTAGTCATTTTTGCAGCATGTATAATGTGTATAGTATGCAAATTGTTTGTATGCATGAAATACCCAAATGGCCTATTACTTTCTGCTAATTATGTGTAATATACAGAGAAAATGCATAGGATATCATATCCCAACACTGCAATATGTCTGATTTTACCTTCCATTACCATATGACACACAAACAACAATAATATTGCAATTTTTTTTTTTTTTTTTTTTTTTAATCCTTATTTGATCTACTGGCAAAAGTTTAAATATTTTAAACAAGACTGGGTTTAAAAAAGAAAGATGAAGATAAATAACCTTTCAAGACACCATTTGTGAAATTGATGCATGTAATGAGGTATGAGACAAATATAGACTGAAAAATTTTGAAAAAATAAAACACTATTTACAAATATCATAACATACCATATGCAAATGTAACATGCAAAAATAAATGCTAAATTTTACACTCTATTTTTAAAAAAAAATGGAAAAAGTGTTCAGTGGATACTTCACAGTGTGTAGTCGCCACATATTCTATTTCGAACACAGCCTTTCAGCAATGTCGATGCATTTAGTTTACAGTAGCTTTACGCAATAAGATGTCTTAGCACAGAAGTGTTAAATGTGCTAAATGAGGTAAAAATGTCATGACCAGCATGGCTGAATTAAATAACATTTGTTTATGCCACGACAGTTTGAGCTCAGATAGGCATACCAGGGGGTTGACATCAGAAACAGTGAACATGTCACCACAAATGATCTTTATTTCTGTGTCACAAAACGCTTCCCTCGTTAATTCAATTTAATGAACTCATCTTTGGCGGTGCTCCATAACAGCTCTTTATTGTTGCTGTATCCTTATTGCTCATTGATTGCAAAGTCTAGATGTTATTAAAAAAAGATAATTATGGGAAAGAGCGATTATTAAAAAGATGATGAAACAACGGCAATATTGTGCACACATTCTTTCATGCACTACGAAATCATTTTAGGGGTTTCCAGGTAATTATATGAGCTAATCTTAAAAGAACTGTCTGTAACTGAACTTCAAAATACCAAGACATTTTTTTAGAAAATGCTATCATTTTAATAAAGAAAATAAGTTTTATTATCAGCTTAAAATTTGTGCAAAGAAATGTGCTTAATTGTCACACTGCAAAAATATTAATGATCTTTAAATAGGCTTCATTTTCCCATTTGATTGGTTTTTAGTAATAGTAGTATTGTTATTTAATAGTATTGCTATTGTATTATCCAAAATTCCTGTAAATTCTGATCTAGGCACTGATCGTCCGGTTCTTAACCTGTTTGTAATGTAAGTCAGGGCAAAGAGCTTAAGGTAGTCTGGCGTCTTTTGAAGTCTACCTCAGCATGTGTCTCCACCCCTGTGCCTTCTTATGCATGTGTCGCCTTTGATCCTCCTGACATCCACTGATGGAAATCCAAGGAGGTATTAGAGATGACACAGGAAACAGAATAGAGACAAACACATTAATATGTAATCGAGAAGAAAGCGCAGATGACTGAGCCATCTGGCCTGCGAGCGGCTGAGGGACTTAAAGAGAGGGATGCTGGGGAGAAGAAAGGAAAAGGTGTGCGCGAGTGATGGGAAAACTTCCTTCCCACCCCGCGTCGTCAGCAATCCTTATGTCATGGATGTACAAACTGCTGCAAGTATACTGACAAACATCTTGACATCTTGTTGTGTTTACCTGGCTGTTCACTTCTAATGGGTTTCATGTATTATTTCAGGAAGCTGATACAGTATGCCTGATAGTAACCTGACAGCGTGATTGTAAGACATACATCTCAAATGTCATAAATAATGTTAGAAGATTGAGTCACTGTTAAATAGTAGTCTTTACTACGGCCAGCATCACTAACACTATTACTTAAAGGGTTAGTTCAACCAAAAATGAAAATTCAGTTATCATTTACTCACCCTCGTGTTGTTCCAAACCGGGAAGCCTTTTGTTTATTTTCTAAACAGAAATAAAGATATTATTACTGAAATATGAGAGATTTCTGTCCTTCCAATTGGGATACTTTAAAGGAGAACTCCACTTCCAGAACAACAACTTACAGATAATGTACTCACCCCCTTGTCGTCCAAGATGTTCATGTCTTTCTTTCTTCAGTCGTAAAGAAATTATGTTTTTTGAGGAAAACATTTCAGGATTTTTCTCCATATAATGGACTGATATGGTGCCCTGAGTTTGAACTTCCAAAATGCAGTTTGAATGCGGCTTCAAACGATCCCAAATGCGGTTGTAAAGGATCCCAGCCAAGGAAGAAGGGTCTTATCTAACGAAATCATCTGTTATTTTCATAAAAAATAATACAATTTATATACTTTTAAATGTCAAATGCTCGTCTTGTCTTGCTCTGCCTGAACTCTGTTTTTTTCCGGTTCATGACAGTCAACTCCCTCAACTTCAAAATCGTCTTATATCGCTGTTTTACCTTTTTTGTTAAGGGTGTTTGATCTTCTTTGCAAGTTCGCTTTGCAAAGACTGGGTCGGTACTTCTGCAGTGATGTAGGATGATTTTGAAATGATTTTTGAAATTGAGGGAGAAAATACGATCAGAGTTTTTCGACATATCCTAACTGTCTTGAGCCAGAATACACAGAGGTCAGGGAGAGCAAGACAAGATGAGCGTTTGAGATGTAAAAGTATTTAAATTGTATTTTTTTAATGAAAATAACCAATCGTTTCACTAGATAAGACCCTTCTTCCTGATCTGGGATTGTTTGAAGCTGCATTTAAACTGCATTTTGGAAGTTCAAACTCGGGGCACCATATCAGTCCATTATATGGAGAAAAATCCTAAAAAAAATTTCCTCAAAAAACATAATTTCTTTACGACTGAAGAAAGAAAGACATGAACATCTTGGATGACAAGAGGGTGAGCACATTTTCTGTAAATTGTCGTTCTGGAAATGGACTTCTCCTTTAATGCTGTTGCCGCAAGTTGTTTTTTATGTCCGTGGGTTGAAGCGACCCTCAATAACATGATGTTTAGCCCCTGAAATGCGAATTTTATCAGGGCAACCCTGGGAAAAAAACATATATTTTACCCCCTTGTAACAAATCAAGGAGAAGGATGCAAAAAACTGTCTGAGGAACAAAAGGCGTTTGTGGTCGGCCAAACTGAACCAGGATTTCCAGGGCAAGAATCTTGACAATGTTCGTTTTTGTTCTTATCATTTCTGGTCGGGTAGGGGAAATATTAGGCTAATATCTTAATTAATCCTGCCTGCACTTATCTTTACCGCCTATTAACTTCAGATTGTCAAAATATTGCCTTTCCCTTTCCTGCTTACTAAGTCCTTCTCTATATGATTTAGCAGCTTCCACACAGTTTTTTCGTGGTTTAGACAGCATAAATTAGCAGAACAATGTATTTAGTTAACCATGCAATTCATGCAGTGCAAACCCTCTATAGATGCACAATCTTTTCTCAAAACGTGATGCATTGATTTATTTTCTCAGCCGTAATATAGAGATCATAAAGTGCATCCATATAATTTGAGCAGTTTAGTCCACTTTTTTGAAGATACTTGATCATGTTATATGATAAACAGATTTCATTTAGGCTTTTATTCACATATAAACATTAATCAACGCACACATCTGTTATAGCAAACAGAAACTCAAGCATGTTTGACGTGAGAACCAATGGTTTGTTCTCATGTGTCAGGCAAGTATGCTTGAGCTTCTGTTTATGTTTGCTGATCAATGTAAATATGTACATATGTGAATAAAAGCCTAAATTAAATTTGTTGATCATATAAAGTGATCAAGTCGCTTCAGAAAATTTAGACTAAACCATTCAGTCTCAATTCATATGGATTAGTCTCTTTATGAGCTGTCTATGCATGGTCAGAAAGCTCTTAATTTGTGTTCCAAAGATTAATGAAGGTAATACGGGCTTGGAACAACATGAGGGTGAATAATTTTTGTGTGAACTATCCCTTTAAAAATATCTTAATTTATGTTCCAAAGATGGACAGGTTTGGAACGACATTATAGTGAGTAAATGATGGGTAACCAATCCCTTATTGGGTAAACTTAAACTTAATTAAACTCAATATTGTACCTAATAAGCAACCACCTAGCTGCCATACAAAACACCTTAGCAACTGTATAACAACATGGTTTAAAAAAAAAAACACCAAGAACACGTTATCAACTGCTGGTTAACTCTTTAAAAACCATTTTCATGATATTCTGACAAATTTGAGGGTTGAAAGACTCTTGCGCACAATGTAAATATGAATGACAATGAAACAATTTAATCAAAATATATATGAGGCAGAGGCTTCAGAAAAAGCTGCACTATAGTGGATATTCACCTTCAAAGCCGCTCAATTTAAAAGGATGCTTTGGTTGAGGGCAAAAAATAAAAATAAATAGTACTCCAAGTACACTTGGAGATTGACACCAACACAGCTTAGTGGGAGACAGCAGAGAAAGCAATAAAAAATAAATCAAATAAAAGGAAAACCTAATACTGGCTTGTACTTGGCTTGGATGACATAAATGCCCCTTATTTCCCTGCGAAATCAAAACATCACCTTTAAATAACATGCAATAGCGATTATTGCAGCAGAATTAAAATGTGCCTTAAACCAAATAGTTGAACTTGCTAAGCTTTGCCACAGCACAAAAATTGCATTTCACAAAAAAATTCACTATTTTTCCCACATTTATTAGTAATAACTCGCTCCCAATCTCTTAGGATTTTGTGTTTGCGCTGCAAGAAGAGTGAAGAAAAACAGGGATGGGAAGGAGAGGCAGATTGAGCCAAAGGTGTGTAGGTGGTTTCTGGAGGTGGAGTAATTCTGGGCCGTGGGATCCAGACATCCCACATGAAAAGAAAGTTTAATTACAAAGTGTCAATACCAGATCAGTTGGACAGAGCCAGTAATAATTGGGCATGTGTTTCTCTGTTCTCTGAGATTAGATGCATGTAGGTGTGCAAGTGGGAATTCAGCTTCCCAAATGCCAGGCCAGACACCACAGCTAGAGGGATACACTATTGATTTAAAGTTGGCCAAAGTTAAGCCAAAAGTATCTCGCTATAGTATAGCCAGCTATATAACAAATGTACACAGATAAACTTTGCATTAAATATTTTTAATTGCCTGCAGCCTTGGATGTCATGCATGTTCCTCCATCTCATTTATGGCTCAAGTGATTGGCTCAAAAAACAATGGTCTGCAAGTACGAGACCTCCTAATCTTTAGTAGTTATTATGTACTACTGTTCAAAAGGATCAGATTTTTTTTTTCATCCAAAAAATGTATACTTTTATGTATCAAGAACACATTAAATCTTGGAAAAGTGTCAGTAAAAATATTTAGAATGTAACAATTTTAAACGTTGTTATTTGAAACTTTCTGTTGTTAAAGGGGTCATCGGATGCAAAGTTCACTTTTACATGTTGTTTGAACATTAATGTGTGTTGGCAGTGTATGTACAAATCTACCCTATAATGATAAAAATCCATGCAGTGGTTTTTAATTAATCTGTAAAAATAATATCCCCTTTTTCAAATCGAGCCATTCTCAGATGCCTGTCGGTATGGCGTCACACCGACAGAGGCCGCTCCCACGATAGTTGATTGACATGAGCGTCTTACCTCCGACCCGCCTTAAATCAGCTGTAACAGTCCGACCTCCATTGTTTCGATGACGGAGCAGGGATGTAAATTAGTCAAGAATATCTCCGACTGAGTGATTGAGGTGTTGTGTTGCTGGATGTAATAATGAACATAGTTGTCATCATTTACTCTCAACATCTGAGCCGCTGAAGATTCAGTGGATTACATTTGTTTGTGAATGGAATGCGCCTCCCGATCTACATATATCCGTCTATGTTCGCATGAATCATTCATGCTCCAGCTTCACTTACAGCAGAAGTGAGTATAATTAAAAGAAAAAAGTCAGAATTGCGAGTTTTAAAAATTTTAAATTCTGAGGAGAAAGTCAAAATTCCGAGATATAAACTTGCAGTTGAGAGAAAAAAAGTCAGAATTGTGAGATATAAACTCGCAATTGCAGGAGAAAAGTCAGAATTGTGAGATATTAACTTGCAATTGAAAGAAATAACGTCAGAATTGTGAGATATAAACGTGCAACTGAGAGGAAAAAAAGTCAGAATTGTGAGATATAAACTCGCAATTGAAGGGAAAAAATCTGAACTATGAGATATAAACATGCAGTTGAGAGAAAAAAGTCAGAATTGGGAGATATAAATGCGCAATTGAGAGTAAAAAGTCAAAATTGTGACTTATAAATTCAAAATTTCAAAAGAAAAGATATATATAATCTCACTATTGTGAGAAAAAAGTTAGAATTGTGCGTGTATATCTTGCAAATCTGACTTTATAACTCACAATTCTGAGAAAAAAAGTCAGTTTATTGTGTTTTTTTTTTTTTTTTTAACAGCTTTTAACTTTGCTAGGTTGTTAAAAAAAAAAAAAAAAGATGGAAAAGAGAAAATCTGAAAAATATACAGTAGTCTAGTAAACACACCGATCAACTTTGTCAATCCATCTGTGGACTGCTGGACACTGACCCAGAGATGTAGCAATTTCCATTCCAACAAAGAGCTTTTCTGAATTATATCTCCTCACGTCACATAACTCACAGCCCCCTGAGAAAGACTCCCGCAATACGGCCTATTGCTGCTAGTTTTAGTACCTATTTTCAGTGCCGTTTATATCCACATGGTGCCACTTCTGAATGAGAGCCTTCTCTACCAGATCTTGTCTTTGAATGGGCATACGGCCAAAGCCATCAAATTTAATACAACAAGCTATCTATAGCTTCAGCAGACTTACATATATAGCACATACAGATTTGAAACAGCAATTCATTTTACACAAATTACATGCATGGCATCCATCACTAAAGAATCCTTTTTAAAATTCTATTGTATGCTGAAACTCTCCTCTCTCTAACAGCCATGAAATCTCCAGAATATTACCCTGCACGTTCATGCTGCAAGGCTTTAGTTGTTTGTCCGGAGGTCGTAACAAAATGGGAAATGTTCTGAGCTGTTGATCATGGGAATGCTGGCAGAATGCAGTATTTCAAAAGCACACGCCTTTCTTTCTGGGGTCAGTCCAAGAGATCAAAGGCATTCAGCATCAGCATGACGCTAAAATCCCACAGCCTGTATACATAAAGTGCAGGCAATGGGCACGACCTCAAAGAACAGGTGAACGAGTCAGTGGGAAACTGAGAAGCAGAGAAAGGGGAAGTGTGACAGGGCAGGAGCCCTTGTAAATGGACAGAGAAAAATTCATAACGCACCAATCCTCTGCCCACCCAGGGTGAAATTGCACACACACATTAAAACTACCAGAGCAAACTGAATCCCTTTTTAAAAAAGAGTCCAGAGCAAAATAAACAGACCTCACATTTGAGTGATTATATAGTTGGCTATGGAAAATCCTTCATCAGCCAGTGCTATGAATGATGCAATCACACCGTTATAACAACCATTTCCCCTGACACATGATGTAAGAAGATCCCCTATATAGAAAGCCAAGTATATCCACCATCAGCAAGATCTATAGAACTGACAATCTACAGCCAATCATCTCTAACAGGCCCAGACATGCTAGATATCATGCATTGCTTCTGTTCTGAGAGATTTTGATTGTCTTCACAGATGTTTTACAAAAGAATGATACTGTTTTATCTGGGAAAAAAAGTTGCACGTGACTGCAAGTTTCACCAGGTCAAAATTGCACTATCGAGAGATGAAAAGACACACTAGCTGCATCGGTGTACAAGTCACATTTAATTATTACATTTAGAAATAAAAATTAAATACTGGTAAATAAAAGAAAAACATTTATGAAACAAACATTATAAACACATAATTTAGTGTCCAACACTCCACAACAGCAGAAAGGGATTTTATATGGAAGTTGTGTTAAAAAGACAAGAGAAAAAGTTAATTTGCATATATTCCAAGATATTTTTTAAATTTCCTACCATAAATATATCAAAACTTAATTTTTGATTAGTAATATGCATTGCTATGAACTTCATTTGGACAACTTTATAGGCAATTTTCTCAATATTTAGATTTTTTTGCACCATCAGATTCCAGATTTTCAAATAGTTGTATCTTGGCCAAATATTGGAAATACTGGGAAATTTACACTTATGACAGGGTCACATTTACATATAGTCCACAAGAGAAAATAATAGTTGAATTTATAAAATTGACCCTGTTCATTCATTTAATTTTTAATGCTGTGTTGTTACCTGAATGATCCACAGCTGTGTTTTTTTTTTTGTTGTTTTTTTTTTTTTTAGTTGTTCATGAGTGCCTTGTTTGTCCTGAACAGTTAAACCTCCCGCTGTTCTTCTGAAAAAATCCTTCAGGTCCCACAAATTCAGCATTTTTGTGTATTTGAATGCTTTCTAACAATGACTGTATTATTTTGAGATTCATCTCTTCACACTGAGGATCTCATATGCAACTATTACAGAAGGTTCAAACACTCACTGATGCTCCAGAAGGAAACACAATGCATTAAGAGCCAGGGGGTGAAAACTTTTGAACAGAATGATGTGTACATTTTTCTTATTTTGCCTAAATATATATATACATATTTTTCATTTAGTACTGCCCTTCAGAAGCTACAGAAGATACTTACATGTACATAAGACAAAATAAGTTACATTTACCCTGATCTTTAAATTCAAAAAAAGTTTTCACCCCCAGCTCTTAATGCATTGTGTTTCCTTCTGGAGCCTCAGTGAACATTTGAACGTTCTGTAATAGCTGCATGAGTCCCTCAGTTGTCCTCAGTGTGAAAAGATGGATCTCAAAATCATACAGTCATTGTTGGAAAGGGTTCAAATACACAACAATGCTGAAGAACCACAGAATTTGTGAGACCTGAAGGATTTTTCTGAACAACAGCAGGCAGTTTAAATGTTCAGGACAAACAAGGGAGTCATGAACAACTATCACTTAAAAAAACAGCTGTGGATCATTTAGGTAATAACACAGTGTTAAGAACCACATGTATGTAAACCTAAATGGGGTTATTTTTATAAATTATTTTAATTCAGCTCTTGTGGACTACATGTAAATGTCTTTTATGCAAAATATATTATTCAGGTCAGTACTAAATAAAAAATAACATGCATTTTGTATGATCCCTCTTATTTTGGTAAAATAATTAACATTTTGAGGATTCTGCAAGGTGTATGTAAACTTTTGACTTCAACTGTAGCTCACCTAATAATGAAAAATCTGTAATCACTTACCCTGTGTAGAACACAATTTCGAGGAACTGCACTGGTTGCACTTTCCTATGCAATCAGTAGGTTTTTTTTAAAAAACATTATAATGGTGGTCAATATGACTCATAAGTTTCAAACCTTATGAATTCAAAAAAACTGTTTGTTAATAAATCAGATACCTCTATTCATCTTGTAAAGCACACAACAGAGGGTTAGGCTGAGCACAAAAATCTCAAAAAATCTCTTACTCACACAAATCATGATTTATGATACTTTTATGATACAGATAGTCAGCCTTTCTGTATATTATCTCAGGAACAATATAAGCAGGAAGAAACTGACCATTTGTGGGAAATGAATAGGACCAATTGCAGTGTTCAATATAGCAATTATAGTAAAGGAAAACTCAACTTTCAGCTGAAATGGCCAATTACCTTATTGACAAAGGCACTACATGTGCATTAGCTCAACTGACCAGAAAAATAGTTATTTTAGCTTGATTTAAGCTTAGATAAGGAAAATCTGTAATAACTTTGTCAGATTTTATTAGTGAATTTGGCATTTTTGGACATTTTGGTGCTTCCCCATTCAAGCAGATACGAGTTATAATGGAATAGCTGACTGGAGACGCTACCACAATCGCCGCCAAGGGAACTGACTTACTTCATTTTGTCTGAGTGTGGAAGTAGTTTATCTTTGTGGATTAATCAAAAAGTCCATGAGGTCTTTCCTAGACAATAACCTGATAGTAAATCAAGACCCAGGTGCAGCCTACCTCAATTTATTTTGCTGTAAAGCCTCTGTGCCTCAGCGTATAGCTTTAATAAACATGAACTCATGAAAGAGAACTGAGCACTCAGGCTCTTAATGAAATGTGTGTGAGTAACACATCAAACGGAGGAGGAAAGCCCTTCCAACTCAAGGCGGGGGAGCAAACAACAGCCGCTGTGAGTTATTTTACTATGCTTCAGTAATGTGCAGGCACAATGAGAAGCATTCAATGAAGACAAAGACATTTATCAAATTCAGGCTGCTGGACAGTCAGTGTGCAGAGCACTTGATGTCTTCTCTGCTGTGCTTGCAGGTTCCTCCTATCTTATTATTGAGACAGTGACATTTTGCTCATTGCTATAATTCTCAGAAGTGGATCTTAAAAACACTAATCCTATAATGAGGTAAAACACCATTTTAATCCATTTTAAACCCTTTCGGTTTTAATTACTGGATTTGAGCAAACTCCTAACCTTCAGCATTAAACTTTGGGGCACAACTTGTCATGCATCGTTTGTGCTACTGACATAAATTATACCTCAAATCATGCCGATTTTTTAGGAAAGCCGTGCTGTTCTTTTTCAAAGCAATCTGACTGACAATTTCTGATGAATAAACGAGCACAAAAAGACATTGATGGATGATCTCAGGAACAGAATATCAGAGATTTCACATTGGATTTCAGATTTCACATTGGATAAATAAGGCAAAATGATGGGATCAAAAGTAGTGATACCATGTGCTTTACAGCAGTATTTTGTATAAATTGTTGTGGAGAAAGCTGCTGACTGAATGAACCACATGTACACAGGAGTGAAGTGTACATCAATTACATATTGCATATAAACATGATTAAAAAATTAAAGGCTTTCTGTTGATCCGTATAAATAGACTAAAATAACCTGACGTTAATTGCGATCTTGAATCAATTAATTTGCAAATTATATTTAACTTCCGTCATATATTGTTGAACCAGTGCGGTTAAAACGGCAGAGGTGCGATCACGTCATCACAAATAAACTCTGCATGCCCTGCTGACTTGAACAAAATGTCATCTTTGAGAACGCAGGCTTTGAGAAATGGAGGCCAGATTCTCTCGATTCGAAAACAATTTAAACAGTTGAAATTTGGAAGATGCACTACAAAGATAAATTTGCTGTTCTGCCAGTGTAAAGAGCACTGTGTGTCCTCCATCTGTCAGTGATGCTGCACTCAGCATTTTATCATACCACTCTAGTTTGGAAATAGAAATGTGTGCAGTAAACATAATGAAATGTGCATATGCCACTTAGTATGTGGATGACAAATTTCTCAAAATATGCAGTATTTAGTAATAGCTAAACAGCTGGGGTAACATTATCCACAGTGAAATCCATTTGCATGCATACTTCAGGATCTGCATTTTTAAATCTAGCAATTAGGTAGACTAAGGCAGGGGACAATAATCGTGACTTTGAAATTGACCGAATAGCATGACTATGCAACATGATCTCATGATAATTCGTAAGCCTATGTATTTTATGTAAAACGCAGTTCCACAAATTCTAGATTTACTTAAATTTTGCTCTGCACCTTATACAAAACTATTGTTTTCCACCAAAGAGGACTGTGGCTGCAATGCATCATCATTTGGATTACTTCTGGTACTGCTTTTGACATTGTACAGTGCTGCCTTATAGAAGAACCATTTCTCGTTCCCCAAAGAACACATCAGTGAACAGTTCTTAAACCACATTTTTCTTAGTGCAAAGAACATTTTAATCATGTGAAATAACTGTTTTTCCAACAACCCTTTCCAACAATGATTGTATGATTTGAAATCCATCTTTTCACACTGAGGACCACTGAGGGCCTTCTATGCAACTATTACAGAAGGTTCAAACACTCGCTGATGCTCCAGAAGGAAACACAATGCATTAAGAGCCAGGGGTGAAAACTTTTTGAATTTGAAAATCAGGGTAAATTTTACTTATTTTGTCTTCTGGGAAACATGTAAGTATCTTCCGTAGCCTCTGAAGGGCAGTACTAAATGAAAAAAATATTAGGCAAAATAAGAAAAATGTACACATCTTCATTCTGTTCAAAAGTTTTCACCCCCTGGCTCTTAATGCATATGTTTTTTTCTTCTGGAGCATCAGTGAGCATTTGAACCTTCTGTAATAGCTGCATATGAGACCCTCAGTTGACCCTCAGATGGATTTCAAAATCGTATAGTCATTGTTGGAAAGGGTTCAAATTTTTTTTACATTTTTGCAATAAATAAATTATTGTGATTGCACTTATTTGTATATCATGTTTATCTTTATACTGTATATAGAAAAACTGGATAATACACTGTGATTAAACTGACTTGGAACTACCTGTGCATTAAACGGTTTTACTGCATACCTGCCAGCCAATCAGAATCCAGTATTTAGACAGACCATGGAATAATAAATAGCATCCACTATGCAGCACCTAGTCGCAATTCAGAATGCTAATTCTGCAAGTGTTTGTCTGATAAGCTTCATTAATCAGTGTCAATGTGTTTTATAATCTCTCTGAAACATCCGATATCATAATTACAGTTCCATGTTCCAGCCAGTTGAGTGTGACTTGTGTAAGTTGGGAGTCGCACATCAGGATGAGCCTGTGATCGCTCTGAGACCCTGGAGCGACTGAGCAACCTAATTATTGTAAGAAAGAGATGTTTCTGAACAATCTCTGAGTTTCTGAAAAAATCTCTCATGAGTGCAACTGACTTTCCTTAGAAAACAGGACTTTCCTTTCCTAAAAGATTAAATTGATCAAAAGAGACAGAAAAGGAATTTATAATATTTAAAAAAAATATCTTTTTTTCAAATAAATACTCTTCTTTCAAACCTGATTTTCATCACAGAATCCTGGGTAAATGTATGATGGTCTCCACAAAAAAATAAAAAATAAAAAATTAAACAACTGTTTTCAACTTTGATAATAATAAGAAATATTTCTTGAGCAACAAATCAGCATATACACATGATTTCTGAAGGATCATGTGACACTGAGACTAGAGTAATGACTGCTAAAAAAATTCAGTTGACATCATAATAATAAATTACATTTTTTTTAATTATTTTGAATATCAATTATTATTATGATTTAAAATGTAAAAACTGCTTTATAAAAGTTTAATAATATTCCACAATATTGTTGTGTTTATGTTTTGATCAAATAAATGAAGCTTTGGTGATCATAGGAGACTTCTTTTAAAAACATAAAAAAAAATAATAATTATAATAATTTTACCAACTCCAAACTTTTGAACAGTACATATTTAGTACATAATCATAACAGAGGTCATTATCATATCAAAGTCTCACAATGAGTAATAACCAGACATGCCACCAGAAATCTGTCTGTCTTCACTGAAAGCAAAGATGCCGCATAATGCTGCACAATAACAGAGAATTATTATTATTAAAGATATTTGATGGTTTTTTTATCTTGTTTTTCCCCACAGCAGTCTATGGTTGTGAAACAATCTATTTCAGATAAACCCACGTAACCCACGTAAAAGTCAGGAAAAATCTGGTTGGTTAATTACCTCAAATTAAATGTCAAATAGTCCACAACAATGATGTAGTAAAAAAATATAAAATGATGTACTAAAAATTGTTTAGTTTTGCAAAGCTTCATGTACAGATGACATCATTGTCAAAATGATTAACTAAAAACACTGTGTTATGCATGCCAGATCAGACTAAACACGTAATATGCACGTAATAAGCACGCACGACACTGTTTTCAAAAGTTTTCACACCCCCAAAATGCCGTTGCAGTATAAATGAGAGGCTAACATGCATAAAAAGTTTTCTGTTTTAGTTGAAAATGGTATCGTGTAAACCCCCCGCAAGCTCAATATGCACCAGGCTTTTTTTATGAGACTAGAGGGAGGGTAAATTACGACTATTTTTGGAGCAAGAAACTTAGACTATCTCGCTGAAAAAATTAAAAATAAAATACTACAAAAGGCACTGTAGGAGTTTTGCATATCCTGAAGAATGTGTTTGGTAGTGGCAAAAAAGATAACAGCAGACACAAAGACCATTTCTAATCATACAGGTCCAACATCCTGCATTATTATTAGAGTTTCCTGTGCTCATCAAAGATAAGGGCTACCTGTCTAAAGCTCAGAATGAGAGAGAAAACGACAGACAAAGAGAGACAGAGACAAAAGAAGGGCAACTGCAGAGTCAGCATAACACATTCATGCCTGAGCAGCCGCTTTCAACCTGTCATAATAATTCACTCTCTCCACAGGAGCGGCCCAACGTCGGTGAACTGGATGGAGCGCTGGCGTCTCTCCGACATCTCCACCATCAATCAGATGATGGCGAACGTGCTGTAAATAGCAAGTGCTCTGCTGTTCCCTCCTGGAGAATGGAGGATGTCTGCTATGCTGTTTTTTCTATTTACGCCCTGGTTTCTTAACATGTTGTGAGAAGCAGAGCTGCAGGATCAGAGCAGAGAATCAAAGAGAAAACCCCAAAGGACAGACAAGGTTTGGAGGGTGTGTAGATGAGTATTAAAGGAGGAAAGTGAGTTAACCCTCCATTGCATCGTGTTGCTTCAGGATAACAAACCTTTTTTCAAACATGATGCATATAGGATGACAACATTATGGTTAATAATACAAGAATGACTGAATAAACCAAAGCTTTTTTTTTTTTTCTTCTTTTTTTTTTTCATACTGGAAGTCATCAAAAAATCTTTTTTTTTCCTCCAGAGAACTGCCCTGACACAAGAATTTTTTATTTAGTTTTCATGCATCAAAAAATATTATTTGTTGCCTGTAAGGATCAACAACTGAATAAATATTGATGCAGCAACTTCACTCTTAAAAATAAAGCTTCTAAACAGAGGTTTCTACAGTGCTGCCTTATAGAAGAACCATGTCCAAAGAACATTTCAGTGAACAGTTCTTAAACGAACCAGATTTTTCTTAATGCAAAGACTTTTAATCATGTAAAATAACTGTTTTTCCAAAAACCTGTTCCAACAATGACTGTATGATTTTGACATCTTTTCACACTGAGGACAACTGTGTGTCTCGTATGCGACTATTGCAGAATGTTCAAACGCTCACTGATGCTCCAGAAGGAAACACAATGCATTAAGAGCCTGGGGGTGAAAACTTTTGGAATTTAAAGATCAGGGTAAATTTAACTTATTTTATCTTCTGGGGAACATGTAAGTATCTTCTGTAGCTTCTGAAGGACAGTACTAAATAAAAAAAAAATATGATATTTAAGCAAAATAAGAAAAATGTACCCATCTTCATTCTGTTCAAAAGTTTACATCCCCATCTCTTAAAGGGGTCATCAGATACAAAGTTCACTTTTACATGTTGTTTGAACATTAATGTGTGTTAGCCGTGTATGTACAAATCTACCCTATAATGAAAAAAAAATCATGCAGTGGTTTTTAATTAATCTGTAAAATTAATATCCCCTTTTTCAAATCGAGCCATTCTCAGATGCCTGTCGGTGTGGCGTCACACCGACAGAGGCCGCTTCTACGACAGTTGATTGACATGTCTTACCTCAGACCAGCTGTAACAGTCCGACCGCTGCACATCCTGATTTTGCTGAGTTAGATGTGTTCCTGGGTCAACATATTTTGTTGACCCTGGAACAACATTTTAATCCAAAAATGTAATCTTGACCATATCCCTACACCTAAACCTAACCTTACCCATGAGTAATCCCTAAAATTAGAGGAAATGATAGATGAATAACACTGATGTACAAGCACCAAACACTGATTGTAAGCCTAAACTTCACAAAAATTATAAACTGTTTTTTCAAATCTGATTGGTTAATCACCATGTTGTTCCAGGGTCAACAAAGATGTTGACCCAGGAACATGTCGTACTTGGTAAAATCAGGTTCTGCTCGATGCCGGAGCAGGGATGTAAGTTAGACAAGAATATCTCCGATTGAGGTGTTGTGTTGCTGGATGTAACAACGAATATAGTGGTCGTCATTTACTCCCAACATCTGAGCCGCTAAAGATGCAGTGGATTACATTTGTTTGTGAAGGGAATGCGCCTCCCGATCTACATATATCCGCCTTTGTTCACGCAAATCATTCGTGCTCCAGCTTCACCTACAGCAGAAGTGAGTATAAGGTTTTTTTTATGAATCTCTGCAATCACCTTTCCTAATAACGTGCTAGTTAGCAAGTTTCGCGGCTAAACGCACTAAATGCGGCTAAGGTAAACAGTCTCTCAGAGGACAGCTCAGACAGAATGGGGGATCCGATGACCCCTTTAATGCATTATTTTTTCTTCTGGAGCATCAGTGAGCGTTTGAACCTTCTGTAATAGTTGCATATGAGTCCCTCAGTTGTCCTCAGTGTGAAAAGATGGATCTTAGAATCATACAGTCATTGTTGGAAAGGGTTCAAATACATACAAATGCTGAAAAACCAAAAAACTTGTGGGACCTGAAGGATTTTTCTGAAGAGCAGCGGGCAGTTTGATTATTCAGGACAAACAAGGGACTCATGAACACAAAAATCACTAAAATCAATAATAAAAAAAAAGAAAAATTATATGTGGATTATATGTGGACTTTTATGTGAAATATCTTATTCAGGTCAGAACTACATAAAAAATAACAGGCATTTTTTAATGATCCCTCTTATTTTGGTAAAATAATTAACATTTTGCAGATTCTGCAAGGTGTATGTAAACTTTTGGCTTCAACTGTACAGGTCTAATCTAAAACTGCAGGTTGAGGATGGCAGAACTACAAAAGCAGGAAGTGAGTGAAAAAAGGTTCAGAAAAATATATTACCATGTGCACAGAATGTGGTAGCAAGATATTTCCTGCACCAAATTTGACATGCAGTTGTTTTGCATGAATCCTTTTACTGCTGCAGCTTTAGGGTTCACATTCAAAGGCAAATGGAAAGCAACATCTAAAGGAGACATATTTCCTGTCAAGGCTTTTTTTCATAGAGACTAGAAAGCCCTTATTTTGAATCAGCACTCTATTGACTGCCATTTTGGAGGCATACAGAGGCGAAAAACAACCTGAATGATCTAATCTGCAAAGGCCCTAGATTTAAAATAAGAGATGAAAGAAATCCAGCTGCAGATATATGAATGGTTGCATGATGGATAAATGCTGTCAGCGCAGACTGTGTCAGTTTCATCACGAAATCATAATACGAGATTGTGGTGTTGCAGTAGAAATGCTATTTGTCTTTGCTGCCGGCTCTACTCGTGATTTACTAAAGAGAAAATAGGTCAGTTGCTTTTTGGGGCAATAATTTGATCAGAACCTTATATATGCCACAGGGAGAAAAAAAGAAAACACTAGATACTTTGATGCTGTGGAAAATATTGAAGGCTCAGGAAAATATCCCAAAGGAAGATCAGATTATCTGAATTTATAAACTGATATATATTGTGCTTTGCACAAAGCAACAATTGCATTAGGGAAAAATATCATAATTATGCACATGCATAATCACATTAATATGATGATTTACCCTACCAGTCAAAAGTTTTTGAACAGTAGAATTTTTAATGTTTTTAAAGAAGTCTATTCTGATCACCAAGCCTGCATTTTTTTAATTCAAAGTGCAGCAAAAATAGTAAAATTATGAAATATTTTTTATTTAAAATAAAAGTAATTTATACCTGTGATCAATCATTACTCCAGTCTTCGGTGTCACATGATCCTTCAGAAATCATTCTAATATGCTAATATCTGCTGTTCAACAAACATTTATTATTATTATTATTATTATTATTATTATTATTATTATTATCATCATCATCATCATCATAAATATTTAAAAAAAAAAAAAAATTCATGATTCTCTGATGAATAGAAAGATCCAAAGATCAGCATTTATCTGAAATAAAAAGCTTTTGTAACATTATACACTTCAAAAGCTTGGAGTCAGTATAATTTATTTATTTATTTTTTTTTTTCTGGGAAAAATAATTGATATTTATAGAAAATAATACTTTTATTTTGCAAGGATGCTTTAAATTGATCAAAAGTAATGATAAATACATTTACAATGTTACAAAAGATTTCCATTTCAGATAAATGCGGTTCTTATGAACTTACTATTCATCAAAGAAACCTGAAAAAATTCCACTCGGTTGTTTTCAACATAATAATAATGATAATAAATGTTTTTTGAGCAGCAAATCAGAATAATTTCAGAAGGATCATGTGACTGGAGTAATGATGCTAAAAATTCAGCTTTGAAATCACAGTAATAAATTACATTTTAAAATGTATTCAAATGTTATTAAACAGTTATTAAAATTATTTCACAATTTTGCTGTTTTTGCTGTACTTCTGATCAAATAAATGCAGGCTTGGAGAGCCGAAGAGACTCTTACAAAACATTAAGAATCTTACTGTTCAAAAACGTTTGACTGGTAGTGTAAGTAATAAATTACTAAAAATAAGTAACTTAAAAAAGTTGAAATTGATCTTAATGAAATTATTTTATATTATATTTTAGATTATTTATTATTATCATTTTTAGATAATTTTATTGTTTTTATTTTAGTTTTACATTATAAAATCTGTGAAATATGAGATAAATCTACATTTGTGGTTGCTAAGGTATTCAGCATGGTTATTTACAGACTCAGTTTAAAAGAGTTCAGTCTATGTTTTTTATCCACCTGTTTTGCCCTCCACCAAAGTTTCTCTCAGTTTATGACATTGACATGACATGAAATAAAGGTCCTGGTTGACAGAGAAATAGCCTAAAAACAGCAGTCTTCATCATCTCCGACAGAACCAAGGAAGGCGTTTTAGCAGAGGTACCGCTGCGGCAAATTGCTTTAAAACTAAAGGTGGGTCAACAGATGGGGTCACAAACGGAGAGATCAATAGAGAGTTGTTGAGATTCGAGAAATCAATAGCAGCAAACACAGGAACAGAGTCTTTGTGCTGATGTCTTCTCTCACCGAGGTCCCTCTTTAAAAGACTGGTCTGAAGAAGATTACAAACTTGAAAGTGAATGGATTGGTATATACTTTAATATCAAACAGAATGAGTTTTGGGTCCCGAAAGGATTGCTTCGCAAGAACAAAAGATTCAAGCTACTCTGTCTGAGCTATTTGTCGATTGAGCAGTCAATGTTCAGTTGAGTCAATGATATGGCAGATGGGACAGAAATAAATGGCACTGATTCTAAATCATGTCAATAAATGAATGAGCTCTAACCTAAAGCAAAACTACACTTCAGACCGTTTTGCTAGGTTTTGTATTGCATGCATTTTCCAGAAAGTCAGCTCAAGGACAAGTGTTCCAGGATGACTAATCACAAGCGGCTCTGATGTCCGCTGAGGTGGAGATCGCATTGGAAATCCATCAGTGGTGAGGGACTGTTCAATGCTTGTCCGAAGCAGTCTTGAAAAAGTTTCCCGTGGGGCTTATCTAGCCCATGGCCACATGTGCTGTCGCATAAGGAGCTTTATAAAGCGCAACAATGACTGCCCATTTTTTCAGCTGCCTAGGAAATATTTTTTCCCTTTTATCGTTTTCTCACACATTTCAAAAAATGGCTGAGGCTGGGTGATTAAAACGATAATTATCGTGATATAATTTTCCTTGATAAAAGAATAACTTTTTGATAAATGCTTGATTATTTTGTTTATGCACCAAAAGCAGAATGAAACAGCGCTACTAATTTGATCCGCAGATGCGTTTACTCGTTGATGAGTCTTGGTCACGCGAGCACTAAACAGCTCTGTGAAATCCAGTGTGAAGCACTTGAATTCAGCGAAGAACACAAATGACTCGGTGAGTTAAACTAGTTTGTGAAACAGCACTGACAAACAGGAGAAACACTGTGTGCAACGATACCGTCAAAGGCTTTTCAATCTACAAATCACCTTAATTTACCATGGATTTCCTGTAGTAACACTAACTGCACCATGGTATTGTGGCAGAAATGTGGGATATTTATATCCAATTTTATTATATTATTAAAGCAAACATGTATTTAATGTATTAAAGGAGTAATGGAATATAATTACAGTATTTCTGAGATTGATCTATAGCGTTTGTGCATTTACCATGGTATTGAAGTGCTATATGTGTGATTTTAAACTGTGGTTATCATGATCTAAATGTATGCTACTAAGACCAGTGGTTAATTTTATAATACTCAAACTAAGAATTTTTTTTTCATATTATGATATTTATTTTGTTAAGGTAAAATGAGTGGAAAAGTGTGAAAATTAAAAAAAATAAATAAATAAAAAAAAATAAAAAAAAATTCAAAACCAGAATTAACAGTCTCATTTCTACAATTTTAACTTGGGAGCAAAAATCTGCCTTTAAACTTGAAAGAAATTAACATTTTAAATTTATCATGATAGTTATCAATATCAACTGATATGAAAAATGTATTGTGATAATTTTTTCTGTCCATATCGCCTAGTCCAAAGCACAGCCCAAAAACTGTGAATGATGATGTCTAAAAGTATAAAATATTTTGAAAGTAAAATCCAAAAAAAAAAAAAAATGGAATAAATATTAGTACATGTGGTTTAGAAAATTGATAAATGTGTAATGTAGTGGGTTACGGTTAATATATTATATAATATGATATGTAACATATTTAATATAATACAAATTGCGATGAGCAAATGTCAACGTGGCATGGATAATTTACAGATAAAAGGAATAAAAATACTGACAAGAGGGTCACAGCAAACAGGTTGTTTGCAAATCTTATCTAATTTAATCTTATCTTACCTAAAATTACAATTTTTAATTATACTTTTATATTGCATTCAATCTTCAAATTAATGCAGAAACAACATAAAATAAGTATATTTTTGATATTTGTTTAATGACATCTTTTTTTATGATTGAAGGCAAGTATCACTGACACCCACTCATATCTCGATATAATATTAAACCACTGACTATAGCCATTCAACATTATAAAGCTTTAAATTTAACATTAATTAGATTTAACAAAATCTAAATTAAACAAAAGATAAAGCTTAAAACCACAAAAGTTATTGATTTCCTCTTTTTTAATTTTGTTCTTTGATTAACAGACATCACAGCAGCTGGTTATTAGGATATTTTGGCGGCTGTTACTTTAAAAGCTGCAGCTGATGATCTGACACACTGTTTTAAATGTGACTCTTAAATAATAAACATTACTTGCATGCAGTTTTAAGGGAGCTTTAATCGCGTTTTTTGTAACTTCATGGCTTAACTGACGACATAACTACGACTAACTACATACATACTCGTAGTTTCATTTGGGTTTGAATATGATACAGCGCGCGCCGGCATATTTGCGCGTGCACTTGAAGAGCACGCGCTACCAGCACAGAAACCTATATCGGCTGTCAGGACAGGAAGATTCGTTTTTACTGACATATGACCAGACAACATCTCTTCTGACCGCAGTTCACTGATGTTCTAATGCAGCTCCGATCGTCACCAGTACCGTTTCCGCGCTCGTTTGACTCGCGCCGAGGTCACACTGGAGCGCACGTCTGAAAAGTATCCTGTTCAATGTGCTCGTTATTACGTTCTGCGTGTAAATAACCGCAGTTCTTTAGTGGTTGTGAGTGGGGTGGCCAAACCTAGCCCCGCCCCTGCGTTACTTGCGTTAAATATTTTTAATACGTTAAAAGAAAAAAATTAATCGCCTGACTTAACGCGCTAATTTTGACACCACTAAATATAATATAATTAAAAAAAAAAAAAAAAAGACATCACATATTATTTAGCTAGCCTGTAACCTAAATCAATGATTTAAAAATAATTTTCGGCAAATACAGGTAATTTGCCATAGAAATATTATGTTTTTTGACATTTATGACTGTTTTAGTGCCAGCTGTGGTCTGATCTCACAAAATACCCAAATGTTTCACTAGGGTGATGGACATAAGACACTTGAACCTGCGACAAACGGTTTAGGATTTCGTACCTTTGATCACTGTAGCGTCCCCGTCAGGTTGATTGGGGTGAGCCTTGGCTTGGTGACGTTTGTAGCCATTGTGAGTACTACCATCCCTCCAAGTTTCAAGTCTCTTTGATTTACCGTTTGGTCTCCCCGATCAGTTTTACGTGGAGATCCTTGGCCATTCTAACAATTACAATAGGGTTACGCTACGTGCTTGAATCCCTAATAATAAACATATAATATTAACCTCTCTCATTCTTATTGCATGCCGATGATTACACCTCTTGTATGCAATGGTTGCTAATCTAAACCATGGTCAACAGTGCAAAATTTATAGGAGTTGGTGGTCAGTGTTCAGTCAGAATGCTGTTTTCAATGCTTCAACTATAATAGCACCTTCTCTGACTGGTGGCTCTCACTTCAAGATTGTTGGTAATGTAGCTCAAATAATAGAGAAATGGCACCAGCAAAACCGAGGTCATTAAAATAGGTCACTGTTTTAGTATGTATCTTGAATGCAATGCGAGTTGTTTTGGGTAAACGTGTCTGTTAAAATGCATAAATTATAAAATATTAAATGACCATTTAACTAAGATCAGTGAAACTTATGCTGGCCACACATTTCTAGCAACATTTGTTCACAGCAATGTGGCACATCTGCTAGAACACATCATAAGCTAGCACTAGGAAGTGTTAGCTGACTAGCAAGCGTAATTTCTGATGACACAGTTGCAATCTCAGGCCTAACGCCCATCAGAATGCATACGTTACTAGCACGGGAAGAAAACTAGCAGGGAAGAGAACATCTGAGTGAACAAGTTGCTCATGGCAACCAGCTGAAGCAGATACCTAAATAAAAACACATACTGCGCAAGACATGCAATACTCCATTGCTTTTAGTAAACACACGTTTATGCACAATTACTCATGCAATCAACTGTTTTAAGGCAAGACTTAAAAGAACGTTAAATCACTTTAGCATCACATAGGGATTTCACAATAAGGAATGCAAAGTTATCCTATGATAATGAGTGGCTAAAGGGCCTTAAAGGTCACTGTTACATTTACAATTGACAAATATAGCACAACCTTGTCTTTTTGTTTTGTGGTTAGTACATAAAAAATATACACATTTTCATTAAACATTTAAAATGTGATTATGCAAATTGCATGTATTACTAAAAAAAACAAAAACAAAATCCTGTCCCTGACAGAATGTAAGCTTGTGAAACGAAACACTCTATTGACCAATCACAACTACCCATTTTATAATGATTTTGTCATAGCTACAATTTCTGTACTTGCACATAATAAAAATGCAAAAGTGACATTTCCCTTCAAGGGACTTAAAACTAGTTTCTCTTAGCTAATATTTGACAATCAAACCCTGAAACAGAACTTAAAAAAGGTAATATTTTACCCAAGCATTTTGGTTTACTTATTAGGCTGTTTCTCATGGGGCCGATTACCCTTCGGCTTGTCAAATGTTTCTTTTTTTAATGTAATCATGAGAAACTAAAATTCTCAACAAGGGGAGCCCGAAATGACTCGCGCAGCCTTTAGCCATTTATCGCTTCCACAGCCAAATTTCATTTATCCTGAGCACAAAATTCAATGCCAAGAATTTTAAAACTAATTGAGACCCATTCTCATCCTAATTTGTTATTGAATATTCTGTGCGAGACGTTGAATTACTTCCAATTTCTCTGAACTCTAGCAAACAATGCACAGGCTTCAGCAGACTGAAATTTCTTCATGAATACATAATCACTCTGACTTCAACAGGTGGCCAATATACAAAGAAACGCACCTCGTGGACGTGTTTAGCTTCCGTTGTCAGTCTCCTGATAGAATCAGAATGATGTCCTAGAATACTCTGTGTTCAAAAGCCAAAGCTATGACAGCTACAGTCTCACTCACATGTCTCAACTTGTCCTTAAACTTCAGAGACAGAAAAACTAAAAACATATAAAGTCCAGTGGTTTGATTGGAAAGTGTCATTTTCTTGAAGGTTTCATCTGTGTGAAGAGAACATGCTATGGATGATATAGCACAGTTTATTATTATTTGAAAAAGAAAAAAGCAGTATCTAAATAAATTTTGCAAAAATGTGCTGATGCAGTTATGAATTTATTACATTTCCTTTGTTTACACAGCACAATCAGGACTTGTGCACCAGTATATTAGTGATCTCTTTTTTATATATATATAATTTATAACTTTTCTTTTTTTTTTGGGTAAATAAATAAAGCGGACTGATTGACTGACCTTGCTTAAAGTGAATTGTTTTTAGTGGACATTTTTAATAGTTTTCAAGTTCATGTATGATGAACAAACAATTATTTTTACATATATTTAGAAATGAACAAATGATTTGTTAAATGCTGTTCAGTGTTAGTTTGTGATATGCAATAAGTAGGCTAAGTGAAGTGGCCGTTACCCCTTGGGCGTGTATTGTAATAATTCGATGGAGCAAAGTCATTTATTCCGCTTATACTGCGGTTACCACACCTCAAATATTGTTCAGATGTTTCAAGACATTTGTCAGGTTTCTGTCCATAAAATATTCTTGTGTATATGATTAATTTCTTTAATTCACTGATTGGCTTGTGCAACAACGCACCATGTGAATTTTCTATTTAACCTGAAATTTCTCAACTTGATATCACGTGTTCGCCACAATCGCACCGCCCAGCGCAAATTTGCGTCTATTCACGTCTTTGCATTGACTTTGTATGTAATCTACTCACGTGAATAATTAAATTTGCATTTGGTATGCACACACCATTACGCATCGCATCCAACACCCCCGTCGCTAAATATAAAACTTTATTTTATACTTAGTAACAGAGCCATTGATAGCAAATTAATCCAATTAATAATGAAGTTATTAGAGAGAGAGAAACAGAGAGAGCTATATTAAGCGTGTGAATTATCCAAGTCTGTGCATCTCTTATGGAAGGCCAAATAGTTCAAAAAGGTAAATTTTAACACATCAACATGTAAAACATGTATTTTAATGTGCTGATTGCGCTGGAAAAATCAAATATGTGCAAACAACACATAATTAAGCGTGATAGTCTCTCAACAGTTTTTGGCAGCAGCGTCTCTACTAACAGAAAAACTGCAAGTAAGGGGTCATCGGATGCCCATTTTCCACAAGTTAATATGATTCTTTAAGGTCTTAATGAGAAGTCTGTAACATACTTTGTTTAAAATTTCTCAGTGGTAGTGTAAAAAACACCTTTTTACCTCATTAAAATCAGCCTTTTTCACAGGGAGCTGTTTTGTTGCATTTGCCTTTAAATGCTAATGAGCTCTGCTCACCCCGCCCCTCTCTACCGTGGGATGATGAGCAGACTGTAAACTTTAGCCACATTTAGCTGTAAAACCTGCTAACTAGCACATTATTAAGAAAGGCGATTTGCAAAGATGCATAAAAACCACTTTTACTCACTTCTGCTGTAGGTGAAGAAGCTGGATCATGAACGATTTGCGCAAACATATATGCATTTATGTATATTGCCGGATGCATTCCCTTTAAAAATGAAAGTAACGTTAATCCTCAATCTTCTGCGGTTCAGATGTCGGGAGTAAATGACGACTGCTAGGTTCATTATTACATCCAACAACAAACACCTCAGTCGCTCAATCAGGGACATTCTTGTCTTCCCCTGCACAATGGTGACACAATGGCGGTCGGACTGTTTACAGCTCACTCCACTCACTCAGGGCGGGTCTAAGGTAAGACGGTCATGACAATCAGCTATTGTGGGAGCGGCCTTGGTCTGTGTGACATCACGCTGAGAAGGACTTGATTTGAAAAAGGAAATATTACTTATAAAGATAAAAAAAAAAACACTGGGTGGATTTTTATCATTATAGGGTGGGTGTGTACACACACTGCCTACACACATTAATGCTCAAACAACATGTAAAAGTGAGTTTTGCATCCGGTGAGCCCTTTAAGAACAGTGCTGTTATTACCTCGTTTGTGAAAAATGTCATGTAGCTTTTAGGTTGTTAAAATATTTTACTGATAAAAGTCACCAGAGCAGTGCTGACAACACGTTTCTGCAACACTTTCTCAGTCTCACATATTGGTCAGGAGCCCTTGGTATTGCGTTTCGAAGCTCAAGGTATCCCTTCAGCGTCATTCTTTTAACATACAGGGTACCCTTTAGTGTCACTTTTCGACGTGCAGGGTGCTCCATTGCTTTCAGTTGTTTGTCTTAATTTAATGGTTTGCTTGCATTCGTAAAAGTAAAAATCATTTTATTCAAATTTATACTTTCATTGGATCGCGTAACCCATAAACCTACCCACTTCTGAACAATATAAAACACGTAACAGGCCAATAAAAGTACAGTGACGGGTATTTACTGCAAAAACTGACCATAAAAAAGCAGTATAAAAGTATTACAAACAAGTCGGACTTCTGAAGCCATAAAATATCGTCATGCGAAGACCAGAGAAAATCATAAGGTTTTGATCGCTGACAATGATCCAGCTCTCTCAAAGCGCTCACATTTCATTCAAAAAGATAATCCCGAACATTAGCATGACGCAAACGGTCACGAGAGACACACAAGAGCTAATGGCATTTCACAATGCTGACATAATGCTGCTTTGAATTTATTAGGACCCTGCATGTCGAAAAATTATGCTAAAGGGGTACCCTATGTGTTAAAAAGTGACGTCAAGGGGTCCTGACCAAGCGTCAATATGTGACGAGTTGGGAGTGAGAATATGTTGGTTTCTGTTCACGTTCCATGTGTGCGTTTCTAACGAAGAGAAAGCGTGAGAAAGAGAGCATGTTATTTTTGTATACAATAAAGCATAATTTTGTGGTTAAAAACATGGAAATACTTTGTTGTTTTTATCTTGTTTACTACATTTATTTGCTTAGTGTTGTTAGGGATTTTGGTTAGTTTGCTGTTGTTGGCTTTAAGGACTTTGAAATAACATGCAATCGTTTGGCAAAGTGATATGGACATGTAATACAGTCAAGACTTGCCTGGAACTACTTTTGCACACCTTAGAACGTTCGTCAGTCAATCAGAATCAAGCATTTAACAGTCTCGTAGTATAACTAATGTTAACAAATTGAACCATATTTTTAAGAGTTACCCATGTCAACAACAATTTCGGCCATTTTATAGTGGCTTCCTCTTTGAAGATATTTAACAGGCTTTGTCTAATTTCTTGAACTTGCAGCCTCAAAGCCCAGCTCTGGCACTGTGATGACTGACTGTTTAAAGTCAACATGACACAGCCTTCACAACCCATTCTACTTCTGTAACCTGACACATTTCTAAGTGAAAATAAAAGAGATTACCGACATCCAAAGAGGCCTGGAATGCCTAGAGAAAGCTATAAATGTAATTGAATTAGACCCGCAGCATATACACTAACATTTTTTCTTTGGAATAATGTGGACTGACTGACTATAAGACTAGGAACATGTATCTTGTTGACTCTAACAAATCTTACTGAGTTTGAGTATTATATTTTTACAAGCACAACAAATCAAAACACTGAAATCTAATGATCTATACAAGTGACATTCATTTTAATATTTACATATTAAGAACAGATGCATGTTCAGCGACGCAGTTGAAAAGCTCATTTTGCAACTAGATGAAACTGTGGGTCACTTTGCTTTGAATACAAATAAAGCAAGAGAAATGAACAGCATCCTCCATTCCTGATATTTCATTAGACTTCATTTTTCCAAACGGTCAGAAGTGAAATGAAAAGGAATGAGGACATTACAGGCTCATTACCTCTGTTTTTCAAACTCTGACTGCCACCTTACCAAATCGTGGTGCTCCGTTCCGTTCGTGCCGTGCATCTTGAGGCAGTAGGGTCGGCCCCGTCACAGTTTCTTTAACATGGTAAAAAGGCCTCATTTCAATGAGTGTTCACTTGGGAATTTACAAACAAAGAGAAAAGCAAAGCCATTATATTTGGTCACACCTCTGGGATTTCTAAACGGGTAGCTTTGTTGTTTATATCCTTTGTTGCTTTCCTTCGTTCATTCAGAACAGCTTTATGGCATAAAATGCCTGAACAGAACTAAAGCCAAACCCACAAGATGTTGAATTGGAATCTGAATCGGAGTGACAGGAACAGAAATTTACCGCATTTGAAAAACTTCATCTTTAGTTTTGTGCCAAAACAAAGTGTTACTATATAAGTATATATATAACTATTTGTTTTTGCACAACCTAAAGATGTAGTTAATGCAATTAATTTGACTAATTATGCCAATTTATTCCCCAATTTAGTTAATACATTTATATAACAATTTATAAAACAGTATTTTTAAACGTATTAATAAATAAGTAAATTAAATAAATTAATAAATAAATAAATATTCCAGAAATACTCCATCTATAACAAAATTAAAATGAATTTGACTAATTATGCCAATTTATTTCCCAATTTAGTTAATACATGTACATAATTTATAAAACAGAATTTTTAAATTTATTAATAAATAAATATTCCAGAAATACTCCATGTATGACAAAATAAAAATTTATTTGACTAATTTACTCCCCAATTTATATAATACATTTATATAACAATTTATATAACAGCATTTTTTTATTTATTTATAAATAAATAAATAAATATTCCGGAAATAAACATGTATGATAAAATTAAAATTAATTTGACTAATTACGGCAATTTATAGATGAATAAACAAAAGAAAACAAAACAATAAAGTAAAATAAAGTAAAGTAAAATAAAATAAAATAAAATAAAACAAAACAAAATATTCTGGAAATAAACAATGTATGACAAAATGTTTATGGGTAATTCATACTAAAAATGCAATAAAATTTAAATAAATTTATATAGTAAGAAAGTAAAATTAAAATGCAAATTGCATTTCTTTATCTTGTTTACTACCACAATACAAATTTAGGAACTGAACTGATATGTAAAAGGCATCCTCAAAAGTTAACTAAATAAATTAAAAAAACATGCATACAAACAAAAAAAAAAAAAAAAGGAAAATTATAAAAATTTAAAAAAAAAAAAAATGTAAAAAATAAATAAATTATTTAGTTTAACTTCATGCATTAAAACATTAAAACATTCAAAATATTAATAATATTAATAAGCTATAATAGTACCTATAATAAGCTCACAATCCTGACATGGATAAGCATAATCACTTGAAAATAAATGTCAGAACCAGTAACTTTCAATATGGCAGCTTTTTAAAATCTGTTATTTAAATGTAATATTAGCAGAAAGATTCATAGATATTTTCGGCCATTCATAGTACATAGAATGTACAGTATACTTGCCTGGGAACTTTAAATTCCTTAAAAGGGACGTGATCAAATCCTAATTTAATGTAGTCAGATCCTAATGTAGTAAGCAGAAGACGACAATAGACACACTTCTTTTTAAGGCATTTATTCATGAAATACACACTTTCAAAATTTCAACAAAAGCTTCCATAAAATTGTAAGAAACTCCAGCCCAGTTTAAACAAAACTCCTTTGTGTGACTATGGAAACCATGTGCAATAAATAATCATTATGCCAGACGGAAAAAAAAGAGACAAGGAAAAGGACACTATTAAAATGTCAATATTTTACCACTAAAAGAATCTTAATAGCTGTTACAAAAAGAAAAAAAAAAAGTGAGGAAAACAATGTGCTATGTATGGAACATTAGTGTGAATTGAGCCAAGCAGGCACCCGTAGAATCAGAGGGATGAGAACTGTATGGACTCTATCTGTGACCTGAGCACCTAACGAACAGATATAAATCGAATGAAGCTTCCAGAGCTGAAACCAAGAACCATCTGAGAGACATATATTGCACATTTTTTTTCCTTGGATACATAACGATCGTTCCACACGACCCAATCTGAATGCTTTTTCCCAGTCCCACCACAACCTTAAAATGAATTTACAGCTTCTTTTATACACAAAGCGCATACATGGATAAGACTATATGCTGGATGACAAGAGAAGGAAAAGGGATATAATGCTTAAGTGATAGTATTTCATCATGTTCGAGTCCTGTATATATCAATCAGTCAAAGCATGTACAGATGAAGAAGGCGGCGAATCTCGACATGCTTTATATTTCAGATCACTTCAGTCTTTACAGTATAAATAAATAACATTTAATGGGGGGAAACAGTTTGAACAGAGAAGTGTGATAAATATGGCTCAATTGGAGGTGCCACCATGAAGGTTGGTTTCCTAAAATCAGTCTTCAAATACATAGACTGCGAATAATTGCAAAAACCGGTTGCCCAAACAAGCACCTGCTGTCAATTAAGACAGATTTCTTACAGGGATGTTGCAACGCTTTTAACTGACAGCAAACAATACCCACAGTGACATACCTGGCAACCACCGGCAAATCAGGCTCACAATCAATGCAACCCGAAAACTGACCAATCATAGTAGCTCAATCAATGCAACCTTAGAAAAGCTGCCCGCTAGTGTGGGATTGTGGTTTCTGTGTGTCGGCCTCATAATCTGATTTTACAGACTCTCAGACATTAACGCAGAGTGCTCTTTAAACACACAGCTCTAGTGAGAATACAATCATGGCAGATGACTCAGAAGAGAGACAATCCTGACTCGAGAGAGTGACTGGAGAGAGATGATATACAGAATGAGAAATAAACTGAAATGGTGCCCTTTTAGGGCTGCTGTAAGCTTTTCAAAAGACAATAAATAAAAAGTGCTTTCCAGCACAGCTGAAATCTCGCACAATGGAGAAAAGGAGAGTTCTTTTCATTGAAATGTTTTCTGTTGTTAGAAGTCACAAAGAGGTGAATCGGGAAACGTGTCTAGGTCAAATTTCACTCCAAAAATCATTACATTTTACACATTTTTCACAAAATGAACCCTTTTCTTGGACCATTAAAGGTATAGCTCACCCAAAAATGAAAACTGTCATCATTTACTCACCCTATAGTTGTTCCAAACCTGTTTCTTTCCTCTGTTAAATATATTAAAAAAGATATTTTGAAGAATGTTGGTTCTGTCCGCTGTTCTTCAGAAAAATCTTTCAGTTCCCACAAATTCTTTGGTTTTTCAGCATTTTGACTGTATGATTTTGAGATCCATCTTTTCACACTGAGGACAACTGAGGGACTCCTATGCAACAATTACAGAAGATTCAAATGCTCACTGATGAGCCAGAAGGAAAAATTATACATTAAGAGCTGGGGGGTGAAAACTTTTGCAATTTGAAGATAAAGGTAAATGTAACTTATTTTAACTTTATTCTGAGGAACATGTAAGTAGCTTCTGAAGGGCAGTACTAAATAAAAAAATTAATTAATTAAAAAAAAAAAGGATATTTAGGCAAAATAAGAAAATGTGCAGATCCTCGTTCTGTTCAAAAGTTTTCACCCCTGGCTCTTAATGCATTGTTTTTCCTTCTGGCGCATCAGTGAGCGTTTGAACCTTCTGTAATAGTTGCATATGAGTGAAAAGACATCTCAAAATCATACAGTCATTGTTGGAAAGGGTTCAAATACACAAAAATGCTGAAAAACCACAGAATTTGTGGGACCTGAAGGATTTTTCTGAAGAATAGGATCATTCAGGTAACAACACAGTATTAAGAATCAAGTGTATGTAAACTTTTGAACAGGGTCATTTTTAGAAATTCAACTATTATTTTCTCTTGTGGACTATATGTAAACATGTTTTATGTGAAATATCTTATTCAGGTCAGTACTAAATAAAAAATAGCATGCATTTTGTATGATCCCTCTTTGTTTGGTAAAATTAACATTATGCAGATTCTGCAAGGTGTATGTAAACTTTTGACTTCAACTGTATACTGTATTGCATTACATTACATTAATGACAATTGGAGGAAAATGTGCTATTAAAAACATCATACTGGCTGTTATACAACAGCAAAATGTAACTTCTTTTTTTGTATATTTTGGGTGAAATACAACACAGACACGTTACAGATATTTTCCTACAGATCATCCTCTGATATCATCTCTACATCTCCAGCTTTGTAGCTCAGTTTCGAATTTCAAAGTCAGTCACGGAGCACCATTGTCGCAGGGCCACACGCTGCCAAAAAAACTAGCAAACGGAAATGATAAGAAGACCAGCCTCCAGTCTTGGCAACTTCAGTCTGGACACAGTCCACAGCCTGTAAAGCAGTAAAGCAGGTCTCTAGTAAGCTTCTTAGAGCCTGCCTGTCAAGTGAAGTAGCACTGATGTCTCAATGCAAGCCTGATAACACGGCCCGACCATCGATCCATCCCAATACTGCGCAGTATAGCGAATCTACACACCTCTCATGCACAATGAGGCCCTGGGAGAGTGAAAGTGTGTGGTGATTTAAACAATACTAGAGTAAAAAAAACCCTGTCTTCCAAATTCCCTGTCTTCCTGTCTTCCTCGCCAAAAATTGGAACAACCACACAGAGATTTGCGATAGAGGTTTAACAATATAGAACAGTTCCAGAACAAGTTGCCATGTTCAAATCCTGGGATGATCGAGCAAAGCTGTGGAAATTATATACGAGAGGGTTTACTCTAAATGCCGGCAGATGACAACGACGGTGTTATTTTGCCATTTGAGACTCAGGACAGCAGTAAACGAAAATTCATGAATCCACATCCAACTTTCCTAAGACAGGTTGTAAAAACAAGTTTCACAAGACCTGAGAGCACCAAACATGTCAAAAAGCTAGGTATGATGAATACAGGTGTTTTAAGACTCGCTCCTTGTCTGCACCATGTTTAGTTCAGTTTATTTAGGTACAAAACATTAGCACCAGTTATTGGCTCAAATGGGAGAAACACCAGTGAACACCAACCCAAAAAATGGCAACGACCTCTTCAACCCCACAAAAATATATAGTCAGTAACAGTAAAATCATGCATTTGTTGCATTTTCATCACCAGGAATAAACCTGCAGTCTGTGTTTGGAACGCTAGCCATATAAATGTTCGCGTAAAACGGCTGATACATACAAGAACGCAATATTGAAACCATGACATCATCCTCTTTACAAGAGCATACTGGTGATGCAATAAAGCAATATGCAGTGAAGCTGAATACAGAATGCATACTGAGATAATTCACATTATGAGAGCAAAAAAAGACTCACGGCCAAATGAAACATCGTTTCTATGCAAGACTGCAGTACTGGATGAACAAAACGTCAGTAATGATGAGATCCAGAGAGATTTGGTCAAGCTGGTTTGGCTTTACCCGTGTAAAAGTTGACTGCTATAGTAGATGTTGCAGGTCTGTTCATTGTTTTAAAGTAAAAACAGATTTTTTTAAGTCAATGTTTGGATATAAAAAGTCAATTATCTGTTTAAGAAAAGTTTCAACGTTAGAAATCTGATTAGAGCCCTTTAATGTTTGATCAGTTGGAGGCAGTTTGCCTCCCAACATCCACTATGGAAATTAAAATTACTATAACTGTTTGAGGGCTCACAAAAAACAATCAATTTCAACAACCAGCCAAATTTCATTAAACTTGAAAAATCGTAAATAGAAAATTCTAATCTCAATTTGCCAAACGCTGTTTGCATTCTGCCATTCATGCAGCTTGCCATCCGGAATAGAGTGAAGGAACATGAAGCCTTTGGCACTAAAAACAGTGATAAAACAAATAACTGTACAATACATATGGACGGTTACTTGTGGGTTACATTCGTACTGCGGAGGAGCGGAGAACTGACATCATGTCATTGTAAGGACTGAATGTTTCATTTTTTTTCTCAATTAAAAGGTAATGCATTGCATATATGACATTGAGGCTGTGGGATTATATGACTGGACATACATGTAAATGAGGGGTTGGCTGTTTATGAAAGCAAGTTAGAGATATTAACATATTAGGGATTCATCCGAACGCATCCTTAATGATTCTAGAGCTGTAAATTAACATTTAGGAGGATCAAATGATTAAAAGCACCTTTCCAGAAATCGATTTTAATCACTGATGCGGTTAATTAGATACATAAAAATCCTCCTTAATTAAAGAGAACTAAAATATAAGCTTTTTGCATCATAAAATGTCAAAAAAAAAGATCATGTACTGACAGAATGAATTTCATAGCTCTTGCCAAATTGCCTGGGTCATATTTTACCCCAAAATCTAATGAAAAAAAGATAAATATTTATATTTTTTTTTATAAAATAATTTTATAAAATAATAATAATTATTATTATTATAATTAATTTATTAAATCATATTTAAGAAAAAGTAGGTTGCTTTTAATGACCATTAAGATTTTTTTAGATTTTCTTAATTAAATATTCTCTAAAAATCCTCATTAACACAAAGCAAATACAATTATTTTTTAAATAAAAATTTGTATTTATACAATTTAAATTGTATTTATACATCACAGATGTATAGACTGCACTGTATAATAATAAATAATAATTAAAAGCTTTTACTGTAACACTGTTTCAAAATGAGAATCTGCATTGAGAAAAATGAAAATCATAAAAACTACAAATTCATTATGATAATGTCTGAATTTGGATGGGGGATTTGCGTAACTGTCAAAACTGTTAAAATAATGGCAAAAACAAATCTTAATGGTCCCAAAATCAAACTTCATTTTCTTTAAGCAAAATACACATTTTTTCTTTTGATTTTGGAGTGAAAATATTTAATGAGATTCACCCAATTTGAAATCTGCTTGAATTTAGCTGAATATTCATGTCTTTTCCATGTAGCCACATAAACGCAGGCCAAAAAAAAATAGCACTTTTGGAAACCCACTCTAAACGGTCTCTATTTTTCTAGCCTTTTGGTCTTTCACACACACTTTCATGACATCTTTCATCCCTTCTCTCCACCAACAACTTTTATATACAATATTGGTAAATAGAACATAAATACTACACATAAATTTGCCTATTCACAATTCCACTCGTAGCGACGCCGAAAAGTAAAGAAAGAAACCGCTCTGAAATAATACACTCATATAAACTGCTTTATATAAGCTTAG
This sequence comes from Cirrhinus mrigala, assembly GCA_036247105.1. NCBI lineage: Eukaryota > Metazoa > Chordata > Actinopteri > Cypriniformes > Cyprinidae > Cirrhinus > Cirrhinus mrigala. The sequence continues at coordinate 21,666,945 of CM070020.1, read as the reverse complement.
AAAGGCTCTGCGCTCCCGAGAAGTGTTGGGTAAGACCTGAGAGAGAGCGGTCAGTTCGAAACGCCTCCTCTCTTCTGGTTAGCAGTGTAAAAGTGGACACTTCCACGGAGGACGGCAGACACCGAGCACCAGCCCATAATTGAAGTGGGAACAAAGTCCAATGGTACAAAAAACTGTTAAACCTTTTCTCATTACCTTTTTTTTTTTTTGTCTTTTTTTGTTTTAATAGTGTAAACAGCGCACCAATAGGGTCTTGGTTCCACTTCTCTCATCTATACAAAAGTATAAATATATGCTTTCTCTCAATTTTTCACATATCTAGGACATATAGCGGACGAACAGACAGAGAAAAGCGGTTGTTCCCGTAAGTCGCCAGTGTCGCAGTGGCTGTGCTGGTTTTGTTGTTTGCTGGCTCGTATCTGTGTTGACGGGTGTTTGTTTGGTGTGGGCGTTGATGGTCTCTGCATATATAGCACGTAGCACAGTCCTCAGCCACTGGGCCAAAACAACCAAGCGTTTTTGTCCAACTACAGCAGATCCATTTTGGGTCTGTAATGAAGGAGGAGGGGGGATTTCTGGAACGCACACAAAACACACAAGCATTCATGTGACTGAAAGTCATAGAGCCACTAGAACGGAAACAAAGGCACAGACAGTCAAGTGCATCTATTGTTTTTGCAATGGCATTTCAGGCAGGCAAGATTAGATATGCAACCAGCCTCTCTGCATCAAAATGTCAATTTCTGACTTGCTGTTCAACAAACATTGCTCATGATGGAAGAGATGAATATATAATACTAGTCAAGAAAATTTCAAATACTGTACTTGATTATGCATGCATGAAAATTATGCAAATTATCCATGCATGTATAGAAAGTGACATGCACATCAGTATGGCAAATGGGAAGACTAAAACCAGGCTAATGTACGGCAAGCATGCATGCACACAAATTTATCACTGATTACCTTAAATCTCCATCTTGTTACCACAACAAATTTCAAAGTATGGTCCTTGCCCAAGATTTCTTCATTGCATAAGATGTCCAGCTGAAAATAAGCACATAATATAGCAAACAAACCCAAATGATATAGAAGCCAAACAAAACCACGTTTTCAATGTACTACTAAATAAGTCAGCTGATCATAATCGCACAATAAACTGTACAGAACCCTTATTAGGGATGGCTCAGCACTGCAAAAAATGCTTTCCGTACTTCTTGCAAGTAACAATTATTGTCTTGTTTTCAGAAAAAAATAAAAATTAAGCGAGTTTTTGCTTGAAACAAGCAAAATAATCTGCCAATGGGATAAGCAAAATAATCTTGTTTTCTGCTTGAAATAAGATTATTTTGCTTTCCCCACTGGCAGATTGTTTTGCTTGTTCTAAGCAAAAACTCACCTAATTTTGACTTGTTTTTTTCTGAGAACAAGACAATAATTTTACATGTCCAGGAAATCCTTCTTGATTTAAGAATTGTTAGATATTTTGGCTGGAAACTAGACAAAAAAAAAAAAAAAAAAAAAAAAATCTAAGAAAGGCATTTTTTGGTCAAAGTCAAAGTGTCTAGTTGGTCATCCTGAATGATTCTTAGTGAGCTTATCTTGATTATTTTTACAGCGAAAAATGAAAATTCTGTCATTAATTACTCACCCTCACGCCCTTTGTTCATCTTCGAAACACAAATTAAGATATTTTATTGAAATCCGAGAGTTTTCTGACCCTGCATAGACAGCAACACAACTACCACATTCAAGGAGTAGTATGAGGACATTGTTAAAGGAGAAGTTCACTTCCAGAGCTAAAATTTACAGATAATTTACTCACCCCCTTGTCATCCAAGATGTTCATGTCTTTCTTTCTTCAGTCAATAAGAAATTATGTTTCTTGAGGAAAACATATACATTCAAACATTCTCCATATAGTGGACTTCAATGGTGCCCCCAAGTTTGAACTTCCAAAATACAGTTTAACGATCCCATTGACGATTTATTTACTTTTTAACCTTAAACACTCGTCTTGCGTTTGATCTTCTCTGCATGTTCACTTTGTAAACACTGGGTCGGTACTTCTGCAGCGATGTAGGATGATTTTAAAGTTGGGAAAGAAAAGGAGATGGGAGTTTTGACATATCCTAACTGTACTGACCGTACTGAACCGGAAAAAAAACAGTTCACGCAGACTTAGACAAGAGTACAAGGTTAAAAAGTATTGCCAATTTGTTTAGAAAATGATCGTTTTGCTAGATAAGACCCTTCTTCCTCAGCTGGGATCGTTTAGAGCCATTTGAAGCTGCATTTAAACTGCATTTTGGAAGTTCAAACTTGGGGGCACTATTGAAGTCCACTATATGGATAAAAATTCGGGAATGTTTTCCTCAAGAAACATAATTTCTTATCGACTTTAAAAAGAAAGAAATGAACATCTTGGATGACGAGGGGGTGAGTAAATTATCTGTAATATTTTGTTCTGAAAGAGTCAAACATGGAAGAAATGAAATTGTTGAATAAAGTCGTTATATGTTTTCTTTGCACACAAAAAGTATTGTTGTAGCTGCATAAAATTATGGTTGAACCACTGATGTCACATGGACTACTTTATGAGCGTCTTTACTACCTTTCTGGGCCTTGAACGTGGTAGCTGCGTCGCTGTCTATGCTGTGTCAGAAAGCTCTCAGATTTCATCAAACATATCTTATTTTGTGTTCTGAAGATGAACGAAGGTCTTACAAGTTTGGAATGACATGAGGGTGAGTAATTAATGACAGAATTTTCATTTTTTGGTAAACTATCCTTTTAAGTTTAAACATTTATAGTAACCTCAGACCTCATGGGCAAGGTTTTAACATACTTACAACTTTAGCATAACCATTACAGCAATCAAATTGAATTCACCGCCTCAAGTTAACATTTAGGCAATTACCGTCAGACTCAAATGAACATTTTCATGACATGAGTTGTATGTTTTTAAGATGGTTTGACAAGTTAAAAACATTACAATTGCAACTCGAGACCTTACACCCCACAGTCTAGTTGATTTAAAAAAATAAACATCTAGTTTTGCACAGACACTCTGACATATTACACAGCAAATCACCAAAAAAAAAAAAACTCTCTTTCTCTCACTCTCTATGCACATTTTTAAATTATTTATTACTCATATGAATTTTTTTTAACTTAGAACATAATTAGAACAATGCTAAAGTGTACAGTTTATCAGCTATTATACAAAAATATGACCAGAGAATGCTGCAACTGACCAATCAGAATAAAGTATTCCAGAAAACCGCATAATCAATTATTTACGAACGTCTCTAGGGACAGGTGGGATTTTATGGTGCTTTACAGAAGAGTGACAGTCCTTTGTACACTCAAAACATTCAGTTCCACCTATTATTCAAACCAAAACAAAAGACGCAAAACCTTTAATGCACAAGAGCAGCCATAACCGCCCAGAGGATTATGTGTATCACAGTATAAGGGACGCCAATCTCTCTGGAATAGTGCGCAGTGAAACACCAGTGCCGTGCATGTGTGTTTTGGCTCGCTGTGAGTCGAACGAGAGCAGCACGACCACAGCAACACCTGCTGGAGGCCACAAGCTCTCGGCACTATTCAGAGTTTAAAGTCATGAAGGACGCGAGCCAGGGATGTTCACAGACAGAAACGTCTGACAGTGAAACAATGAAACTTTTGATGCTTATTAGAATTTAGTTCTTCAAAGATTTTGCTTTTCTCATGTACTTCAAAGCAGAGCCGCTACACAAACGGAGTCATATTTTTTTTTATCTGTCTCAGAGCAGTATTGTGCGGTTGGCAGCTATAACTCTCGATACTCACGGCGAACAACAGGCATCTGACAGTATTATTGCGGGGGAAAGTTTTTGACGGATGTGTGCTGTGGAATAGCCCACACATTTCTAGCACAAAGAGGGAAAAAAATGGTGATGGAGCAGCAATAATTAGTCAAGTTTTGTGTTAAATTGCACTATGAGACGTTGGCAGGCTGCGAGATACATGACAGAGAGCAAATGATATTACAGGCTATTATTTGTCTCTGAAAATATGAGGCATGCTTAAAGCTTTGTGGGATTTGTGACAACGCGGAGGAGCTTTGAAATCCTTGTGGTGACTCACGCAAGAGCCATTGTCATGAAGGGAACGCCGATGCCGGCCGGCGTGGTGGCAAAGGTCTCTAACGAGTTAACTTCAGGGAAAAGGAAGATAATGGGTTTCGTCTTGAACTTTGCTTGCAGCATGAGGGCCTAAAGAGCTTCAGGTCTGGCGGATCACATACCTCATTGAAAGATGTCAGGTTTAGCTTCTTTGCGATGAACTTCTTGAGGTGGAGAACGGTCGCCTGAGCCGAACAACGAATCCACTTCCGCTTGAGTCCTCTGAGCTTACTGCTGTTACACTCCAGACAGATACTCACCTGAACAGACAAAAGCGAGAGAGAGAAAGTTTGACTTAGCACTGATAATCACCTTGAAGATTTAGGTAACTGCATTGCGTGAACAAGAAGATTCAACAAATACCGAAGCTTAAAAGGTTAGTTCACCCAAAAATGAAAATTCTGTCATTAATTACTCACCCTTATGTCGTTCCAAACCCTTAAGACCTTTTTTCATATTCTGAACACAAATAAATATATTCTTGATGAAATCCGAGAGCTTTCTGACCCTGCATAGACAGCAACGCAACCAGTGTTTGTGCAGATACTGTAAAATGACATTCCAGGGCTTTCAAGGCACTACTTTTTTGATTTTCAAGGACTTCAATCAGAAATCTCACTTATGGTTTGATGTTTTCAACTGTTTAAGAAAAAAAAAAAATGTGAAAAAATCCTGATCTGAAAAAAATGATTCGCGATACACGTTCCAAAGTCCCAAACTGAATCACATGTTACGTAAACCTCGGAGCGTGGATCGAGAATCATTCAACTTGCGGAACGATTCAAGAACCTGCTCTGAAGTTCCAATCTAAAGTAAAAGATTTGTGAACGCGCTCCAAAATCCCAATCTGAATAATGATTTGCGAACCATCATTTCAGATCAGGACTCGGAGCGCGGATACGCAAAGTTGCGATTTAAATCAAATGATTCGCAATACACAACCGTAGTCTCGATTGAAATCAAATGATTCGCAAATCCAAGAGCTTTCTGACCCTGCACAGACAGCAACAAAACCAGGGTTCATTCAGATACTGTAAAATGAAATTTCAGGACTTTCAAGGCACTACTTTTTTGATTTTCAAAGACTTCAATCAGAGATCTCACTTAGGGTTTGATATTTTCCACTGTTTAAGGAAAAAAAAAAAATCTGAAAAAAAAGATTTGTGAAACCACTTCAAAATCCTGATCTGAAAAAAATGATTTGCACTACCCGCTCTGAAGTCCCAAATTCAAGCACATGATTCATAAACCTCGGATTGTGGATTGCGAATCATTCAATTTGCGGAATGATTCGCGAACACGCTCTGAAGTCCCAATCTGAATGATTTGCGAACCATCATTTCAGATCAGGAGTTGGAGCGCGGATACGCGAAGTTCTCATCAAAATCATATAATTTGCAATACGTGACCGTAGTCCTAATTGAAATCAAATGATTCGCAATACGCAAAGCTCCGATCCAAGTCAAATGATTCATGATTAGAAGTCCCGATCGGAATCACATGAGTTACAACACACGATCTGATTGGAACGCTTTGAAACAGTGAATCATTTTGTGACGCAAGGGTTACTGATTCAGAGTTTTGAAAAGCTCTGTTTTACCCATCACTACGTACTTTTCAAAATCATTACAAGCGATGACGAAATTCGAAAATTAATGGCTCTTTTAATTTGATCTGGTTTTTGCTAGTAAATCGCTTAAAATGAATTATCAAAGTCACGAGTTTGAATCAATCTGTGCGGTTCCAGCGTAAATGACTCATTTGGTTTATCTCTCTTTTCACATTTTCAGCCATGTTTACATGACACTGTCAATACTAGCACTTTTCAACTACCTCTTCTGGAATATTTCTATTTTTAAAGGTTTTCCAGGCCTTAAAATTCAAAAAGTCAAATTCAAGTACTTCAAGCGCTTTAAGCACCTTGTATGAACTCTGGCAACTGACACATTCAGGGTAAGGTAAGGACATTGTTAAAATAGTTCATTTGATATTTGTGGTTCAAACTTAATTTTATGAAGCTACAAGAATACATTTTTTCGTGCAAAGAAAAGTTTATTTAACTTTATTCAATGGTTGAACCACTGATGTCACATGGAGTATTTTATTGATGTCCTTACTACATTTCTGGGCCTTAAACGTGGTAGTTGTGTTGCTGTCTACTGAGGGTCAGAAAGCTCATGGACTTCATCAAAAATATCTTAATTTGTGCTCTGAAGATGAACGAGAGTCTTAAGAGTTTGGAACATCATGATGGTGATTAATTAATGACAGAATTTTCATTTTTGGGTGAATTATCCTTTTAATTGTAGACCTTAGCTGATAGTGTAAACGCATCTTCATGCTACTGTCTCTGTAGGATGAAATTGTTCATGTTAAAACCGTCTGCTTAATGCATTAATGTCATTGCAAACATAAACCCAGAAAGGTCATCAAGCCAAAAGTCTAAGTTAAGCAACATAACGCTAATTCAAAAAATGCATAACCATACAAACAAATACCATCACCACCAACACAATTTCCACAACAAAGCAGCAGATGTCAGCGAGGGCTCTGCCATCTTTCAAAACTGAGCTGAGGGGTGAGTCGCCAGTGGACTGCGGTCGCCTCAGGCTGCCCGGCAGGTGCAGTGGCAGAGTGAGGGCTTCAGAGAGTCAAGACGCATTAAGGATTTCATGCCTCTCTCTCTCCCCGTCCCTCTGTCCTTCTGCCGATAAGTGACTGAGCAGTGCAGAGTGGCACAGCGGCCTATTTGGACCAGGCCTCACCAAGAACAGACAGTAATGGAGAAGGATGAGGAGGGGCAGCTGCGCCTGGCGGCTAAATGCCGGTCCATTTCAAGGGCAAACGGTGCCGAGAGAAAACCGAGGCTTTCTGAGGGCCACGTACAACCACATTGTTTACAAGAACAGTGTGCTGTAAATCAGAGATTTGCTCTGTTATAGGTAGGTGGTGGTGAGATGTAATAAAAACATAGGCGCATTATTAAACACAAGCAAGGAACTTCGGTATTAGCTGCGTATGTGTGTGTGCGCATGATTACTGGGTCATTACTGCACGGCCGGGGCTGCTATGCTCACCGCAAACAGTCACACAAATGACTAATGGTGAACTCACTCAACCAATTAAACCTCCAGACCCCAGAACGGCCGTATAAGAAGTCTTTTATTTGCAGCAGCCACCACAGAATATCCTTCGTTCCTCAAGATGCCACAAGCTGTTGATTATTGTGATTTAAAATCTAATTCTACAAAGGTAGATATTCTAGTTTGTGTGAAGAATCACTACAGGCTGGTATCTATCACATACTCGCCATATTAATGTAAGCCTATATTCAGAGGTAATTTTAAAAAGGCCATATTCTACACTTGCAGTGTTTTATAGTCTCCCCAGAACTAATTAAGGTCTCTTGCACCAAAATCAGTCAGTTTAATTTCAAATATCCATTCTCTACACTCTCTCTAGCCCTTAGAATTAAATTGGCTCTTTGTAATCTATTTTACAGGCAACTGGTGATATTCAATATGCGAACGAATCATTCTTATGAGTCATATGTTCTCTGTGACTCCTGTGATCTGAATTATACAAACTGGACTGATTTGGTTCTAGTGGTACTTCAGAGACTCACTTCACTATTTCGGACACATCAGACTTGCAATGATTTCGATTAACTACAAGCAACGTGGTGACTATTATGTGAGGACCGCTGAAAATGTAATTTCTGATTTTGTTTTTTAAAACAAAGTGCTTGAAAGACCCAGCTTGCAGAAATGAGTTGACTTCTCATTATTAAAGGCGAAATTACAAATGTAAGGCAAGATAAACATGCTTTTAATTAGTTAAATGGAGAAAAATAACAATCATTTTAAATTAACAATTTTAAACCTTTAATTTAAAACAGATGCAGGTTGAATCGGACCAAGCAAATTCTGATTCAGAAGCTTTCAATTTGATTCAATTCAATTTAATATTGATTATTTTGGATATATATCAGGTGCCAAATTTTCTCAAGGACTTTATAAAAAAAAAAAAAAAAAAAAGAAATCTCTCAACTAATGCTGTAAAATATAAATGAGGATCAGTTGGTACTACATTACTATTACTATAATATTGGAGGTTAGAATCAATCGTTTTATATACAAACGCTTAAATTACACTCAGTAAAGTTGTGAATTTTTTATAATAATAAAGATACAATTACATAATTATGTAAGTCATAAAAACGTAACAGATTGATTCAAGTGTGAATTAAACATTGAGGTAACAGTAACACAAAATATAATGAAAATGTTATATGGTGCATACATTTAGCAAATAACGAGTTTGCAGTCACCAAATATGTTTTTTTTTTCTGAGGTAAATGTGACGTTACGTGGCATTGTTTACAAACCATTATATCTTTGTAATATCTTTCTGCGGTTGAAACACTGATCGAACGGTTACATGACAGACGATATGGATTTTGGAAAGTTGTACTCTTTCTTTTAACATATCTTTGGATGTTTATTCATGTTTATTTCATGCTGAAACTGGTATTAAAATTTTTATCAGTGGAGTGTAACATTCTGCAGCAATAGTACTAAATAAAACGTTAATGTGAATCGTTTGGTCTGAATGATTTTTACACAAACTGGACTGAATTGCTCCCAGTGTTTCTGAAGTAAACAATTCAGAGACACACTAAAATGACTTTTGGACAAGTCCGCCTTGCAATGATCTCAATTTACAACAATCATCATGTGATGATGACTGTCTGAGGACCAAAAATAACCACTGAACCACCATTTTATAAACCAATTGTTAAAAGCAAACTGCTCAAATAATCCAGTCGGCAAAATTCCCATCATTAAAAGCAATCCTATAATGTACATCAATTTAAAATGGTAAATAATTAATTAAATGGAGAAAAATAATTAGAAATTTAATGGACAATTTTAATCGTTCACTTAAAGAGGACATTGGGTGCCCACTTTCCACAAGTTGGTATGATTCTTTAGGGTCTTCATGAAATATCTGCAGCACACTTTGGTTAAAATTCTTTAATAGTAGTGTAAAACACTTCTTTTACTTTTTAAAAAACATCTCTAGTCACAGCAACCATTTTGAGGCATTTTTTTTGGCCTTTTCCATGCTTTTTAACAGACTCAGGACAATAGAGAATGACAGGAAAGCAGGAGGTGCTAAATATGCTAATACAGGACAGTCTGTATTGGGTCTGAGCAGTATGACAAATTGCAAAAAAAAACCCAAAAAAACAAAAAAAACAAAAAAAACACACATCTTGATAATTGAGACTCTTTAGGTTTTTTTGGCAATTTAAAAAAAAAGGAGTGAATGGGTTTTTATCATTGTAGGGTAAATGTGTCCACACACTGCTAAGACATATTAATATGCAAACACCATGAATTTTGCATCCGATGTCCCCTTTAAACCAGACACAGAGTGAATTTTACCCAGCAATTTTTATATTAGCATTGGAGTTCAATTTTCTGCACAAATGGTACTAAATAAATATCAGTAAAGCCTACTATTAATAAATCCATTTAATTTTTTTTTTTTTTTTTACATTTGCCAGTTTCTGCACGGGCTGGTTCTTTTTGGCCCCAATTCTCCTCACAAGGTCACACCAGACGGCTCTGACCCACAGACACATTAGCAGAAGTGTTCCACAGGCATTCGAGTGTAGCTGAACGAGCGCTGCTGAAATTTTTATTCACTTTTTACATTATATATGAGGCCAAAGTACCCGTCTCAGCTTTACTACACCAGACCACATGAACAGACAATCTGTCCTCACACTTTTGCAAGACAACTCATGACCACAGGACATCAGTAACTCTGAAATCTTCATCGATCTCTTCCTCCAACAAACAAGAACACACAACCATACTTAAGCCATTCACACCCTAGCAAAATGTCTTCATACCTTCTGTTCTTATCTGTGCTTTCTGCTCTTTAAATCTTACTCACACTCACACACTCCACTAGGGATTCTTAGATCACAGCATGAGTTACTTTATGAGTTGTTTTGCCGGAAATGCAATCATTGCAAAAAACGGTATATATTTTAATATTGCCAACCATGCAAATATATCTAAGATGGTATATGCAGCATAACTCACAGAACACCCTACACTTGGCATCACATCCTGTATAAGGAAGAGAATCTGTATTCCGAATGCAGAAGCAGTGAGTAGACAGCAGCCGCACAACCTTTTGTTATTACATTATTAAAAAGCTCTGAGGAGAGCAGGAATACAAACTCTACTATATAAGAGTCTTTAATGAAACTACCAACCCTCTAAAACTTTGAAATGGCTCTACATTAATGTCTGAACACAGACTGGATATTACAGACAGGAAGGGCAGAGCATTTGACATATTATTTTTTTTATTTTTATTTTTTAATACAAAGTTAAATGCACTATGCAATGATAATAGTAAACAGTATTATGCTACACATTACCTCATTATGTACATGTTCAATTTAATGAGTTAATTTAAAAAAAATCTAAACAATAATTGTTAAATAAATATACAAATGCAACACTTTAAATTAATGATTAGATTTAAAAAATAATTTGATAAAAAAAGGCCTTTAACTTGTAATAATAACAACTCACAATATAACTATTTTTATGCCTTTTTGTCAGCCTTGGTGAACATAAGCAACTTCTTTTAAAAAATATTTTTTTATGAAATGTAATAATGTCTCAATGAAAAAAAAAATGTTATTAACTTATATAATTGGTTCATTCATCACTCTAAAAATGGAAACTGGTCATGCTGAGCACATGTTATGAGTTTTGTTATTCTACGCTGGGCCTGCTGTTGTACACTGGGAAATATATCAAGAGTTAATTTGCAAAAACAGATAAAATCAAAAATCATGCTTTTCCATCGTGCATCCCAATTAATCTCAATCAAACTGCAGTTGTGTTATTTTGATTAAGCTAGCTAGCTAACACAATAAAACATAATAAAAACATGACAACATAAAAAAAACACCTGTTTTTGCAAATAAACTCATACTGTTCATATGTCAACCATGTATTCCAAAGTACAGTACACTGCATAAATAGACTAGTACAGTAGAATGATATTCCAAACATAGCCCTAATGCGTTCTTACCAACTAGGTCACGCTAACCGAACATGAGGCTCCCTTGTGGGACATTAGTGAGGTCAGATGGACACGGGGAAACCTACCTGCTCATCACTACGATGGTAGTCATTGTCCTCCTCTGCTTTCTCGTCTCCTGCTTCCTTATTGGCTGTATCTTCTGATTTCAGGTCACCTGGTAAAGAAAAATGTAAAAGAAAATTAACAAGACGGTTCCCAGACAACCATGAGAATCACTGTTTTTGTGCATCTCCATGCATCCAAAATTCTGCTTTCAAAATAATGTAGAAATAAAAACACATGCATTTCTTTCCAAACATCATCTTTGCATTTTAAAACAATCAATGTTCATAATTCGTAACTAAAGATTAGTTAATTTCCAGAATAAAAATTTCCAGATGATTTACTTACCCCCATGTCATCCAATATATTCATGTCTTTCTTTCTTCCATCAAAAAGAAATTAAGGCTTTTGAGGAAAACATTCCAGGATTTTTTTCCATAGAGTGGACTTCAATGGGAATCAAGGCGGATGAAGGTCCAAATTGCAGTTTCAATGCAGCTTCAAAGGGCTCTACGTGATCTCAGCCAAAGAATAAGGGTCTTATCTAGTGAAACGAATGGTAATTTAAAAAAAAAATAATAATAATACAAAACCGACATACTTTTTAACCACAAATGCTCATCTTGCACTTTGTGCAATGCATAGTCACGTTAGAAAGGTCACGAGTGATGTGGGCAGAAGTACCGACCAAGTGTTTACAAAAGCAAACTTGCAAAGCAAGTCAAACGCCCTTTACAAAAAAAGGTTAAACAACGTTGTCAGGCGATTTTGAAGTTGGAGGAGAAAATGAGATGGAGTTGTTCACCCTACCCTACCTTTTTGAACCGAAATAGATGAAGAACTAACAGCACATGACCTTTCCAACATGAACGAATCCAGCAGATCGTTGAAACTGCAGTTTGGACCTTCAACCTGTTGGCCACCATTGAAGTCCACTATATGGAGAAAAATCCTGGAATGTTTTCCTCAAAAACCTTAATTTCTTAACAACTGAAGAAAGTAAGACAAATTATCAGGAAATTTTTATTCTGGATATGAACTAATCCTTAAATATTCTAAGAATTCTCAGAGCTGGAATTATATTGAGTACAAGTTTGTGACTCTGGGAAGAGTTTCTTCATTACACAGTGAAGAGACATTCATCAAACACAAAAAAAGCCAATTATCTCAACCTGTTCCCCCACGCATTTGCTAGTCTCCAAAACAAGTCTGCATCTCATCAATAGAAACAGATTAATTTGTGATTCAACCTGCCCAAAGAACGCTTCAACACCTCAGACAGGCAGACAGCTGCCCACTGATCAGGTCAGAAACTAGGGCTGCATCTCATTACAGATTTATGGAAGCCTAAAAATACTCTGCTTTATTAATATTGATGAGAGGGATTCAATGTAACCTATACTACCATTCAAAAGTTTGGGGTTTGGTGATTTCTTTAATTTTTTTTAATAAAATCAATACTTCTATTTAGCAAAAAAACTGTGACATTTATAATGTTGCATCACAGGAATAAATTGCATTTGAAAAATGTATTAAAACAGAAAATTGTTGAGAATATAAGTTTTTTTTTTTTCTGTGGCTGTTGACAGCACAGTTGTCAATACAGTTTAACTATTAATAATTTACATTTAAATCCTTAAAGCATCATTTTATTAAATATCAACAAAATTGGCCAATGCAGGATGGAATTAGATACACATGACCAATACAGTCGAGTATGGTTGACTTATTTTACTGCATTTCAACCGAACGACTGTCCACACACCCTCATGATTTTGTATGAGGGGCTGTCAAACATAACCATGACATTGTCATTGCATCACCAGAAATCTCAACTGCAGTAATGGGAAAGGGAAAGAGATTTCGTGCATCTGGACGAAGCGCAGTCTGGGTTCAGTCATTCTTAAGCCTTGACTGCGACAGCGATGGGTTCTTCCCAGGACACTCCGAATATCCTTGCCGATAGTTAAAATGTTCCCCGACTGGGAAAAAGTTCACGGAGTCTGAGCTAATCTGCGGCAAGCAGACTGTGAAGGAGCGAAAAAGCAAGGCTTCCAGCAAAATAAGTTTCGTTAGGGTGGTTAATAGACAGGGTGCCGCTATAAAGCTGTCCGGGATGAGGTGGACAAGCTCAGGTAGCAATTTTACCATGCTTTCCGGAAGGGTGACTTCTTTTTCAAGCTTGGCAACAGTCTGGTTAATATCCACTGTGATGGGATCTGAGAAGCAAAGTCAGGCCTCTCTAAAAATCACATTTACAAAAGCACACCTGTGACACCAAACCAGAAAAGCATTTTCGACGCTAATAAAACTCATAAATAAAGACTGTCATGCTTTGCGTGTATTTGTAGGCAGGTAATGTAGTAATGCAGTCAATTACATCATCATTTTACCACGTGCCTCTCCTTGCGGTTCAGTTTTGATAGTTCTGTGAAGTGCTTGAGGACTGAAGACTTCAAATGAAGTACTATTCAGAAAAACAGGTCTACTAAACTAGCTGAGACAATGTGGAACAAGAGACCACTTACGTCTGAGCCTTATTTACTACAATGCATGAATCCAGCCATTACGACTGCTGACTCAACCTGCCTGAGGGCCAGTATTTGCACAGACTTTATCACAATGCACAGTCCTGAAAGATGAAAAGAGCAAGATACTGCCTGGGTTTAGATGATTGTTTCCTCAAACAAAAGTGAAGGGGCTGTTTACCACCAAATAAACTGAAATAAAGTGCTTGTTTTGAGTCTAGAGGCTTTCAAACACTCTTCCTTAACAGCTCCTTTAGACTATAAATTTATGTTAGAAAAAAGACTCCATTTCAGTAGTAAGAAAAAACACTGAGATTAGAAAAAGCATCCAAACGTAAATCTGTACGCATTACAGTAATGAAGAATCATGGGGAAATATGCTTAACTACCATGAAAATGATGTCAATCTGCAGTCCCTCAATATGCAAATGATAATTTTGTATTTTTGGTGGAAGGAGTGGTGAAGTGTGACATAGACATGTTTTTTAAAGATTTAAAGATCTTTAAAGACACACTGTCCCACTTCCACTGTGATCTTAGATGGACTGTACCACCTACAGTAGTTAAAGAGAGTTGGGACGTACCATTGCGCTGAGAGTCCAGGTGGGTTTTCATGTTACATAGCTCTCCTTTGATGTCTCCAGGCACCTCCATGCCTAACTTCTGATAGAATTCTCTCTGTTTCTTCATCTCCGCTGTACACAAGAGAGCACGGACGAAAAATTAAAGGCTTACTGTTAAAATCTTACATGCCATAAGATGCTTCATAAAATAAGCATTACACAAGGAAAATACGATCCGATACTGAGGATATTTTTGCTACCAGTAGCATGGCCAAAAAAACAAATTATCGATTTGTTGTTTATGCCAAAAATCATTAGGATATTAAGTAAAGATCATGTTCCATGAAGATATTTTGTAAGTTTCCTGCTGCAAATATATAAAAGCCTAACTTTTGATTAGTAATATGCATTGCTAAGAACTTCATCTGGACACCTTTAAAGGCAATTTTCTCAATATTTAGATTTTTTTTGCACCCTCAGATTCCAGATTTTCAAATAATTGTATCTGGGCCAAATATTGTCCTATCCTAACAAACCATACCATCAACTGAAAGCTTTTAGACGATGCATAAATCTCAATTTCAAAAAAATTGACCCTTATGATTGGTTTTGTGATTCCGGGTCACGTGCTAAAACACAAATAAATAAAAAATAAAAAGACAAACCTTCTTGCAGTCCTGGCACCAACTTGTAGACAATATCTTGCATTGTTCGGTCATGGCTGAGGAAAAGGGAAACACAATAATGAATATAATTTATTCAAACAGTATGCATTATTACACAAAGAAACACAGCTGAAGGACAAGAAAGAAAGGCACAAAAGAGAACACCAAGAAAACTGCAATTCGCATTTGCATTCAGCGGGCATGTTTCCTCATAACTATGATTGTTAATTAGCATATAGTGTAGTTCCTCCTCGTTTCTCTAATTCTCCTGTGACTGGCGGGTCCCAGGGCTCGGAGGTAAAACCTATTAAGCGTGTGTTGACATGTTCATCTCTGTGGCGCCTCTGGTACGGCTACCCGCCTCCGAGAACATGTTACCATGCCACAAAACCCACGAGCGCCAGTTCCAAGCAGCCAACAGCCAAAACAAGCACCCGCTTAGAGATTCACAGCTTTTGTTGTGTAGCTTATACTTTCTAGGACACTGTAAATGAACTCATGAAACATGTCAAGAAGGTTTACATGAGGACTTAAAGAAATCTGCCTGCATTGTGCTGTCATTTTAATGAAAATTAAGAACATTTACTTCAAATTTTCATTACTGTAATAAAAAAAAACAAAAAAAAAAAAAAAACATAATAGCAGTATTAAAGGGTTACTCCACCCCAAAATACTTTTTTACACAAAGAAAAAAAAAAAAATGAACGATTTTATTCAACAATCCGTCTCCGCCGTATCAGCGTAGCACCATTTTGGAGAGTATCCGCTGGACGCAAACTGCGCACGCCGTTCTGTGTCAGATGCGTTTTCTTCATATATTTATTTTCTTCATATATTTATTTAAAAGTATTCTCGTTGCTTCATAAAATTCAGATTGAACCACTGATGGCAGATGGACTATTTTGATGACGTCTTTCATACTTTTCTGGGTCTTGACAGTGGTATTTACTTGGCAGTCAATGGGACAGTTAAAAGGCTCACGGTTTGCATCCAAAATATCTTAAATTGTGTTCCAAAGATGAATGAAGCTTTTACGGGTTTGGAACGACATAGGGGTAAGTGATTAATGACAAAATTTTCATTTTGGGGTGGAGTAACCCTTAAAAGCACTTACACCACTTTCCACTGAGATTGTAAGATGGCGGGCCCCTGTAAAGTGACTGAAACCCTGCAACAGGAGGTTGTCCAGACGAAGGCCAAAGTGAAGTGTAGTTTATTTCTGTTGTGTCAAAGTTTAATTCTCAGCAGTCATTAATCCAATCTTCAGTGCCACATGATCTTTTAGAAATCATTCTAATATGCTGATTTGGAGCTAAAAAGAACAATTCTTATTATTATCAATGTTAAAAAAAAAAAAAAACTATAATTTTTTTCTGGATTCTTTGATGAGAAGCAAGTTCTAAAGATTGATTTCTCGAAAATTGCAGGTTTACGACACTAATTCATATAAGTCCCCCAAAAAGGCTGGTTGCCCACGTAAGACAAATGCATGAGAAGACAGGATAATGCAGAGACTCAATGGGCAATTGGTTCAACACTGCAGCTGTAATTGCTATAGCTATTGCAAATACACACACACACACACACACACACACACACACACACACACACACAATGAAAGTGCACATTCAGTCTGACTTCTCTTAAACATGCCGAGACAGATCACTACGCTGTTCAGCACTGACCTGGAGAGCAATTTCAGCTGCAGTGTTGAATCGATTCCCCATTGAGAGTCTCTGCATTATCCCACCTTCTTTTTTTTTTTTTTTGTAATTTATTCCTGTTAGGTCAAAGCTTAATTTTCAGCAGTCATTAATCCAGTCTTCAGTGCCACATGATTCTTTAGAAATCATTCTAATATGCTAATTTGGAGCTTAAGGAACATTTATTATTATTATCAATGTTAAAAACAGTTGTGCTACTCAAACTAATATTATTTTTTCAGGATTCTTTGTTGAGAAGCAAGTTCAAACAGCATTTTATAACATTATAAATATATTTTCTGTCACTTTTGATCAATTAAACGTGTTCTTGCTGAATAAAAGCAATCATTTCTCTAAAAACAAAACAAAATTAATCATCATAATAAAAATAATGTCACGATGTGAAAAAACATTCATATGCATTTTTTTTATTTTTGAGATTTTTGGGTCTAGTTCAGTCCACAAGCCCTTGTGGCAGATCAGTTCCTTTTAATAGCACATAATGACTCAGACCAGTTGGAAACTGATCTTAGATCTGCACTCGTGCCACTTTGAGAATACAGGCCACATTCTGTGTCAGAGTCCAGCTCGCTGTTAGCTGATCTGCTCCCTGAGGGCACGATGAGAGAGACAGAGAGACAGAGAGAGATCAGGATTGCAAGACAGCGGAGCACCTGCGTCCCTGGTGCACAGCCAGAGCCGCCACCTGTTCCCAAATCCCAGCAGCCTGGCAGGGAAGGTAGAGGTCCAATTAGCCACCACCGAGCCTCCACAGAGGGGGCCAGAAGGCCTGGTGGTGAGGGGGTGACTGGCATTTAGCTAGCTGATCAACAAAAGCTCTGTTTTGTGTGTGTGGGTGTATGTTTGCGCAAGTGTGAGAAAGAGCTGAGGATCAATGAGCTGCCACTGTTAATACAGACAAATCCAGTTTTCATTCACGATCAAACAGTGTGGCTCATAAACACTGCAGTGTTAAACTAAGGTCAGATTAATCATGCGGAGAGGGAGCCGAGCTGGTTTGATGGCGTACGACGTAATGTAACTGACCCCGAACTCTTATATTGTCTCTTCTTCTCGTATCCCACAAGGCTTTCATCTACCAGCAGAGATGGGGCGACTCTTTTCCGCCCCATTCAGAAGGAAGCACTGGGACCGTGGTGAATATTTAATGTGTTTGGAAATTGTTTCTCATCAGCGAGCGACTGCAAGCTTCTATGTTGCTAAATGACAATTATGAAAGAGCTGGCATCCGGCCCAGCACACCAGCGGATCCATCAGACACAGAGGCACCGCTGCTCAGGGGGCAGATGGACGCCACACCCCAACAGTTTACATACACCTACACACCGAGCGCATCTGCGCATCTCTCAGCAGCAGTTTTTGCTCATAGCATAAAAAGGTGAAGGCCTTTTCCTGTTGAAACAGGAAGTTTGAGTCAGAGATAGAATTGCAAAAGGCTTGTTTGGTCAACTCCTAAAAGTGCACATGCATACAGATGACCCAAAGCTAACATAAGTTTATAAATAAGATAAGTTTTTGCCTCTCATTTTATGTAAGCCTATAAGATTTTTATATATCTAATATTGTGTGACAGGCAAAAATCATCTCTCAGGAAAAGCCTGATCACTTAAAGGGATAGTTCACCCAAATATTTAAATTCTATCATTAATTACTTACCCTCATGTCGTTTCAAACCTGTAAGAACTTTCATCTTCAGAACACAAATTAAGATATTTTTGATGAAATCTGAGCACTTTCTCAATCTTCATAGACAGCAAAGTAACTGACGTGTTCAAGGCCCAGAAAGGCAGTAAGGTCATCATTAAAATAGTCAATGTGACATCAGTGGTTCAACTGTAATATTATAAAGCTACAAGAATACTTTGTGCACAATGAAAACGAAAATAACGACTTTATTCAACCATTTCTTCTCTTCCATCTCAGTCTTCCACGCACGTTCGCAAAAGTACCATGACGTATGCTTGACATGCTGCTGAGGCAGGAACTGGCATTCTGATGACCCTTTCATCCGTTGCAAGAGAGTTTACAGGTTTACAATGACACTAATTCATTCAAGTTCTCCAAAAAGGCTGGTCATCCACATAAGACAAATGCACAAGAGGACAGGATAATGCCGAGACTCTCAATAAGGGAATGGGTTCAACACTGCAGCTTACCTTCATAAAATTAAGGTTGACCCACTGATGTCACATAACTATTTTAACAATGTCTTTACTAACTTTCTGTGCCTTAAACGTGTCAGTTGCTCTTGGATTTCATCACAAATATCTTAATTTGCGTTGCGAAGATGAATGAAGGTCTTACCGGTTTGGAATGACATGAGGGTGAGTCAGATTTTCACTATTTTTTACTGCATTTTTGACCAAATAAAAGCTTGCTTTTTAAAAAATCTAAAACAAATGTGTTGTGAATGTGTCTACAAAGTGCATTTTCTATGATGTGCCCTCTTTAAAATGACACAGCATGCTTCAATTGTTTATGCACAGCGCCCCCAGAGGTCACTTCCTTCTATGGCCACTTCCTTTCAAACCATAAAAAACATGAACATCTAAAAAGGTGCAACATTTGGAATGATAAATAAACACCCTGCAGTTGTAATCTTGACTTTCCATGTGGCAGCCCTACCCTGATTCACGGTCTGGATTTGTAGCAAACCTGCAGCCGATGGTTTATCACAGCTGCTGCCCTTAAAATGACATCGTGCGGAGCAATTCAGTTCCAGAAGTGCGTAAAACTTTCAGGTCACATCAGCAGATGTTTTCTCTGGGATGTGTTTACCGGAGAGGAACGCTGCACCCTGGACATCAATAATTCACCCTTCGACAAAGACAGCTGGAGGGAGCCACGTCACCTTTAAATGCCCACGTGGCTGCACGACATGCAACTAACATGCACAGAAACAAGCAGTCAAAGACTACGCTATTCACCGGTGTGCCTTGATGGACCCCTGCTGGGCTGCTCTGGGGTTTACATTGATTAAGATGTGTTTGTCTACTGCGGTAAACTCTTACCCAATGTACTGCAGTGGATGGCTCTGGTGAATGACAATCCGACATGTGGGACACGTGTTGTTTTCTTCTAGGTACTTCACCAAACAGCTCCTGCAGACTATATAAACAAACACACAATTTAGACACTTTTAGTAAGTTGATTCATTCTGTACACATCACAATAGAAGTCACAATGATAGTTACACTGATTTCCAAGAGATAAGAATGTTTAAATGACTCAGCACAAACCCAGAGGCAAAAAATAAATAAATAAAACAAATAGCCCTTCTAGTTTTATGACTCAAACTACAAAAGTGCTCTTGATCTGTGGCACAATGACTCCCTCTAGTGTTCAATTCAAACACTGCTGTTTAAAGCAACAAAACCTGATGTAACAGGCTAGTGATCGCTTGACATGATGTATTTAAAGGATTAGTTCACTTCAGAATTAAAATTTCTTGATCCAAGATGTTCCTGTCTTCCTTTCTTAAGTCGAAAAGAAATTAAGGTTTGAGGAAAACATTCAAGGATTTTTCTCCATATAGTGGACCTCAATGGGGATCAACGGGTTGAAGGTCCAAATTGCAGTTTCATTGCAGCTTCAAAGGGCTCTACACAATCCCAGCTGAGGAATAAGGGTCTTATCTAGTGAAACGAATGGTCATTTTCTAAATAAAAATAAAGAAAAACATCACGAATTACGTAGTCACATTAGAAAGGTCACGTGTGATGTAGGTCGAAGTACTGACCAAGTGTTTACAAAGCGAACGTGCAAAGAAAGTCAAACTCCCTTTATAAAGAAACTGTAAAACAACGTTTTCGACCCAGCCTTTTTGATCCAAAGTACACAGAAGAACTAACCATATGCGACCTTTCCAACGTGATAACGTAAGGCGTGAAATTGTAGACGCGCATCGTAGAGCTAGCACAAGATGAGCATTTGTGGTTAAAGGGGTCATCAGATGCAAAGTTCACTTTTGCATGTTGTTTGAACATTAATCTGTGTTGGCAGTGTATGTACAAACCTACCCTATAATGATAAAAATCCATGCAGTGGTTTTTAATTAATCTGTAAAAATAATATCCCCTTTTTCAAATTGAGCTATTCTCAGATGCCTGTCGGTGTGGCATCACACGATAGTTGATTGACATGAGCGTCTTACCTCAGACCTGCCTTAAATCAGCTGTAACAGTCGACCTCCATTGTTTCGATGCCGGAGCAGGGATGCAAGTTACACAAGAATATCTCAGATTGAGCAATTGAGGTGTTGTGTTACTGGAGGTAATAATGAACATAGCGGTCTTCATTTAGTCCCAACATCTGAGCCGCTGAAGATGCAGTGGATTACGTTTGTTTGTGAAGGGAATGCATCTCCCGATCTACATATATCCATCTATGTTCACGCAAATCATTTGTGATCCAGCTTTACCTACAGCAGAAGTGAGTATAAGGGTTTTTTTATGAATCTTTGCGATCGCCTTTCCTAATAACGTGCTAGTTAGCAAGTTTAGCGGCTAAAGTAAACAAGCTTGTCACTCCACAGAGAGAAGAGAGGGGCAGGGCGAGCAGAGCTCATTAACATTTAAAGCAACCTCGACCAGAACAGGATGATTTTTGCAGACCTGATTTTGGCAAGGTAAAAAGGGTGTTGTTTTACACTACCATTGAGAATTATAGACTTTTCTTTAAGACCCTAAAGAATCATATTGACTTGTGGAAAACGGGCATCCGATGACTCCTTTAAAAAGTATACCAATTATTATATTTTTTTTTTTTTTTAGAAAATGACCAAGCGTTTTGCTAGATAAGACACTTATTCCTCAGCTGGGGTCATGTAGAGCTCTTTGAAGCTGCATTGAAATTGCAATTTGGACCTTCAATCCACTGAAATCCACTATATGGAGAAAATTCCTGGAATGTTTTCCATGACCTTAATTTCTTTTCGACTGAAGAAAGAAAGACATGAACATCTTGGATGACACGGGTAGGTGAGTAAAGTATCAGGAAATTCTAATTCAGGAGTCAACTAAATCTTTTGATCCGAAAAATAAAAATTCTCTTCACTTATGTTTTTGCTGTTCAAACCACATGACTTTCACAAAAGGAGATTGTGAGTCAGATCCTTTTATCGAATCTGTCTGTCTGGTTCACAAAAAATGTTAATCACTGCGACTGCAACATCGAGCCAGTGAGTTGAACCTGAATCAATCCGATTCATGAACAAATCATTGGGAGCAGTCACTTTATGTTCTTTATAATGACAAGAGTATCCAGGATGTTCTTTGCAATCCACCATTTATGGACCATAAAATAAAGAGTCTTAAGGGTGTAGTTCACTTTCAGAACAAAAGTTTACAGATAATGAACTCACCCCGTTGTCATCCAAGATGTTCATGTCTTTCTTTCTTCAATCGTAAAGAAATGACGTTTTTTGAGGAAAACATTTCAGCAATTCTCTCTATATAGTAGACTTCAATGGTGCCTGCGAGTTTGATCTTCCAAAATGCAGTTTAAAAACAGGTTCAACAGGCTCTAAACGATCCCAGCCGAGGAATAAGGTTAATAACGATTTTGAAGTTGGAGGAGAAAATGAGATGGGAGTTTTTCGACATACCCTAACTGTATTGAACCGGACTGCACAGAGTACGCATGTGCATGGCAGAGCCAGACAAGATGAGCATTTGAGGTTTAAAAGTATTTAAATTTGTATTTTTTAAAAAAAAATGACTAATCGTTTCACTAAATAAGACACTTATTCCTCAGCTGGGATCATCTAGAGCCCTCTATAGCTGCATTGAAACTGCCCCATAGAAGTCCACTATATGGAGATAATTCCTGAAATGTTTTCCTCAATAAACAATTTCTTTAAGACTGAATAAAGAAAGACATGAACATCTTGGATGACAACAGGGTGAGTACATCATCTGCAAATTTTTGTTCTGGAAAAGAACTACTCCTGTAAAGGTGAATGAACGAGTAAGTCAAATTGCAATTTTTTGAGTAAAGCACCGCTTCTGCATACAGTATATATATATATAACTGTAGACAATCCAGATTCTAAATGTAATTCATAACTGAAATAAAGACTAGATATTGGTGTAGAAATGGCACTTACAGGTGTGTAAGCACTCAGTGACCGTGGTGGCGTCGATCAGGTACCCCTCGCACAGACGACAGGTGATGTGAGCATTGATGTCCCACAGTTTAATCTTCCTGGTTAACATCTCGGGGTTCTGGATGTGAAAGAGAGAGAGAGAAAAGAGAGGTTAGAGCATTTCACAAAACCACAATGCAAACCTCAGGCTGAAAAATCAGGGGTCAAAAGGGTGATCTCATAGGTCACTAGGGTCAACCCTATAAACGCAACTATTACATCAAAAAAAAAAAAAAAAGCTTAAAAAAAAACAAGTGTTAGTTTCATTTCATGTTTTAAGTGAAGTCACATTTTTCTTTTGGTTAAATTGTAGTCTCCACTTTAAAGACAAAGTATGTTGTTTGTTTAGGGACGTCCAATGTGAAGCAGCCAGACGACTATATTGACCAGACACGTTTTCCAGTGAAGTACAATCTGTGTCAGGACACATGATGCTCATATTCAATACAGATTAAACAGATTATTCACCACTCCAATGGCCCACTGGAAAGAAAATAATTAGATCTATGTTGCTTCAATATTTGGGATTCAGCTTTTAAAGAAAATTTGTGAATATTTAATGTAGCGAATGATCAGAGATTGCCTGAAATCCCTGTTTTAATATACAAATCAATTTTGATATTTTTATTAAATGAAGTACACAAACATTACACAAACGTTAACATTAAAGTCAACAGACTCCATTTACTTCCCTGTCCCTGCGCATTGTTTGTCAGTGCATGTTATTCCAGATTTAAAGGATTTTTCTATAATAATTTTTCTATAAAAAATAAACGTTCATTCATTCTAAATTATAAATATGTCTAAGTAGCATTTTAATTACGAATTATTATTTTTATTTTTTTTTAATAATATGCACTGTTAACTAAAATCAAACTCTGAATACTGTACACATTAGAGCTGATTGGAACGGAAATTGCTGCAAAAAAGTGTGTAGAAGATGAAAGAGAGACACTGCTAGCACCACAATGACGCTAAATGTGTTCACTAAGGCATAACCACAGGTGTTTTATGTTATGGCACTTCCTCATAAAAGATTTTCAAACCTCACTCATGAATTCAGCCAGCAGCCTTGTTGCAATAGCATAATCAGTGTAGTGCAGTGTCAAATGAGGACAGGAAACTGCTACGGGCTGCAGTGAATATTACGCTCTCACATTAGTGGGCTTCAATAAAAGTTGGAGCTTCAAAGCCATTCATTTACCCATAAGTCTAAATGCATTATTCTGAGGAAAAAGTTACATCCAAGTATTAAAAACTCATTACACAAATATCGTGGATGTCTCCAAACAGAATTTTTAGTCAACAACATGCTTAGCATAGACAAACTGCTACATGGTATGACTGCTGCAGTTTTTGAATTAAACAAGGAAAAAAAAAAAAAGACGTTTGTGACCTCCAACAGAGGACATGAATATCAATGAATAAAGTCTTAAAGGGATAGTTCACCCAAAAATGAAAATTGTGTCATTAATTACTCACCCTCATGTCATTCAAAACCCGAACACAAATTCATCTTCAGAACACAGACCACAAATTATGATATTTTTGACATGTGCCAGGCCCAGAAACATAGTAAGGACCTCGTTAAAATATTCCATATGGTACCAGTGGTTCAACATTAATTTTATGAAGTTAGGAGAACTACTTTTTGTGTCCTTACTACCTTTCTGGGCCTTGAATGTGGTAGTTGCATTGCTGTCTATGCATGGTCAGAAAGCTCTCGGATTTCATCAAAAATATTTTAATTTGTGTTCTGAAGATGAACGAAGGTCTTACAGGTTTTTAATGACACAAGGGTGAGTGATTACTGATAGAATTTTCATTTATGGGTGAACTCTTTAAATTTCAGAATATAAAAGAATATAATCTATGAATACAGCACACAAGTCATATGGATTACTTTTACTGGACCTTTAGAAGAAGTATAAAATCACCATTTACTTTTGTTTAATAGAATCAGAAGCTTAGACATTCTGCACAACATCTCTATTTATGAAGAGAGAAAATAATGGGAAACAGAACACATAATGGAAATTTTGGGGTCAAACATTTAAAATTGTTAAAAGGAATATTCACTCAAAAATGAAAATCAGCTGAAAATGTATTCACCCTCAGGGCATCCAAGACCTTCTGCACTGAATGGGTGTCATCAGAAAGAGAGTTTAAATAACTGAAAGAAACACAACTCCAGTCCACCATTTAACGTCTTTAACGTCATAAACCTGCATCTTTGTAATAAACAAATCTATCAAGATGTTTTTAACTTCAAACCATTGCTTCTGGCTAAAATACAAATCGATCCATAAAATTAAGTCTATCCATTACTTTTTCCAGTGAAAAAGTCATCTTGCCTGAATCAGGAGTGAAAGAGATCAAGCACAGTTTATAAGCGAAAACAGTCCAAAAACAGTTTTAGGGTGTGTTCACACTTGTCATGTTTGGTTCGATTAAAATAAACTCTGGTGCGATTGCTCTGTTAGTGTGGCTTATTTGAGTAAGTGTGAACGTGCCATCTGAACCCTGGTGCGCACCAAACAAGAAGACTGAGACGGCTTTGGTCCGCTTCCAAGCGAACTCTGGTGCGGTTCGAATGAAATATGAACGCAACACGAACCAAATACTTATAAACAAACCAAAAACAGGAAGTAATGACGATGCGATGCTACGCAATATGATTTCACAAAGAGAACAAGCAGTGTATCCAAAACAAAATGAGGGCAAACATGGAGCAACGAGGAGGTAAAGTGCCTTTTATGAGCTCTTTCTGAGTTTGCAGGTGGTGAAAGTAAAATCATATACACACACACACACAAGGTGTACAATAGGTGTATTCAACTTAAAGCGGTGCTGAGCAGACCGATCAGTGAATGTGTACTTTGATGTCATACACCCGCATCGCCACTTTAATTCAAACACACCTTTTCCTTTAATTTGAAGTGATCGGTGAGTTCCGACACAAAAAATATACGTCATTCAACCCGACCAATCACCGATGTGAACACTAAACGGATCAGGGCCAGAACACATGCTTAAACAAATATGTCAGTGGATTTTGATGAGAGAGGACAACAAGGAATGGACTTATTAGACATATTACGATACTTTGGCCAGAAGCTGCAGTTTTAAGTTAAGAAGTCTCTATAATGGGTGTTTATTATGAACACGCAACTTTTTTGTAACTTCACAAGACAATAATCGATGGACTGGAGTTGTGTGGATTACTTGTGAATCACTATGATATTTTTATCGGCTGTTTGGACTCTTATTTTGACGGCACCCATTCACTACAGAGGATTCATTGATGAGCAAGTGATTTAATGCTACATTTCTCCAAATCTGTTCAAACAATTCAACTCTTCTACATTTTGGATGGCCTGAGGGTGAGTTTCTCAACAAACTGTAATTTTTAAATCAGTCCTTTTAAGTCAAATTAAACATTGTGCAGCAAAGGAAGTGATTCACTTACCCCTAATGCCGCCATGTGTCTACTGCTGAGGGTCTGGCAGCCGGGCTTCTTCTGCGAGACACAGGGTGGTGTTAACTCTGCATCCTGTGCTCCACTTCACACAGCTGCAAAAAAAAAAAAAAAAAAAAAAACAGGCATTTATTTATTTCTACACATTTATATACAAAATGATTGCAAGGAAATAGACTTTTCCCCCTTTGCCTTTCCAGAATGTTGTCAGCAAATAATATTTTCCGTTTTGAAAATTAAGCCAAATTGCAAATAGCAAGGAACATTTTCCCCATGTTTTTCCTACAAATGTACTATTTGAGTTACAAAAAAAAAAAAAAAAAGCAGCATCTTTAAGATATAAATGATGTTGATAAAGATATGCGTGATCATGTTGGTGGAAAATATCACTTATACGGATTACAGTTGGCTGACACTTCTCTAAAATGCCCACACATAAGTTTCTTGCTGGCCTGCTTGAGTCCAGACAGAAAGACTCCCGGTTTGGGAGTTTCTGTCTGTTCGCTAGCCTGTGAAATTAGTGCACTTAAACCAAAGACATGAATGTAGGTCATTTAAGGATATGAGTAAGTGTGTATCATCAGATTCACAGCAGAAGCAACAGTTGAACAATTTTAGAGTAGAAGATTGAACTACTCCAGTTTCACTCAGAAATACATCACACTATGAAAGTAAAAATGGTTGTGAATAAAATTATGTTGACTTCAGTAATTCTCTTTGTAAACTTAGACTCTCAACTTCCCAAATTCCAGTTTACGAACTAAACTTCCTGAACAAATCAACAGCAATTTAATCTACCATTGCTGAGGGCGGCACTTTACTTTGTTGTGGTACTATAGTGACATAAAAGAAAACAGATCTCTTTACAATACAGGAAACAGTGCCTATCACAGCCTGCAGACTGGAGCCATGCGAATCTCAGTGGGTTTTAAAATAACATGACCAATAGTTAGATCACTGCCACACAGACTGTCCAACATTTGCTTCTACTATGACATTGGTGCAAATTGAATTAGCTGTTAGTTTGCATTGGGAGCAAAACCATCATGCTTGGGGTTGTACAGGAACTGAGCCGTGACTGGGAACCATCGTATCGCAGCTGTACCACTTAGAGCAAAACCAAACTGACCATACACACAACTTTACATTGTGAAAACACCTTTGAGACTTTGACCAGAGATGGCATGTTTTGTCATGTCCTTATCATTAACCAACTGAAGTAAACGCTCTGCATTTTATCATCATCAAAGTACACAGACAACAAAATAACAAAATCAAACGTGTTATCACGACAAACAAGAATTCCTGATAAGAAATTTCAAGAGAATTTGCAGTCAAGATGCAAATATTTCACAGAAACAATTTAAACCCAAGCTCTTCATTCAATACACTATGTATACACACACTGCTCAGCTAGGCTAATTGACCAGTATTTGGTTATTTCGAAATTACCAATATTAGTCAATGGGTTATACACACATTGTGCCTCATTCATGAATCACGAGCAGAATTAATTTTTGTGTAAATTGTTCATGAAGCCGTTCCGATGTAAACTTTCAAATTCATAAAAATGTTCGTATTTTCAAAAATTTAGTTGGTACAAAAGCTCTTGCCCTCTTTTTGGATTTTTTTTTTTTTTTTTTTTTTTTTGTGCGTGTAGATAACTGTAAAATGCAGCGCTCGTCACTGTCAGTATTCACTCAGCCGTAAATAGAGGAAGGGCGGGACAACTACCAACCAACCAAACCATCCTACTTATACAACGACTGTCTACATCAATGGAGAAGTCAATATTACTGGTTACTGCATTTTTATATTTAATAAAATTCTTAATATTTAGATACTAGTAATATGTTGCCACCGTGGATATTCCAAATCATTGCAACTAAAGCCGGGCTGACACTACAGGATTTTTAGCCCGATTTTGCCCCAATTTTGCCCTCCTGAGAATCGGAGCACCTCGAGCGGTCCCGATGTTCGGCACGGATTATCTGGTAATGCGAGACGTTCACAGATCGAATCTTGCACTTCCCGATCTGCTCTCACACAAATTGGGGCCGCCCCGATCATATCACGGCTATGATTACGCCAGTATTTTCGCAACAGCCAATGCGCGACCGCAAAACAGCTGCTGTCCGGTCTGTTGGATAGTGGAGATGGAGGAAACTGCTTCTTATGTTTTTGTAGTAACACTGTCTGTATAATATGTTGAAAACATACCACAACTGCATGGAGTAAGGAAAGCTCTGGAGTAAACCGTCTCAGATTTGAACATACCAGGTGAGTACATAAAGCTGCTAGTACGCTAGCTAACATATGTAAACACTCCCTCCAGCATGATAATCTCAATAATATCTTGTAGTGTGTGATGCGCCATGATTTTCAAATCTTGTAGTGTGTGCATGTTTAAGATTTCAGGGAAGATAATCTGCATAGATTCTCCTCATGTGTGCGCTGTAACCAGATTTCATAATCGGTTATGAATTTAAAAATCCTGTAGTGTGAGCCAGGCTTAAAGGATAAGTCCACCTCCAAAACAAAGATTCACATATAATGTACTCACTCCCTTGTCATCCAAGATCTTCATGTCTGTCTTTCTTTATTTAAATTACGTTTTTTGAGGAAAACATATCTGCTCTCCATATATCTGCATATCTGCATATCTGTTTTCTCCATATAATGGACTGATATGGTGCCCCGATTTTGAACTTCCAAAAGGCGGTTTAAATGCAGCTTCAAACGATCCCAAATGCGGTTGTAAACAATCCCAGCCGAGGAAGAAGGGTCTTATCTAGCGTAACGATTGGTTATTTTCATTAAAAGACACACAATTTAAATACTTTTTAATCTGAAACACTCATCTTGCCTTGCTCTTTCTGAACTCTGCGTATTCTGACTCAAGACAGTTAGGGTATGTTGAAAAACTCCAATCGTATTTTCTCCCTCAACTTCAAAAATCATTTTAAAATCATCCTACATCGCTGCAGAAGTACCGACACAGTCTTTGCAAAGTGAACATCCAAAGAAGATCAAACACCCTTAACAAAAAAGATAAAACAGCAATATAAGATGATTTTGAAGTTGAGGGAGAACATGAAATGGGAGTTTTTCAACATACCCTAACTGTCATGAACCGTGATGTAGCCATCAGTCCATTATGTAGAGAAAAATGCTGAAATGTTTCCTTAAAATTAATTTCTTTACGACTGAAGAAAGAAAGACACGAACATCTTGGATGACATGGGGGTGAATACATTACATGTGAATCTTAGTTTTGGAAGTGGACTTCTCCTTTAAAGCGTCTTAGCTGTAAAAACGCTGTGCCAACAAAGCATTCTCAAGCGCCACCAGCTGGTCCTTTTCAGAAGAGCGCCGATGGTTTTTTAGCAGGCTAAAAACTCTTTGGTGGAGACACGTTATTGAACATTTATTGTTAGGCATATGGCCTATTAGTCTTTTTTGCATTTATGCAATATACTGGAGCCAAACCTGAGAAAGTAGACCAGAATATTCTACTGCGTTCCTGGACACGCAAAATGCGTAGCTGTAATTCATAGGCGGTGACAATGCTAATTATGAATGAGCGTGCACGAGCGCCCCATTTACAAATTATTAGAATTCATTAACATACACGTTTAACTCGGACGTTTATGAAGCGTTTGTGAATCTGGAGGAAAGTTTTCAGCAAGGTCTGTTTTATGCACAAATTACTCAGAAGTTTCATGAATGAGGGCCATTGTTTTCAAATATTTTTGCGTAAATTTTGAGTAATAATTGTGTTAAATTCACTCTAATACATATAGTGACAATATTACAGCTAATAATAACAAAATTAGTGCAAACTTTAAAACTAAATATTACAAAACACCGTAACTTACAGAAATAAGCAGAAATAAAACAATGGTATGCAATGTATCACAGGAATTTCTAGAAACATCTTTTTACTAGGGCTGGGTAAAAAAAAACAAAAACAGATTTATTGATTTTAATCGATTCTCATTTTTTACGAATCGAACTATATTGATTCTTAAATGGCCAAAATTTTCAGTTAATGAACAGGACATCGTAGCACACCTTCAATCCAATAAATTGCAATAAGCTTTGTGCTTTGTCTCAGATTTCAAATTTTGTCTATTACAGTATTAAAACAATAAATACTGTTTTGCGCTGTTTAATGTGGATCGACAGATCGCTGTAGCGCCTCAGTTCAAAAGAAGAGGCAGCGAGAAGCGTGAACTGGTCATCTCCTCCTCCACTTTAATACTAGTTTTAGCACAAAATAAACATAAATGAACATCTGAAAGTATGTTAAAAGAATGAGCACAATGTACCAAAATCTGTATTCTGTCTGATGTAATCACTCAGTCAGTGCTTCAACCATGGAAAAACATCAATATAACAGCGTGCAAACAATAAATGTCACATAACGTCACATTTACCTCACAAAAGACATATTCGGGGACCATACGCTTGTTTTTTTTAGCTAAAAAAATTAACTCTAGAGAAGAGAATTTGCAAAATATATGCACCATATAACATATTCATGATCATTTTTACTGTTCTTCAATATTTAATTTATGATTGAATAAATCCTTCAAGTTTTTAATGACAGCCACCATTTAAATGTTTAATATTTCAAAAAACGAACTGGAGTAGAAATATAATTATGTAAATGTAACTTTATTATTATAAGAACTTAATTGAGTGTCATTTGTATACAAATCAGTTAATTTTAACCCCTAATATTATAACGTAGTACCAGCTGACTCTCGTGTATGTTTTACAGCATTAGTTGAGATATTTTTTTTCCTTGAGAAAATTTGCCATGTAATGTACCTGTTATACATCCTAAATAATCGATACTGAATCAAAAATCAAATCACAAGCATGTAAATAGAATTTAAATCGAATCGTAAAATGTCTCAATACCCAGCCATACATTTTACAAAATGTATGTTGTAACTCATGTTTTTACTTGCAGAAAAAGTACAGCAACAACAAAATTACGTTATACACGTCAACAAATTAGTTATTTAGCTAGTTATTATGTTATGGTAACTTACAGTTAAGCAATTAACAGCTTTTTTCTGCATTTTTCTTTCTGTAAAAATGATTTATAGTTTACATTTAAAAGGGTAGTTCACTCAAAACTTTTTTTTTTTCTTATGGTCATGCTGTTTCAAATGCATATTCTCGTTTTTTGAATACAAAAGAACAAACTTCACACTTCTCTTTTCTGTACAACGACACTAACTATGGCCAAGGTCAGCGTGTTTTGTTGTGTTCTTATCATAGTGAAAAACATTACACAACATTATTATGTTTTTAGGAGCTAAAAAGATATGGTCACAACAAGCCGTCATTGAAAAAAAAGAGGAGTGTGATTTGTGTTTACCTCATGAAGCTAAACTGTTTGATATAAAAAAAAGTCAAATAAACCAGCCATTTTATACAGCACAGCAGAATAAATCTGAGAGCTGTCTAAACCTCTCAGCCATTACACATACAGTCAAAGATTATCACAAATTCAATCTCAGCTCAAGCTTTCTACAAGAGAAACCAAAATCCACATTCAGCCAGGACACACAGTGGAGTTTAAGAACAGAAACTTCCTTGACGAATGGGCAGCACTCGAGCAAGTGGTCGAGTCATAGGCAATGCCCTTAACTGACCTTAAATAAAAGGCGTCTCATATGCCACAGGTGAATATGGTTTTCATAACAGGGTGTGTCAGACGTTCTTATAGAAAGCGTCCAGCAGTAACACCTTTCGCCCAGTTTCTCACACATTTACTGCTACAAAGGATCCGCTGTTATCCGTCAGCGGCTATTGAAGTGCTCTGGGAGACGGCCGGGCACACAGACGCTGCCAGCTGTATGAAGCGCTCTGTGAGGAGCTAATGAGGCGCCACAGTATGACAGACTTACTAAGCGGAGCAGTTTTGTCTCTGGAAAAATGGGTTTGTATGTGACCCCAACGCTTAAATGAACACGGCCCGGCAATCAGACAAAAATAGTGGTTCACGGTTGTTACAAACAGTCTTTTATAGCCTGGCGCTAAAAAAAAAAAATCATCAATTGAGGAGTGTCGGGTCTGTTTGAGGAGCCGGGAGAGACTCTACGCCTACAGAGCCGGACTATAAGATTGCTGAACAATTGAGATTTACTGATGTCATTCAGCAACCTGATAATACTGCTTTTCAGAGTGCAAGAACACCTGGCCTAATGAATTATTAAATGACAAATTCAATAAACCCTTACAAAAAAAAAGTATAGTGGCGGTACCGTGGAACAGCAATGATGTCAGATTGTAAAAACTTTGATATGATGAGTGATTGAATGCTTAAATTTGCACGGTAGTCCAAGGTACTTTCAAGAAAAGCATGGCACCATGTCCAAAAAATACATTTTTATAAGTAAAGCACAAACATTACATTATTATTAAGTAATGTACTGCTGCCTTAAAATTTTAAGTTCTGTCAACTAAAATAAGTTTATTCAACTTGAAATGTTAAGTTGTACTAAGTAACAACTTAGATATTTGAGTTTGCTAAACTTAACAGATGGGTAAGTAACCCAGCTGCCTTAACATTTTAAGTTGATTCAACTCAAATATCTAAGATGTCACTTAGTATAATTTAACATTTCAAGTTGAATAAACTTTTTTTGAGTTGACTGAATTTAAAATTTTAAAAGATTTTTTACAGTGTACACCTAAAATGCACATTCAGATATAATCTGACCCCAGTTACTTTCTTAATATACATTGCTTGTCTTGTATGTCAATTTATCAATGCACATCAAGTCACATTACAGTATAAATTGATTAAAAAAACCTTGTTTCCAAAGTTTTCACAAAATTCATACCATAACCAAAAAAAAAAAAAAAAAAGAAAGACGCTGGTCTAGGAAGTCAGACCGACAGAAAATTACAAACAATTTTAAATATCTCTAGAAACCTAAATTTTTAAGCAACTCGATGAAAGTCCAGCCGAGTATACTGTAAAAAATAAAAGTGTTATACAAACAAACTGAACCTTGTTACTCCAGTAGCCAATTGGAAACGGCCCAAGCCACAATTTCTAGTTTAAATACTTAATCAGAACCGATGGTGTGAAAAGTATTTCAACACACAAGCCGTTTAGCAAAAATATTTTTCTTGAGATAAGGAAGTGTAGATGTGGTAACCATTTCATAAGCACAATAATTGATGTGGCCTCATTACCACACATTAGGATGTGCATTAATTTTAAATAATTCAACAGTCTATCAGTGTATTCCTAGTATATACTTTCTTATCAGACTTATCTTGCTGTACATCTACCAAAAAAGAGTGACCTTTGCAATACTGACCCAGATCTGAAAGCATCACCACCGAAAAATTAATAAGTTCATCAGACAAGGCGGCAGTAAAATCCCATATCTCTTAAATTCCAGCAGTTAACCTCATTAAAAAACATCAAAATCACACTTAATCTGAGTTCATCGGCTTATTGCATGAAATCCTTTATCAAGGAATGCATTGTTCAGCTCTCTAAAAACTTCACCAGTTTAACAGGCTATAGGAGGAACTTTTACATTGATTTGAGTCTTGTTTGTGTTCAGAATGTAATCAAACACAGAGTTTGAACGTTGGCTCCTTGAGATAAAATACACACGAAACACCCAAGTAGCATGTTGACTCTTGCGTAATTCAGACACTGTATCCTGAAAGACTGACAACATCATACGGAGAACTTCGAGCAAATACACTGAATCACTTCCCCTCACACTGCTTAAAAGGATGAGCATTTGAAAACCCATTTTCATTTTGTCATTTAAGGGGTTGTCATTTAAGGTTCATTCGTGTGCTGTATGGCAGTACCACAACATTTACATGCCACTTTTTATCAGCTCTTGATCAATCCCGGTTCACAAATAAAACACTTTGGTTTACACACAAAACTGTTAGCATTTACTACCATTAATAAAACACAAAATGAGAATTTCAGCACAATATTTATACAACACTAGTTTTTAGGACAATAAAAGAGAACTGGGATGGACCCTGTGACAAAAGTACTAAAAAAAGTAGTCCATATGGTTTACATTCTAGTCTGTTTCTCACACAAAGCTCTCATATGACTTCTAAAGACTTTAGCACACTTATGGTGCGTTTTTATCATTTTTGGAACTGCAAACATATGACTTTCCTTTTTTCTGTGCGAGATAATGTTTATGCTGCTACAAGTTAAAGTGAACATGGATGGATGCTGGTAGACGATTAATTGCAACTAATCTCATACAAAAAAGTTTGAGTTTGCCTAATATATGTGTGTATACTGTGTGTAATTATCATGTACATATAAATACAAGCACATTCATGTATGTATTTAAGAGAAATATGTTATTTATGTTCAAAATATTTTATGTATATATAATATAAATGTTATAAAAATTATAATAAATACATGTAACTGTAAACATTTCTTAAATGCATACATGAATGTGCTTGTATTTATATATACAAAATAATTACACACAGTACACACACATATTTTAGGCAAACTCAAACTTTTATTTTATATACAATTAATTATTTGTCAGCATCCATCCATGTTCATTTTCACTTGTAGCAGCATAAACATTATCTCACACAGAAAAAAGGAAAATCATATGCTTGCAGCAATGTGAGGGTAGGTGAGCAAATGATGACAATATTCATTTTTTGGTAAACGAAAAAAAAACTCTTCATTTTTAAAATGATATAAATAAAATTCAAATGTCCAACTCTCTATAAGCTGTATACAGGAAACATCACAAGTTCTGACACGACCCACATTTACGGAAGTGGGACTAAAAATGTATCAGCAGAATTCATCTACTATGACCCTGGATGCTTACAAAAGAGGAGTAGAAATTGCAGAACACTTAGACCAAAACAAAGGATCTTAAGACAACCTGATAACTTTCAGAGTTAGATCACCTAAAATTAGCATAAAACATATGTAAACCTGAAACAGACAAACCTAAAAACTACACTGTAAAAAATGATTGTGATTTTAACGATAAAAGACTGTAAAAATGCTACAGCAAAAACCTATTATTTGGTTAACGGTAAGTTCCCTTAGTATATACGGTGAATGGACATTTCATGTAATTTTGCAGTAAAATACAGTTTTTAAGCGAAAAAACAACATATCATTTACAGTGAAAAATTGACATTCCCAGAATTCTGTTACATTTCACATTTGAAGCGTTTTCGTTGAAATAACTGTTTCTTCTTAGTTTTTTCTGGCCAGTTATGTTCATTATGGTTCTATGTGGTTCTACTGTTGTTAAATGAATGTTTATTGCATTATTTTAGTATCATGCGTGTTACCATGATGGTGTTTAGTATTTGTGTGAATGACACTGTGCACCTTCTATATATGTTAGTATTTTCTTTCTCAGCTCTCGAAAAAGTTGCTTGTCATGAGCGTTGGTTCATCATGTGATTTTCTCACCACTTAAGTGGTTATCAGTGTATTACAAAGATACTAAAAAGATTCAGTTCTTCAATAGGTTGGTATATTAACATTATATCGTTATAGGAATACGTTAAGTTAAATCTGTAAAACCTAAAATGTTGCTACTGTATTTTTAAAGTGAAATTTTAACAAGCATAGCTGCCAGTTTTTTACTGTACATTTTACTCTTTTTTTTATTTTTATAGTGTAGTGATACTAGCCAGGCCAATTAATCATCAAATATTTGATATTTTGATATTATAAGCATTGGTCAATGTGGCAGATAGAAATGTCAGTTTCAAAATATTTTGATGTTAAATATTATCCAAAATAAGTGCTTGTTCAATGTGCTCGTGTGACTTTATTAAATTACATACTGACTTTTTATACCCTAAGGCACTGGACAAAAACAATCCGGCTCACTGTAAAAAATATGCCTGTGGCAACATTTCTGCAGCATATTACGTTGCTTCTTGCACATTTTGTAACACTTCCAAAATGTAATGTCCTATGAGTGGCACTAAAAGCATGTTCAAGTTTTATCCAATACAGACGAATGTGAATTTGGCCACATTTTATTACACTGTTTGTTATACGTATCACAGCTGTTCAGAAATTAAATGTCCAGTGAGTGGATCTAAAAGGTTAATGATTAATCACGTTTGAAAACAACACACCACCTACAATAAACTCCACCCTACATGTTTCACTGGACCTGAGCACTCGCAAGTGTAATGCTGTACCAGGTGAGCTACCGAGCAAGTTTTCTACATCAGAAAAGCCATATATATAGAGCATATTAGTTTACTAATCATGAGTTTTTGAAGTCATAACACACGAGGAACAGTGTGAAAATTAATCCTCACTAACAGATAATCTGATAAACTCTATATATATATATATATATATATATATATATATATATATATATATATATATATATATATATATATATAAAAAATAATAGCAGATGCAAAACCAGATAAAAGCCATCTCGGTCAAAAATGAGATAATGATACTGAGTGAATGCTCTTGACACATATTATACGTCCATCAAATACTTTTTCTTCAAACTCGCTAAAATACCAGCCTCAGCCCAATCAGAAGTACCGGTACTTACATAGAAACCTATACATCTGAGCCTGATAAAAATGCATTTTTTAAAGAAAGACGTCAGATGGGTTTAGCTGGCTTGCATCTGAACTCTTCATACACACACATATTATATATATATATATATATATATATATATATATATATATATATATATATATCAGGTTAGGAAGTGAGAGCTGAATCAAAAAAAAAACTCACCGAATTCACACTCGAGTCACACGTTACCTAGAACTGGAAGATGCTTTTTGATACACAGCCTTCAATCCACCTATACAAATATACATAATTGTAAATGTAAATCAACACCTCAGCAAAACCAGGGTCACATTTCACCCGCTCAATATTGAACTCATTTGGTTTAACGTGAGATAACTTCACATCAGCGTGAATAACTGCCTACACTGCTTAATGCCAGACCGCAGGCTTGACCGGTTTTAGAACTCGCTTTTCTGGGTATGAACTAAAAACATGGACAAACTGAAAGGCATTGTTTTCACTGAAAACCACTTAACTGTTGCTGGCACATTAGAGAGGACTGCGCAATAGCCATAGGCCACATGCTTTAACCATTACTACAAAAGAACATAAAAGTGTTTTAAGCTTATTAGCATAAACAACACGGGTCTCATGATGACATGTATAGACGACATCAGGCTATCACACACTTTTAACACTCACAAAAGGCATGATATTGACTAAGCGATTAATCATGGATTAATGAAACATCATATGAATGTTTGACTCACTAGTTATGTCAGCAACTATGGTTAGTGTTAGTGTGTAAATCTTTTAAAACCTGTCAAAAATATGTCCAAGACATATTTAAAAATATATGAACACTGTTTTATATTTTATACCGTTAATATTTTTTTAGCATTGAGAGATTGTTTTCATGAGCTTACATGTCATTACTACAATGCATCCTTTTTTTTTTTTTCTTTCTTTGGTTTTTCTCAATGGTGAATCTAAATACTGTGATACAGTTTTAGCGGGACATTAATTTAAACTATCATGAAAATAATGTGACAAGATACAGGATCTTAATGGTAGTCAAATTAGACTTAAAAATTCTTATTTCTTACCTTTTCGTTTGCAGTGAAATGCAACCTGGACTCATTCTTTACAGCCTTCATGCGATTTACCATAGCAAAAAGGGCTGAATTGTACAAGGCCTCACAGTGCAAAACTGTAAACAGCATCACCAAGGTGGTGTCTTTAGAGCAGTATTTAAAAAAAAAAAACACACTAAAAACCAACAAACTGTACATGTGAACATAGGACAAATCCATTTTCAATGGTCAACATGCTAATTAGAAAGCCGGAACGCAGAAATTTCACAGCTGATTCTCAGCAGAAACCAGATCAACGTGCACATCAACCAATGCTCAGACCTGACAACTTAATACGTCCATCATTTAGGGGTGTAACGTACATCCCATGAGACATAAGGGGGACACGTCCCCCCACAACTTTGGGACAACAGAAAATTGTCTATACTCCAATCAATGCCGTAACAACAACATCCTGTTTGCCGTCCCCCTGACTATAAATTAAAGCATTCACAAAAGTGCATGTGTCCAAAAACATGAAGCAGGACTTGTTGGTTGTTACTGCTCCAGGAGTCTGGGGTGCAGGTTTGCACATGCTTCCCCAAAAAAACCCTCTGGGCTTTAACTTTTTCTCTGGCCCAGATTTCATTTTAGCTTGCATGCAAAGCTGCCAGAGCATCAAACCCTAACTTTGAACACACAGATGGGCATATGATGACTATGATGGACAGGAAGCTCTCAAGAACATTCCAGGCAGGAGGAAGAGGAGGAGAACTGACCAACACAAGAACTGTAATCAGACACAGGAGTGCATGCTTATGAAACTCCAGCTACACTAAATTACACTTTTTCCCTTCTTACAAAAGATGACCCCGGTTAGGAGCTGCAGGGCCCGGCGTCGCCATACACACACACACACACACATTTACACACGTATACACACACATACAGCACGACCGCACATATAACAGCACGTATAGCCATGCAGAGCTGCCATCAAGCGGAAAAAACACAGCGAGAATAAATGAAAACTCCCCGTTTGCCGTCCGAAAGAAAGCTCGGAGACGCATACGTGCAATGATCGGCGGGAATCGGTTCAAGTTTAAAGGAACAAACCTGTTTATGGCCAGAGCGGTCCGCTGGATATTGGGTTGAATCCGAGTTAAATCCACTATCAGTAAAACAAAGAGGCGAAAATGTCCGGCCAGTGCCGAAACAGGCCGAAACAGCGCACTGAAGAGCCCTTCTGCGCATGCGCAGACTTTGTGGAAGGGAGGAGGGGTGCAAGAGAGATTAAAGCCATTGGATTATACTTTATTTAATGTGTTTCATTCATTTGAAAAAGTTACATGGATCTTGGTAAATTACATTTAGTGATTATGCTTAATAACGACTATTAACATTAAGTACATTATATATAATTACATTTATTTATGTATACTAATAGATATTAACCTATATAATTTTTTTAATTAAAAAAAATATATTTTTTTTTCAGGTTTCTTTGATTAATAGAAAGTACAGAAGAACAGCACTTATCTGAACATTATAAATGTCATCAATTTTGATCAATTTAAAGTGTCCTTGCTAAATAAAGGTATACTGACTCCGAGCTTTTGAATGATATAGTGTATAATGTTACAAAAGCTTTTTATTTCACATAAATGCTTTGAATCTGTCTATTCATCAAAGAATCCTGAGAAAAATGTACTCAACTGTTTAAAATATTGATGATAATAATAATATTAATAAGAAGAAGAAGAAGAAGAAGAATGTTTCTTGAACAGCAAATCAACATATTAGAATGATTTCAAAAGGATTATGTGACACTAAAGACTGGAGTAATGATGCTGAAAATGTATCTTTGATCACAGGAATAAATTACATTTTAAAATATATCCAAATAGACAGCAGATATTTTAAATAGTAAAATATTTCACAGTATTACTACTTATGATGTATTTTGGATCAAATAAATGCAGGCTAAAAAACATAGAAAATCTTATGGTTCAAAAACCCTATATATATATATATATATGTTTTTTTTTTTTTTTAACGTTCCACGTATATTTTTATTGTTATGCTTTTGAGACACAAATCCTTTTTAAAAAACTATTAATATAATAAAATAATGAATATAAAACTACAAATAAAAAAAAATATATATTAAATAATTAAAACCATTAAATAAACTTACGATTTAGGTGTATCTCACTTCACAGGTCATCGTGAATAACTGTATTCAACATTTAAAATCATACCACAATGTCATAATTTTGATATAATCAGTTTGGTATATATTCTTTTCATTGTAAACACTATTTTAATTATTATCTCATTTTAATGACCAACAACATGATTTTTTTGACATGTATTTACCACAGTTTTACAAAATGTGACACCCAGAAAGCTCATTTGAATCCTTTAAGTAAATAATTTAATTAAATTTTCTCATTTTCCACACAAATATTAGTAATTAGTTCAGCAGTTGCTACAAACCAACATTTGGTTTAAACTAGCTGATAATTGCGGTGATGATGATGATGCAAAACCCATAAGGTCTATACAGTGCCTGATCAATAGTCTGATTTTGATGTCAGATAATGATGTGAAAGTAGTGTTGACATTACTTGAAATTGGATTGTTTTGGAAAACCCTTAAACTACTTTACCTGATGCTCACCAAACTTTAGACAGATAAAGTATGGAGCTTCAGGAAACCGACCGGCGCTATGACAGCGAATCACGGGTTGAAGGGAGTGGTGATGTGATTGTGGATTGGATGAGTGTTGTTAGGTTGAAGGCGCTTAACAACTCTCATTCACCGGCTTAAATGTGAAACCAAAACAATGGTCTTTCTAAACAAATCAAATAATCATGCTCTCGAGTTTTAGTTGTTCACTGTTTGGAGACGTTTGTCTGGAAACTGGTTAAATTTTGTAGATTATAATTGTTTTTGGATCCAAATGGCTACACCGCTCTCAAGACCGTTTTTTTCCCAAGAGTTTTTAAAACTCATTTAATGTAATCGTGTGATCTGGTTGTGGTTCGAGTTTGTCATCATGGATGATGGAAGCGCGGAGACTGAAGCGCTCATCGGGAGCTCGAGAGATGATGTTCGGTCTCACCTGAACGGAAGAAGAGAAACGGCTACTGAGTTCAAAGTTTACAAAAGGAGATGGTTCATCTTATTTGTACTCTGCCTGCTGAACGGTTCTAACGCAATGGTAGGATGTTATACTCATTAATTTACATACATCATAATAACCTATGTTAATGTCAAACTGTTTGTCTTCATAATCTTTTATCAAAATATTCTGTAGGCTATTTTTATTTTATCATTATTATTGTTTTATCAATTACAAAATATGCCGGGGGAATTATCTGAATAGAACCGAAGGTACTTCTGAATTACTCCTGCTCTAGAACAACTTTCGTTTTTAATGACGTCACGAATTCCTCTTCCCAAGCTCTCTAGGTTATCTTTACTTTATACACCCAATGCAAATAAAGTTTACGTTTTATCGACTTAAGTGCAGGCTATGTCTGTTAGCGTTCAACTGATATGTTCATACAATTCTCTACAATTATGTGTAAACAAATATACGCAATTTACAGTCCTCTTCTTCCTGTAAAACGACTAAAAACCGACTCATCTTGCATATCCACATTTTTGTCCAATAAAATGATTCCATTGAAACACCTAACCACATGCCACTGATTTGCAATCACAGCTATGATGTAAAATAATATTTGAAAAAAAAAGATATTTGCGATTAATTGCAATTAATTTGATCATTAATCAGCATATCATATTATAAATTAAAACATTTCTATTGATTTACTATGTCTGTTGCCGCTTAAGTCTCCCAATTTATCCAGTGTTAACCCGATGTAGGAAATGTTCACACTTTCCATAGTGATCAGGGTCATAACAGGGTCTTCCTAACAGCCCAGCTGTGGTAGGACATGGATACGTCCCCCCGAGGCTATTATCTCTGAAGAGGGCGTGTGCCAGAAAGGGGCTTGTCAATCTTAATTACGCACCGGTGGCTCCCGTGGGACATGTCATTTGCACGGACACCACTGTATATGTGTTACAAGGCCAAGACGTCCAAAGCTGTTCATCTGAAATACGAGAAATCTACATCGTGTCTTGGCACACTGTGTTAAAGCTTAGCAGATGGTGTAATTCTGGGCTTATTTAAAGATTACGATCTTGAGGTAATCTGATGACGGCCTAAACCTGTAGATGTGATTCTGGATTGTGGTTGCATGCATGTGTTAAGAATTTTTACAAAAGCACTGACAGTTCATTTTAGGAATGCATCCTATGTTACACAAAGGATTTTGCACACTGACTGTGAAAACAGCATCTATGCATTTGAATTAATGTGAAACGGTGTCCCAATAAGTTGTGCAGTGGTGCATAAAACAACTGTATTGTGTTTTGGGATCAGCTGACTGCCATCTGTCATGCTGTTGCATGCATATAAAATTCCTGATAGCAAATAAATAAATGCTATTGTGTACAACTCTGCAAATGGCGACTGTAAAGTAGTCAAGTAACTATTCTTCATCACTAAGTGTTTATTCGAGTAGCACTGAAACAAAATACTTGTATTTTATACTTAGTCCCATTCCAGAGGAAAATAAAATCATATACAGATGAATCTGCAAAATGTTAATTATTTTACCAAAATAAGCGGGATCATACAAAATGCATGTTATTTTTTATTTAGTACTGACATGAATAAGATATTTCACATAAAAGATGTTGACATATAGACCACAAGAGAAAATAATAGTTTAATTTATAAAAATGACACCGTTCAAAAGTTTACATATGCTTGATTCTTAATACTGTGTTGTTACCTGAATGATCCACAGCTGTGGTTTTTGTTTAGTGATAGTTGTTCATGAGTCCCTTGTTTGTCCTTCAGAAAAATCCTTCAGGTCCCACAAATTCTATAGTTTTTCACCATTTTTGTGTATTTTAACTCTTTCCAGCGATGACTGTATGATTTTGCGATCCATCTTTTCACACTGAGGACAACTGAGGGACTCTTATGCAACTATTACAGAAGGTTCAAATGCTCACCGATGCTTCAGAAGGAAAAACGATGCATTAAGAGCCAGGGGTGTAAACATTTGAACAGAATGAGAATGTGTACATTTTTTGTATTTTGCCTAAATATCATATTTATTTCATTTAGTACTGCCCTTCAAAAGATACAGAAGATACTTACATGTTTCCCAGAAGACCAAATATGTTAAATTTACCCTGATCTTCAAATTCAAAAAGTTTACACCCCCAGCTCTTAATGCATCGTGTTTCCTTCTGAAGCATCAGTGAGCGTTTAAACCTTCTGTTACAGTTGCATATTAGTCTCTCCGTTGTCCTCACTGTGAAAAGATGGATCTAAAAATCATACAGTCATTGTTGGAAAGGGTCCAAATATAGATTCATGAACAATTATTACTAAACAAAAAAAAAAAAAAAACAGCTGTGGATCATTTAAGTAAGAACACAGTATTAAGAATCAAGCGTATGTAAACTTTTGAACAAGGTCATTTGTATAAATTCAAGTATTATTTTCAAGTATAATTTGCACATAAACTTGCATGTGACTTGTGTTTGTCATATTTAGCTAATGTGAGAGGCCCTTCTGACCTGTGGTTTCTATTTTTTGCAGTTTCAGCAGTTAAATGTTGAACTGAGACTTTGTGTCTTATGAGCAACTTCATGCACTTAATATATTTTATAAATGGCATATATCCATACATATATAGTTTTATTATATGACTAGATGTCGGAATAATCTACACATTAAGCTACACCTTCATTTTTATTGTGTTCCATTTCTCCTCAGGCATGGCTGACTTTTGCTCCTGTGGCCGACCAGACAGCACAGTATCTGCGAGTCTCTCTAGATCTGGTCAACTGGCTGTCGCTAGTCTATGTAGTGGTTGCTATCTTCGTCAGTTTCATCACAACATGGGTGCTGGACACAATGGGACTGCGCTTCTCGGTATATAAAGACATATTACTCTCACATCTAGTTAAATATTGTTTACCCTCTTAAAAAACAACAACAATAGAAACAATCAGAGAAATTCCAATGGTTTCTACTATAAATACCATTACAAACATTACAAACCATCAACTATTAACCATTAAAACTATTAAAAATGGCTTGCTCTAGTGTGTTTTGGGACATAATCCATTAGGATTTAGTGTTTTTAACAAGCCACCAATAGAAGGTGACAAATTAGCAGTAGAGACCCAAAGGGACCGTTACAGGTTCCATTAAAACCAATACAATTCTGTGATGG
Source organism: Cirrhinus mrigala (assembly GCA_036247105.1). Classification (NCBI taxonomy): domain Eukaryota; kingdom Metazoa; phylum Chordata; class Actinopteri; order Cypriniformes; family Cyprinidae; genus Cirrhinus; species Cirrhinus mrigala. The sequence goes on along the minus strand of CM070020.1, from coordinate 21,622,501 downwards.
TTTCTATTGTTTTTATTTCAGCAGGGCATTTTTGAAGTTAATGTTCTTTCTTTCCTGCATCTTTGTCAGTGTTGACTAATATCTCAGTTTTATTGTGAGTCTAACTTTTTAGTAAATGTGGTATTTATTCAATTGTAGTGTGACAGCATGCCATGTTTTAAAAAACAGCCTAAAGGTTTACATAAGGGTCAGTGATAATAATAAAGTAATATTCATTTAAGTAACTGATAGCTTTCAATTAAATTACAATGTGTTTGTGCCAAATTCTCTGTACTAACCTGCAAACTCAGACTTAACTTGGCTCTTGAAGTGCAAAACATATTGTCTTTACGATATTCAGATTCACTTGTTTTAGACTGTCACCTAGTGGGCACCTCTCTTCAGTACAGCTGATTCTTCAGTAACGTAAACAAACAATAATAGATGAAACACACGTAACCAAGTAGAAAAATAATAGGTAATAAAATGATATAATATATAGTGTTAGGTGTTAGGCTATATTGCATCATTTAAGTATATTACAAATGTACATTAAGCCTAGCCGCAATGGCCGCAACCGCCACGAACGTGCATTTCCGGTGTGCGAACTGATTTTTGTCGCGACCAACAATTTTGGTAATAATTAAAGTTTGATCAGAACGTACTCATCATTTGTGGCCACAAAACCAGTCATAAGGGTCAGTTTTTCGAAACTGAGCTTTATTTATAATCTGAAAGCTGAATAAACAAGCTTTGTTAGGATAGGACAAGATTTGGCCGAGATACAGCTGTTTGAATATATGGAATCTGAGGGTGCAAAAAAATCAAAATATTGAGAAAATCGCCTTTAAAGTTGGCTAAATGAAGCTCTTACTAATGCATATTACTAATCAAAAATTAAGTTTTGATATATTTACAGTAGGAATTTTACAAAATATCTTCATGAAACATGATCTTTACTTAATATCCTAATGATTTTTGGCATAAAAGAAAAATCAATAATTTTGACCCATACAATCTATTTTTGGCTATTGCTACAAATATACCCCAGGGACTTAAAACTGGTTTCATGGTCCAGGGTCACATTTGCAATAAAGTTATGTCAAATAATACATTTTTTTATATATATATAAAACAGAATATTTAAGTTAAATATTATTCAATTGTGTTATTTAGGAAGCAAAATGCTGTTAACTCTTTTATTTGCTTAACACATTCATCATTACTAATTGTGTAAAATGTCATTTCACCACAGGAAGTTATCAAACACAATATAAATTTGTTATGTAGCCTATTTTTATTTTTTTAAAGCTACTGTGATGAAAATGTTCATGACATGACAGTCCACACAGTCAATATACTTTCTTCCTATGTTCTGAAACACAGCTAATCCTGGGCTCATGGCTCAACATGTTGGGCGCTATCCTGCGTGTCATTGGCATGTTGAGCAGCATCCCAGAGCGGGCCATGTTCCCTATAGTCATGGGAGGTCAGACACTGTGTGCCTTTGCCCAGCCTTTGGTCATCTTTGCCCCCACCAAGCTGGCAGCTCTTTGGTTCCCTGATCACCAGAGAGCCACGGCCAACATGTTGGCTTCCATGGGTAACCTTTTTACAGCTCATATCTTATATGGTATTTCAGTGGCTGTACCTACTGTGGAATAGTAATATTCTTCTGCTGTTTTCCAGCAAATACTGTTGGCCTGCTCTTAGCGAACATCTTCTCACCAATGATACTTAAATACACCAATTCTCTTTTCATGCTGGTAAGACAGAACTTGGGCACAAAAGAATTTTATTTCTTGTATGATGCACATCCCTAACAGTCCTGTCATCTCTCTGTGTGACTTGTAGCTCTTGGTATATGCTATACCTGCCATCGTAGCCTGTTTCCTAGCAACTGTGGGGATCCGTGAACGCGTTCCCCCGACACCCCCTTCTGCCAGCATGGTGACCTCCAGCTCTGAACCTTTTCTACAGGGGGTGAAACTGGTACTACACACAATTTTAAATAAACTGACATGACAACTCTAACAAAACTTAGTTTAATGCATGAGTAATGTGCATTTTTAGAGAATTTATGAAATATAGCCTCCGACTAAAAGTAGCTTTTATGTAATTTTGTACTGCTGTCTGAGATTTATTGTGTTCTGTCACTCTTATTTGCAGCTACTGACAAACAAAGCATATGTCATCCTGCTGGTGTGTTTTGGTTCAGGAATAGGGGTATTCACTTGTTTTTCCACATTGCTGGAGCAGATACTTTGTGTTAAGGGCTACTCAAATGTAAGAACCCAAAAAGAATTATGCACACATTTACCTCAGACCATAAAAAAGCAAACTGTGACATATTACATTATAAATATCACTTTCAATCATCTGCCAAGTCTGTAGAATATTAGTAGTGTTAGCTATGACAATTCAAGATGATAACTTTGTCTGTATATGTTTGATGTGGCAGGACTTTGCAGGATTGTGTGGTGCAGTTGCTATTGTATTCGGTGTTCTGGGTGCTTTTCTCCTTGGCCTGTACGTGGACAAGTCCAAGAAGTTTACAGAAGTAACTAAAATAAATATGAGTCTGACATCCCTTGGTGCCTCGGTTTTTGCTGTGGTGAGTAAATTATTTCAGTGTTGTTAAAAGGATAGTTCACCCAAAAATGAAAATTCTGTCATTAATTACTCACCCTCATGTTGTTCCAAACCCATAAGACCTTCACCTTCAGAACTCAAATGAAGATATTTTTGATCAAATCTGAGAGCTTTCTGACCCTGCATAGATGGCAAGGCAACTGACATGTTCAAGGCCCAGAAAGGTAGTAAGGACATTGATTAAATAGTCCATGTGACATCACTAGTTCAACCATAATTTGTGCGCAAAGAAAACAAAAATAACTTCATTCAACAGTTTCTTCTCTTCTGTGTCAGTTGCATTGCCATCTATGCAGGGTCAGAAAGCTCTCAGATTTATCAAAAATATTCAAATTTATGTTCAGAAGATGAACGAAGGTCTTGCGGGTTTGGATTGACATGAGGGTGAGTAATCAGTGCCAGAATTTTCATTTTTGGGTGATTTTGGTTTAATATGTGCTTGACCTGAGATGTTGTCTTGCTGCTGTCTGTCAGGTTTCCCAGTTAAGTGATCAGAAGTTCGTTATTGGTGCAGTATGTGCGTGGTTTGGGTTCTTCGGGTACTCTGTATATCCCATCGCAATGGAGCTCGGAGTTGAATGCTCGTTCCCTGTGGGTGAAGCAACATCCTCTGGATTGATCTTCGTGTCTGGGTAACTATTTTTGTTTGTTTTTAAGAAGTGTTTTTAACAAAATCTTATTTCTTATTTCTTAAAGGAATAGTTCACCCAAAAATGAAAAATTGCTCGTAATGTACTTACCCTTAGGCAATCTGAGATCAGTTTGTTTCTTTATCAGGCAGATTTGGAGAAATTTAGCATTACATCACTTTTTCTTACATCAATGGATACACTGCAGTGAATGGGTACCATCAAAATGAGAGTCCAAACAGCTGATAAAAACATCACAATGATCTACAAGTAACCTACATGACTCTAGATTATCAGTTAACATCCTGTAAAGTGAAAAGCTATGTGTTTGTAAGAAACCATCAAGACATTTTTGGATTGATGAATTTGTTTCTTACAAACACTCAGCCTTTCTCTTCACAAGACATTAATGGATGGACTGTAGTTGTGTGGATTACTTGTGGATTATTGTGATGTTTTTTTAGCTGTTTGGACTTTCATTCTGACGGTATCCATTCACTGCAGAGAATCCATTGGTGATCAAATGACATAATGCCACAGAATCTGCAAAATGTTTGCAGAATCTGCAAAATGTTAATTATTTTACTTAAAAGATGTTTTCATATAGCCCACAAGGGAAAATAATAGTTGAATTTATAAAAATGACCCCTTTCAAAAGTTTAAATACATTTGATTCTTAATGCTATGTTGTTACCTGAATGATCCACAGCTGTTTTTTTTTTTTTTTTTTTTTCATGTGTCCCTTGTTTGTCCTGAACAGTTAAACTGCCTGCTGTTCTTCAGAAAAATCCTTCAGGTCTGACAAATTCTTTGTTTTTCCAGCATTTTTGTGTATTTGAATCTTTTCCCACCACAACTGTATGATTTTGAGATCCATCTTTTCACACTGATGACAACTGAGGGACCCATATGCAACTATTACAGAAGGTTTAAACACTCACTGATGCTCCAGAAAGAATAATGGTTCATTAAGAGGCGGGGGGTGAAAACATTTTGAATTTGAAGATCAGGGTAAATTTAACTTATTTTGTCTTCTGAGAAAAAAGTAAGTATCTTCTGTAGCTTCTGAAGGGCAGTGCTAAATGAAAAAAAAAAAAAAAGATATTTAGGCAAAATAAGAAAAATGTACACATTTTCATTTTGTTCAAAAGTTTACACCTCTGGAGCTTTCCTTCTGAAGCATCTGAGCATTTGAACCTTCTGTAATAGTTGCACAAGTCCCTCAGTTGTCCTCAGTGTGAAAAGATGGATCTCAAAATCATACAGTCATTGTTGTAAAGGCTTCAAATACACAAAATTGCTGTAAAACCAAAGAATTAGTGGGAGTTGAAGGATTTTTCTAAAGAACAGCGTGCAGTTTAACTGTTCAGAACAAACAAGGGACTCATAAACAACTATCACTTAACCAAAAAAAAAAAAAAAAAAAAATCATTCAGGTAACAACACAGTATTAAGAATCAAACCTATGTAAACTTTGACTCTTTTCTTCTCTTGTGGACTATATGTAAACGTCTTTTATATGAAATATCTTATTCAGGTCAGTACTAAATAAAAAAAAAAAATAACATGCATTTTGTATGATCCCTCTTATTTTGGTAAAACAATTAACATTTTGCAGATTCTTCAAGGTGTAAACTTTTGACCTGAACTGTACATCTCAGGTAGTCTGAGGGTGTGTAAAATTTTGGCGATTTTTCATTTTGGGGTTAACTTGTCTCTTAAAGGAACACTCCACTTTTTTTGAAAATAGGCTCATTGTCCAACTCCCCTAGGGTTAAACAGTCGAGTTTTACCGTTTTCAAATCCATTCAGCCGATCTCCGGGTCTGGGTAGTGCTTTTAGCATAGCTTAGCATAGATCATTGAATCTGATTAGACCAATAGTATCTCGCTCAAAAATGACCATATATAATGACGATATTTTTCCTATTTAAAACTTGACCCTTTTGTAGTTACATCGTGTACTAAGACTGACGGAAGATGAAAAGTTGCGATTTTATAGGCTGATATGTCTAGGAATTATACTCTCATTCCGGGCGTAATAATCAAGGAACTTTGCTGCCGTACCATGGGTGCAGCAGGCGCAATAATATTACGCAGCGCCAGAAAGTGACCGGCGCTAAGTTTGTGTAGATGCAGAGTTGCAGCCGGCAAAGTTGGCGGCTGCGTAATATCATTGCACCTGCTGCATCCATGGTACGGCAGCAAAGTTCCTTGATTATTACGCCGGGATGAGAGTATAGTTCCTAGCCATATCAGCCTAGAAAATCGCAACCTTTTATTTCTCGTCTGTCTTTGTACATGATATAACTACAGAAGAGTCAAGTTTTAAATAGGAAAAATATCGAAACTCTTTGGTCATTTTTGAGCGAGATGCTAACGCTCTAATCGGATTCAATAATCTATGCTAAGCTATGCTAAAAGTGCTACCACCAGACCCGGAGATCGGCTGAATGGATTCGAAAACAGTAAAACTCAACTGTTTAACTCTAGGGGAGTTGGAAAATGAGCCTACTTTAAAAAAAAAAGCAGAGTGTTCCTTAAAGCTTACTAACTTTTGATAGACTTAACTAATGTGTTTAATGTGATGTTTAATCAGACAAATTCAGGCCGCCCTTTATCTGCTCCTGCTACAAGCTCTGGCCACACCAGTGGCAGAATCTCCATTATCTGTATGTGCTTCTGGAACAGATGCCGATTTGAGCTGGACAGGTGAGTGTTGCATTTATTTGAAATGTTAAAATACCATTTACTGAAAGACAATATGCAGTGCAAAGTGTTTACTGTGCAGTATGCAGTACAAAGCACCGCCTTATTCCAGTGGCAGTTAGTTTCCTCTTTTGACCGTGTCATGGCTCCCACCATGCTTTGCAAGTCTAGTGTGCCTGGTTGGTGTACAATTTTCACTTCCTCTTTCCAGATAAACTGAATCCAATGTGGGTAGGGAAAATGTTTAAAATGGGAACAAGTCCAAATTAATCCAGCCTTCTGGCTATTCCTGGTCTCTTGATGTCTTGATGAGTTAATGATAGAGTTGGGCTGAGCTCCAGGCCTTCATTTGTTTCTTTCTCTTTTGCACTTTTTCCTAAATGCACACACACATAGTGCCAGTACTGGTGATGGCAGGCCTGTGTGCTCTGGGCACCTGCTGCTTTGTTGGCTCTTTCCACACGGATTACCGGAGACTCCGTGCGGAAGCCACAGCCTCACCAAATACGGTGACAGACCAGTCAACAGGAGGAGACACCTGGGCAAACAGCATTGATGCATAAAGGGATGGACTGATCTGACAGCAAGAGAAACCACTGATGAGTGTGTTTACGCACACTTTAAGAAGTCTTTTACCTCATTAACATTGAACATACGTGCCTTAAATGCTAGTTTGTTTTAAACTCAGAGGTGGTAACACCTCAGCTGCAACTACTGTTACATAAAGCCAAACTCATTAAGTGCAAAAACATTTCTGTTAAAGGATAACCAAGACCAAATGTTTTTTGCAATTTTAATCTTAAATTATAAATGCTTTTACTCCAATACAGGGTACAGGGATTTTCTAACCGTTATATTTAATGGATTAATAATGATTTTATAATGTATTTTTAAGGTATATAAATTGTTGGTAGTTGTAAACTGAAGCAATTAGTCATTTTATTCAATTACAGATCTATTGAGTGCAATAAAATGTCCTTAGGACTAACTTTCTACCTTAAGTAAGAATAGAAATAAAGATTAGTGGAATAACCACTATGGAATTAAAAATAAAAAAATAAAAATAAATTCCTCATAATTCAGATTTTTTATTTTATTTTTTCTCTCTTTTGGCAAGATATAATCTCAGAATTGATAAATGTAAACTCAACATTACGAGAAAAAAAAATAAATAGTAAGGTACACTACCAGTTAAAAGTTTTTGAACAGTAAGATTTTTTTTTTTATGTTTTTTTTTTTTTTTTTAAGAATTCCCTTCTGCTCACCAAGCCTACATTTATTTGATCCAAAATACAGCATAAGCAGTAATACTGTGAACTATTTTTACTATTTAAAATAACTGCTTTCTGTTTGAAAACATTTTAAAATGTCATTTATTCCTGTGATCAAAGCTGAATTTTTAGCATCATTAGTCCAGTCTCGAGTGTCACAGTAGTCAGTATAATGTTTGAGGGGGGGAAAGAAATTATAGAAATTGATGATAAAGACATTCATAATGTTACATTTCTATTTCAGATAAATGCTGTTCTTCTGAACTTTCTATTCAAAGAAACCGGAAAAAATTCCACTCAGCTGTTTTCAACATAATATTAAATGTTTTTTAGCAGCAAATCAGAATATTAGAATGATTTCTGAAGGATCATGTGACTGGATAAATGATGCTAAAAATTCAGCTTTGAAATCCCAGGAATAAATTACATTTTAAAACATTAAAATAAAAAGCTGTTATTTTAAATAGTAAAAATACTTCAAAATTCTACTGTTTTTGCTGTACTTTGGATCAAATAAATGCAGGCTTTGTGAGCAGAAGAGACTTCTTTATAAAAACAAAAAAAACAAAAAAAAAAAAAAAACACAACATTAAAAAACTTTTGACTGCCAGTATATATACTGTTTTCTTGTTTCTACTACACCAAAAAAGCAACCAGCAACTTTTTACCTCCCAATTGTTTTTTTCTTGCAATTACAAGTTTACATCTCACAATTCATAATTTTCTTTTCAGTATTGCAAGATTTTATTCATCTTATTTTTCAGAGAATTGTGAGGCAAATCACTGTTACCTTTTTGTTTTTATTTTATCATATTAAGGAAACAAGCTTCCATTCTATATAGCTATACTAGCGCTTAAATTGTGGTACTGATGCAAAATATTGCACAACTTTATGCAATACTGAATTTTGATCAGTAATTGTGTGGTCAAACTTTGTAAGTCTGCTAAACTGTACATTTGACGATTATCTTTCTCAGTGCTCCTTTTGCCTCTCAGATCTATGGTCTCTTACCTCTCACTTAAGTGAAGTATTTTCAGGTCTAATCAATATTAAATGGCCAATTATTTATTTACCAGAATTGCCATGTAATAAGTGTGACTGTACAATAAGATGATAATTTACACAAACCCCAAAAGGGTGTTCAGGAAGCATTCAAAACCTATATTGTACATTGCTTCTTACCTATTCTTAACAACTGGACCAAAACATTTGTATGTATGTTAATAAAATTAATTATACAATCAAGAACACTGTTTTTGGAAAAAGTCATTTTTCACTCAACATACTCATCATCTGGCTGTCTTGTATATTTTATCTTAATTTTATGAACAGTTCACAAAGGACTTTTTTTTTCCCCTCAAATATGGCAAGATGCATGCAAGAACAAGACGACGTAAGCATGGCAATTTTTTTTTTTTTTTTGATTTTGTATTTTTGTAGAAAAAGAGGAAGACATTTTATCATCCAAAACATGGCATTACAGTGGCAAAAGAGCTCAATCTGCTTTACAGAGGCACGCCATTGATGATGCAGAATTACTTGTAATTACTTGTAACCCAACGTGACTGAATGATTTTTCAATCAAAAAATGACATAAAACGCATAAAAATGAGTAGTTCATACCATGTTTGCTTGAGTAAAACAAAGCTCTTCATCATGGTTTCCTAAACACCAGGCATTTTAAAAGATCTACACTTAACACGGAGTCAATGGCAATGGGTTTAAAAAAAAAAAAAAAAAAAAGAAAGAAAAGAAAAGAAAAGAAAAACACTACACAAACATATCAAGGGCCCCAAAAAGGGTCTGATGTTTCCCAGTATCACTACTTACGAAACAACCATCTCAAATGATCCTGATGGATGTCACTAAACCTTGCAGTGCCACATAAACAGGCAGGTGTGACAGTTTGAAGTGATGCATTGTGGGATTTCAGAGCTGAAGAGCACAGAACTGCTGGTAAACAGCCAGGATATGATGATCGAGCTCAGCGGTGAACAGCAGGTTCTCCAGGGTGCCCATATACTGCTGGATGATCACATGATGCTGTGAACGACAGTGAAGATTGAAGGTAATTAATAAGGGAGGTTAACTGACCAACAAAACACAGTATATATGTGGATCAGGACTACCATGAGGAAGATCTGCTGTAGCCTCTCGATGCAGTTCTTGTACCAGGTGGTGTTGATGTCTATGCCGCTTGTTTCACAGCGAACCAGGTGCTCTGTCAGTAACATAATGAAGCGCTGAAAGAGGAAGAGAGATAACAACAGTTCTTTTGTCATCTTTTAGCTCCAGGCAGTGTCTTCAAATATCATAATGAAACACAAAAGACACACAGAGAGACAAAGACATGAAAAGAATGTAATGTTTATCCTCTCCTGACAAATAGGAACAAGGTGTAAAAGGAGCTGTGACATTAACAGGGACACATCTTTTGCACCTTTTTTAATGTAGTCATGAAGCCCTTCATAAAAAAATGGATTAAGAAAAAAGCTTTTTGTACTTGAGATAAATTGCATCCGCATTGTCAGACACACCTGGAATATAACCAGGAAAAGATTCTTCTGTTCGCTCTGGGCCGACTCCACTTTCTCCTGCAGCCTTTCGATCTGTTCCTCCAACTGACCCTCCTCATCCTCACTGTTCTTCTCCATGTCCTCTTCGTCACCGCTGTCCCGCTGCTACAGGAAGAGAGAAATAAGTAAGTAGTAATAAGTAGGCATGAGTAATAAGTAGGCATCACTCTGCATCAGGCTTCACATTAGTTGTTTAGGCCCAGAAAGGTAGTAAGGACAATGTTAAAATAGTCCATGTGACATCAGTGCTTCCACCGTAATGTTATGAAGCTACGAGAATACTTTTTAAATTTAACTTTATTCAATTATTTCTTCTCTTCTGTGTCAATCTTCAACATGCGTTCTTGTACTACATCATCAAAAATATCTTAATTTGTGTTCTGAAGTTGAATAAAGGTCTTACGGGTTTGGAACGACATGAGGGTGAGTAATTAATGACAATATATATTTTTTTGGGTAAACTATTCCTTTTAGTGTACATACTTATTTTCACAAATACACTGCAAAATTAAAGGCATAAAATAATATAAAAATGAAAAAATAGATAACAGTAATAATAATAATTCATCATCATCATCATCATCAATCTTAAAAAGGTGAATATATTTAAAATAAATAAAAATAAAATAAAACAGAAATTTAAAAAAAAAAAAAACAAGATAAATATAGCTGCAAGCAGCAATTACTTAAGGCTTCTAAGCACATTACATATTATTTAGGAAGCCTGTAACCATCTAAATCAATGATTTAAAAAGCATTTTTGACAAATACAAGTAATTTGCCATAGAAATATGCTGTTTTTTAATGTTTAAGACTGTTATAGCAGCAGCTGTGGTCCGATCTCCCTAAAACTTTGCATGCTCCTTTAGAATCATCTGTGGCATGTGCTCACCAGGTTTCGTGAAGTTTTGAGTTTTCATTTAGGTTTTATAGGCTTTTGGGTATATTTGGACAGACCCCTTTTCTAAACAACCCCATTATAGCTTCCCAAAGGGTAAATTTCAACATTTTTTGTTTATAACGGACCTAGAAAATACAGAAAAATTGTACTGCAGGGTTTTTTTTTTCCAGATTGAGCAAAAAACTTAGGCCTAGTTTGCAAAAGTAGGTTTTTCACATCTTCTCAAGCATTTAACTAACAGTTTGATTGACAGCAGTGGTTCTAGAGGCAAAGTTGTGCGATTTATAATACATTTACTATGTCTAAGAAATTTGTTTTCATCTGAATGAAAGTAGTTTTTGTAAAGTAGTGTCTGTGACTCTAGGTAGTATGTACAAAAACAAATGCAGTAATCCCTCCTCAACAGCACATGTTGTCTCAGGCACATCATGAATTCAATGCTGTGGCTAGACATTGTGACGGACACAACCACATGCCAAATTTCCAGTTTTCTGTCAGGTCTATCCTCTCTAGTTCCTGGATGAGAAAGTCTTTTGGTGTAAGGCCGACACCTACATTATTACTACAGCAACCAGTGTTGACATCACAGATATTAACTGTCTGCACTGCACAAACATATGATGCAATATGATGTAAGCCCTTATGAAAGTAACAGTGGGGAAAGTCTATCCCAAAGATCAGGAGTGCAAAAAACAAATCACAATGCTGTGTAGTATAAACAAAAGCCCATGCGTACAAGTGTCTTGGCAGTCAAACATATTTGTTTCTCTACCTTTTTGTTGTGTTGCTTCTCCAGCTTTTCTTTTGCCTCATCCAACTCTTTCTGGATTTTCTGCACGTGTTTGTTCATCTTGCGGATGGTCGAATGTAGAATCTCCCACACGTAAAACCTGCATACACCCAATGAATATAAATCAGTTACAGCTGTAGTGACCTCACCAACAGGTAAGGGTGTTCTGCAGGTTTACCTGGTGAAGTCATGAGCCATTTCAGGAGAAAATACCCAGTTGGCCACAGCTGCACAGTCCACAATCTGAGTCCGAATAAACTTGTCCACCAACACTGAGATCATCTGAAAGGGCACATTGACAACATGAGCTTTCACAAATACAATGGCTGGCATGCAATAATACAAATATGACGTCTGAATGATCCCACCTGAGGATGGTCCCTCCAGAACTCATACAGAACCCTAAGGATGTGCAGTTTCCCCTCATCGCTGTCTGTAAGGGTCTTCAGAACCTCATGGAACCTGAGAGAGAAAAGAAATGCGTCCATTGCTGTTTACCAGAAGAACGGCACCTGAGCATTTTACAAGCTTTGATACGTTCTCAATGATCTGTGCTTTTAGCAATTACAGGCAGCGTTTGTGAGCAGAAGGAGAGGGAACACAGAGCCAGCCGCTGGCAGGCCTGTGTGGGGTTTGGCAGGAGATACTCACTTGGCCAGGGCACTGAAGGAATGACTGAAAGACTTCGCAGCCAAATGGAGCAGCGTCTGCAGGAACACTTCAATCTTTAGAGGGTTGAAACCATCGCCCTCGTCTGGATAGAGAGGAGAAGTGCAGTTACATACAGAAAACCACACATTTACATTCACTCACTTAAGAGATACTTTTATCCAAAGTGATATACAAATTTTAAACACCAAACAACCTGTAGTAAAAGTATAAATGGCACAATTCTGTGATTTTATGAGTAAAACTAAACCGTAATATTTATTTTTTGGTAACGGGCAATAGTTTACCTTAACTAACCAAGTGTGACTTTTAAGACCTGATTACGTAATCCAAAGTCGTGGACACGCATTGCAGAGCTACTGCAGTTTGAGAAACAGCGACTTTTTTCAGGATTACATTATAATACATTATAAATTATGTAAGTTTATAATAAATATTTTGTTAATTTATTGAACCTCTCTAACAATTATATATTTAAAATCAATTGACAGCCCCAGACCAGGGATCCTCAACTCTGGACCTCAAGATCCACTTTTCTGCAGAGTTTAACTCCAACCCTAATTAAACACACCTGAACAAGCTAATCAAAGGTCTTCAGGATTGCTACAAAATTGCAGGTAGTTGTGTTTAATCCAGCTTCTGGAGCTTATCTTTGCAGGAAAGTGGACCTCAAGACTGAGGCTGTATCTGAAATTGCTCCCATACCCTTAAAAATGGCATTATTTGAGGGGACAGCTATTTGTAGTGCTGTCTGAAACCATAGTGGACGTTCTCAAGTGAACTCATTCAATACCACAATGCACCACAAAAACAAATGTACAACCAATGTACACTCAACAGCTACAGCAGTGGTTCCCAACCACATTCCTGGAGGCCCCCCCAACACTGCATGTTTTCTAAGTCTCCTTAATCAAACACCTGATTCAGATCATCAGCTCATCAGTAGATACTCCATGACCTGAAATGGGTGTCAGACAAAAGATGTAAAATGTGCAGTCTCGGGGGACCTCCAGGAACGTGGTTGGGAACAGCTGGGCTAGAGAATACCCATAATGCACCGTAAGAGTCACGTGCAGAATGAATTCCCGTGTCTCGCCAGAAGATGGCACCCGCATCTGAATCAACCATTCATTAATTTTGCAATGCACTTGCCTACAGTGTACAAATGTAATACAACACAGGTATAAATTCATTGTAAATTGATTATTAAAATGTTTAACTAGGGTTTATACATAAATTGCATGAGAGTTCAAGATCAATCTTTTAATCTTACTACAGGAGCTGCCAGTTTAAAAAGATTAAACAGCAAGCACAAATTATGCAAAAGCGGCGCAGTCTTTCTGAATTCACTCATTCCTTCGAGTGGACTATATTAGTGGACTAATGTAGGGAATAGTGAATGAGGATATAGGGAACAATTTCGGATACAGCCTCAGAGTCGAAGACCCCTGCCCTAGACTAAAGATGCTGGCCTATGACTGGCAAGTGACTTTAAAATGTCATACGAGACCAAAACGCAGACCCACCATCATCATCATCCTGGTTTGGATTAGGGACATCTTTTAGAACAATAAGAATCTCCTCATTAGATGCCCGGTTTTTGATAGCGTTACCCACTGTTGTTGCCACTGCAAATCCTGGTAATGAACCTGAAAGAAATGAAAAGATAAAAACAAGCCACATTACTCTGCAGCATCACCAAACCATACTGAAATATCACACAGCTGTATAAAAAAAAAAAAAAAAAAAAAAAAAAACACACAACTACATAAAACACCATAGAACTGGTCATTTGTCACTACGAAAATGTAAATTAAAAGACTTTAAAAGATCTAGTTTCATGTGTGATGCAATCTGGGAAAACCCATCCGATGTCACACTGGGACGTTTTCAGGAAATTCGAAAAATAGGTTGAATGTCAATTTTTTTTTGTCCAAATTAGGTTCTCATGACATTATTCTATAACATCTTGTCTATAATTTCTGAAAAAATCTTGGCGAAAAAAGCTGTTCATTGCAGAAATGACTGCCTTTCTCTTACGTTAAGAATGCACTGCTGAGGTGCTCTTTGGACACCACAAAAACACTTAAACTATCAAAATAAACCACATAACATTTAATAAAGGTGCATCAATGCACATTCTCCGTCAGCCCTGTGCAAACTACGGCACACAAATTATTTATTTATTTATTTATTAATATCTCGAGATGGTGGAGCGCTCAATCTTGGTAATGTCAGTGCCCTAAATGATGTTATAATGGACTATTTCACATCCAGAGATGAAGGACTGGATGAAGAAGTTACTAAAGAGGAGGAGTCCGATGACAGTCTATTTTATGCACAGCGCGTGAACAGTTCCGCAGCGCTCGCTTTTACTACAAGGTAGGCTGCATTATTCGTGCTATCTAAACATAAAAGGGGTGATCAAACGTTCAGAGACTATGCCCATGATGAAAAACGGAAAACAGACGTTAGTCTGTTTTGTGTAATGATGCAATATAGCTCTCCTGACTTGACAGACAGCTCTTATTAAACCTGTAAACAGTGTTGGGCAAGTTACTCTAAAAATGTAATTAAATTACTGATTACTCCTTTTTAAAGTAATCAAATTACTGTTCTGATTACTTCATTTCAAAAGTAATTACTTACATTACTAGTTACATTACTTTTTTTCAGTACATCCACGAAATTTATGTGAAATAGTAAGTTTGTGTGTTGCCTAACATCCCAGCATAAAAACTCCTGATAAAATATTTGTTATTAAAGCATCAACATTCATAAACCACTGCTATTTTTACTAAAAGCAATAGGCTGCTGCGTACATGGTTGCAAAATACACAGCATTTCGAGTGAGTTGATTCTCTGATTGTCCATTGCATTCCAGAAATCAACATTGTTTAACGCTGCAAAAACGTGTTATAAACTCTGCCTATCCTTAAGCGTGTTAATCGTTTTTGTTTTATATTAGTTGTTCTTGTTTCTTTTGTGCAATACTTGAATATCAATTCATTTCTTTTAGATATTTAAGTTTAGATATTTCTATTTTTGCTGGATTCCTGCAAATCATTTTATTACATCGCATCTCTGCCCGCCCACACCCACACTCGCCCATCAAGCTCCACGCTCGTCGACGTGCGGCACGGGACAAGACTTGATGGGCGAGTGCGGGCGGGCAGAGACTCATGTGAAGACAATGAAAGTTGGTGCGTTGCTCTCCGCACCCGTTACAAAGTAATGCATTACTGCCCAACACTGCCTGTAAAGTGAAAGTGAAAGCCATCTTATTTTAAAACCCGTTTTTCTCAAAATTCCATTCCTGAAAATCATCGCTATCAGCCAACTTAAGATAGCCATAACTTGTGTTACGTTCAAGCGATGGACAAAATAAATAGTTTTGATACCAGGCTTCGTATGGTATCAAAACCTAAAAAAGCTAAACTTTCACCATGTGGTGGGTTTTCCTACATCGCATTACATATATACACAAGCATGCATGCAAATACAAATGTACAGAGTGAATAACAGATGCGTTCTTGTGTCTGAACATACCATCAGCCTCCTCTCCATATTTGTAGGTGCACACAGGGTTAGCTGGGATCAGAGCAGAGAAACTCGGAGGAACGATGTCCACTATTCGCTGATGGTACGACAACCTGCAGGTTTATAATCAAGGCTCAGTGTAAATAAACAGAACAACATGCATTAACCGAGTCCGATTAGCAATTATAAAAAGATGTGCAAAATTTACCTCATACACTTTTCCAAAACTTCTTTAACGAACTTGGGTTTGGGCTTTTCAATGTCTTGAGTCAAGCAGTCAGCCCTGTAGAGATCAGAATTCAATACTTAAATATAATAAAAACTTTTTAATATACAAAAAGACAATACACAGTCTGTACAAATGATTCCCAGAGGAAACAGCTCATCCTCACCAGTCATCCCAGCTCCATCTGAACTGGAAGTTACTCAAATGATGAGAGAACCAGTTGATGAGCCTGAAACACAGAATAAACCACCACATTAAAGAAACATTAAAAGGACAAAAGTTTTGAAGATTCTCAAGCCTCTTTGAAGTCTGTGTTGCTAACATTTCTTTTTACTGTAGTAAGAAAACTTTTAATGAGGATTAAATTCAAAGTCTGTCATCAAAAGTTTAGACCTGGAAAATTCAGCTGGATAACTTTACTTTGTCAAGACAAGATAGATTATTTACAATGTAGTTAAGAAAAATAAGCCAACTGTTCAACTTCAAATTGAAGACTCACCGGTCTATACAGGTTGTGTTCATTGTGTCCAGCCTCATGTACATCATTTCTGTGGCTTGAGCGAGCTGAATATCAGCAGGTTAAAGAAAACTTTACATTTTAAATTTAAGACAGCTGTGGCACAATGTGTAGGAGGAATCAATTAATAATAAATTCACATAGCTTTCAGTCAGTATGAAGGATACAACTTGTGGTAAAGAGCCTGGTTGCAGTTTGCAGAGCTCAATGAGTAAGGCAGTGTACATGACATCAATGTGAGGAGGATTGGGCAGCTGGAATAACTCGCCAAATATCACCTACAAAGATACAGATATAGCATTAAATTGAAATATCCAAGTGCCCCTTTACTGCTTTAACAGTAGCCAAAATATTTTCCCAAATTACACATTTACCTCCACAATATGGTAGTTAAGGGGAATCTTGTTTTTTCCAGGGTAGCTGAGCAATTGGGCAGCACTGTGAAAAATCAGAATATAGAGGAAAAAAAATAAGTTTAAAAAAAAAAAACCCTATGGCCTGGTTTCACAGACAGGGCTTAGACTAAGCCGGGATTAGGCCACAGTTCAGTTAGGCCATTTAAGTAATTTTTATAAACGTGCCTTAGAAAAAACATTACTGGTGTGCTTCTTGAGACAGAACAAAGGCACTGATATTTTTTAAGATCAATCAGTGCAAGTTTCTTTCAGCTGGAACAGCTCAGACTTACATTTTAGTCTGAGACTAGGCTTAAGCCTTGTCTGTGAAACCAGAGGTAAAAGTAAAAAGTAATGCTATCAGCATATGCAAAGGACTGACCAAGTCTTCCTCTCCCTCCAGTGAGACTTGATAATACAGTGCAGGTTCTCCTCAATCACAAAGCGCTCAACTGAATGACTTCCTGGCATCACAGGCCCCTAACAAAAGACAAACACACAGATGTAAACACACTTATATATACACAAACAGCATCTACAAGAACTTGAAATGAAACAAATTTAAATATAAAGGAAAAATTTAATTAATAAAACTGATTAAAAATTACCATTTTGCACAAATAAAATAATCCTTTTATACAGAAAGGATGGATAAAATTGATCAAAAGTGACAGGAAAGGCTTTTATGTTGCAAAAGATTTCCCTTTCAAATAAATGCTTTTGAACTTTCTATTCATCAAAAGATTTATCAAACTTTTTTCAACATTGATGATAAAGAATTTAACGACAATTAAAAGAATGTAGAAGAATGCAGTCTCATGTTTTTCAAGGATGATGCTTTTTTTCCTCTGACATCCTATTATAGATCCAATTAAAAAATTAGGACTAGATTAGAAACATTACTGCACCTCTGGGGCATCAGTGTAATCAAACATGCGGAAGACGACATGGGGCATGGGGTAGACAGCATCATCAGAGTGGGCTGGAGGTGTGAAAGGGGGCAGGTTGTGCTGCAGGGCTTCACACAGCACGCTGTCAAATGCAATATAAGGCCGCAGGATGTGACGCTCCTGCCAGCGGTCCTTCTTCAGCTTCTGCACCTGAGCCCAGAGACAGTCCAGATACTACAAAGAGACACAGGACATTAATTACAGTGAAAGGACATAGCAGCTCTCAACTGGTGGGTTGTAAGTCTGTTCTGACATGGTCACTGACAAGAAGAGAGAAGGATTTAAAAAAACATATACATACATATATATATATATATATATATATATATATATATATATATACACACACACACACACATATACACAAGCTAAACTGAAAACAGAAAAATGAACTCAACCGTAATAGTGTACAATTAGAAGAGCAAAATAATTAGGCTTATTAAGGGGACAGTTCATCCAAAATTGAAAATTCTGTCATTTATATTCAGTCATGTCATTCCAAGCTCACAAGAGTTTCAACTTCGGAACAAGTTTACAAAAAAAACATCCTTTTTATTACACCTGCAAGATTTCTGTCCCTTCATTGATAAAGTCACTGTAAAATGAATCCATGAAAATCAAGCAGTTTACTCCAAGTCCTATGAAAAGGTACAATCACTTTATAGCATGTTCAGATTTACTTTAGGCTTTTATTTACATATAAACACACATGCATAGAATGAATCATATGTGATAAACAGGAGGAGAAAGCACCTTCCATATTGTTTCTTGTGCATCTAATCAACTCTACAAAAGTTGTCTCAATTCATCTGTTACTTGGTAGCAGCTAGTCAAATTAGAGGGAAGCCAAAATGGGCTGGTTGCAGGACACCCCATCTTAAAATACATGAATAAAATGCAATACACACTGCATTAACTACATGTTATGGGTTTCAATTTGTTGTGTCACCACTTGCAGTCCGATATTTTAAAGCAAAACCAATTGAGAACAACTGTGATTAGTGCTTAGAGGTAAAGTGATGGGCATGGATGAGGCCTGTGGCCAGACTCTCACCTCTTCCTGTGGGTGGGGCTTTTCTGCAGTCCACACCTGCAGCATAGGAACATGAGTCTTCTGACGCCGCCTGTAACAAAACCCAGATCATGATCATGATTTCACAGCAGACTCCTCTGTATTCTGTCATCTACGTGTAGAACCATATTTGAGCTGTTAAACATCATATTATCAACATGACCAAATAATTTAGCTACAAGTTATGATTTTAAAGACAATATCAAAACAACCACCTTTTTTTTTTTTTAATCAGTGCACACTATAATTTTTTTTTACCCTATAAAGCTTACTGTATCAGATTCGATATACAAAATTTCTAAGGCTTCTAAATTATCCTTTGTTTTTACGTTTTATAAGTAAAAGACCTTTTTCAAAACATATAAAAACGTTCAATTCAGTTTTTTTGTTCAATTTTTGCTGTATTTCTAATGATTCTAAGTGACCTTAATCACCATTGTATTGCATTTAATTACATGTTTTGCATCATACAAGCTTTAAAACTAAGAATTCAAATATGATATTACCAAGACAATATTTGAAAATACAGATTGGCAACTGACATTTATATTAATTTTAAGTAGTCAGCTAGACTGTTATAGATCTAACTAATTTACATTACAAGCCATTTTTGTCCACAAAACATTAGAATATTTAGAATATCAGAATATAATTGTTTTTTCCATCCTTGAGTGTTTTTTTTTTTTTTTTTTAAGATTTCTTACAAAAAATTTTGTCTGAAAGTTCAATAAACTGTTATTGCCATTTCAATTTCGGACTATTATTTCATACACTACAAGTCAAAAGTTTTTGAACAGTAAGATTTTTAATATTTTTTAAAGAAATCTCTTCTGCTCACCAAGCCTGCATTTATTTGATCAGAAATGCAGCAAAAGCAGTAATATTGTGAATTATTTCTTACCATTTACAGTAAAATCATCAATATTCAATCAATATTTAACATAACATCATCATCAATATTTAAAACGGTTGAGTGCTTTTTTTTTTTTTTTTTCAGGATTCTTTGATGGATAGAAAGATCAAAAGATCAGCATTTATCTGAAATAGAAAGCTTTATAAATCTAATATTATACACTATACCATTCAAAAGCTTGGAGTCAGTATAATTTTTTTTTTTCTGAGAAAGAAATTAATTAAAATTAATACTTTTATTTAGCAACGATGCTTTAAATTCACTAAAAGTGATGATAAAGACATTTATAAATGTGTTAAAAAAAATTATTTTATAGATAAAAGCGGTTCTTCTGAACTTTCGATTCATCAAAGAAACCTGAAAAAAATCTACTCCGTTGTTTTCAACATAATAAATGTTTTTTGCAGCAAATCAGAATACTAGAATTCTTTCTAAAGGATCATGTGACTGGAGTAATGATGCTAAAAGTTCTGCTTTGAAACCACAGCAATAAATTACATTTTTAAATATATTCAAATAGAAAACTATTTTAAATTTCACCGTTTTTGCTGTAATTTGGATCAAATAAATGCAGGCTTGGTGAGCAGAAATGAAAAAAAAAAAAAATTATGAGGAACCTACTTTAAATATCCCTCAATCTGGTTGAGCAAGCGATCCATTTCCACATCCTTCTTCTCATACAGCTCCTTGCCAACCCAAGGCAGACTGGACAGCACAGCGTACACATACCAGTCAGACCGCACCTGTACAGAAACATCTGTCAGCCTCACAATTATCTATAAACATGATCTGCTAGGCATTCTGAGGTCATGTTCACCTGTGGTATGTCTTCTTCCTGTGTGACACTGACAAAGTTCTCAAACATAGCCACCATGGATGGAGCCGCGATGACATGACAATTCACCAGGTCACTGAGAAAGCGGACCTGCAGTGCACATAGTGAATTAAACATGATTAAAAGTTATAATAAAGCTGTGATACGTATTCATTCTTTTATAAATGCTGAACAGCACATACCAAGTAAACAGCTTCAGAATAAAGGTTTGATTTTAGTGTCTCCTTAAGTTGTCGGATCATGGCCTCCACAAACTCTCCTCCAAAGTTATAGTTGCGAGCATTGAGAAGTCCAACAAGTGTAGTGTACACCGTCAACTTCTCCGGTAAAAGTCTTGCACTGTGCAAAACAAACAGAACATCAGCTGCAATGAGATTCACTTTTGAAGCAAAAGGAAACATTGCACATTTGGATATTTAAAGGGCAGGTCACTTACACAGCACATAAGATGCGCAGGATTTTGTTTTTATAATTAGGAAGATCAGCTTCCAGGACACCAGCGAGACCCTCCAAATTGCTCTCTAAGGAGGATGTACTCTGGAAGAATATATATTAATCACTTATTATGCCTAAAATAAAAAGAACTTCTGCATGATCAGTAAGATGTGCAAGCCTATACCTTCTCTCCCACTCTACATATCAGCGACTCCAAGCGGTCTTCAATCTCAATGGGTTCAGACGTCCTTCTCCGTTTGTGAGGCTGGGAGCCAGCTGGAAAGAAAAACTCAAAAATATGAGTCTTAAATGTGAAGTTTTAGCTAACTTTAAAAATTGAACATGAGTATTATTCGCTAACAAGGCTCTATGCAATTTTTGAAACTGAATGAAAAGTCTACAGTGTTATCAGCCAATGCCGGCAACAAATAAACAGCCAAATAACTAAAATCAGGCATAAAACTTGTCACTTCTAACATATATCCAACACAGTTAGCTAGATTATGTAGTGCAGTTTTGAGGATGCCTTATTGCAAAAATGCTAAATAAAAGTAATACGATAGTTTTAAAAAGTGCAATGAAATAGTATTAACTAGCTCAAAGTATAAGCAGTTAGAAAACCTTTCTCTTGTCAAAAAAAATGTATAATCATGTTCAAAATGTATAAGGTATGTATAATGTATAATCATTTGGAACCAAACGTCCTAATAATAGCATAGTGTCTTGAAGAGACTTGCATTCTGTCCTAAACTACTGTAATCAAATTCAAAGTGCTTTGTTTATCTGGAAAAAAAAAAAAAGTAACGTTTAATTGGTTACTTTGGGCTTAAATGCAAATGCACTTAATGCAAATAACAGACTACATATGCCAAATACTGCTCCCTTCGGCTGTCATATTGTTAGAAAGTCTTTCATTTGTTTCAAAAGCGTAAACAAACATGCAATATGAAAATTACATAAACACATCTCTGTCAACGTGCATGCTACCATGCTAATCCACTCACCATCACTCTCATCGCTGTGCCTTCGCCTCGACATTTTTCAAATGAAATACTCAGACCGTTGAAATAGTATGAAAAAACCGCTAAGCGCACACTTTTTGGAACTGTTCTATAGCAAATGAATTGCGTTCAGCAAAGTTTACAGCTTTGAATGGTTACAACCGTTAGCCACACTAGAAAAATAAAAGCGGCTGATTTAAGGAGAACACATCCGGGCTAACAGCTGCGTCAACGGAAACACGTGTATTGTTGCAACTCGTGGTGAGAAGTCCGATTCATCAGCGTGAATCGGTTCCTTCGAGGGGTTCGTTTTCAAACAATTCAGTGAATCCTTTACGCCACCATGTAAGCTAATGATTCTTTAAAACGGTATTCCTCAGGTACATTTTTTTCCAAAATACAGTAAAAACAGAAATCATTCTAATATTCTGATTTGTTGCTCAGGAAACATTTTTTGTTATTATTATTATTATTGTTATGTTGAAAACAGCTGAATACAATTTTTTCAGGTTTCTTTGATGAATAAAAAGCTCAGAAGAACAGCATTTATGTGAAATAGTAATCTTATGTAACATTATAAATGTCTTTATCATATCCATTTAAACCATCCCTGCTGAATAAAAGTATTAATTTCCATAATTTATTAAAAAAAATACTGACTCAAAGCTTTTGAATGATATAGTGTTTATAATGTTATATAAAGGTATAATTTTACAAAAGTTTTTTTTTTGTTTGTTTTTGTTTTTTGTTTTTTTAATTTACAGATAAATGCTGATCTTTGGATCTTCCCATTCATCAAAGAATCGTGAAAAAAATGTATTCAACTGTTTTAAATATTGTATATAATATTAATATATAATAATAATAATAATAATAATAATAATAAATGTTTTTGAAGAGCAAATCAGCATATTACAATGATTTCTAAAGGATCATGTGACACTGAAGACTGGAGCAATGATGCTGAAATGATGCTGATGCTGATGCTTTGATCACAGGAATAAATTACATTTTAAAATATATTCAAATAGAATAAAGTTATTTTAAATAGCAAAAATATTTCAAAAATTGTACTCTTTCTGCTGTATTTTGGATCAAATAAATGCAGGCTTGGTAAGCAGAAGAGAATAAAGAACAGTAAAAAATCCTACTGTTCAAAAACTTTTGACTGGTTGTGTGTTTATATGTTTAATGTTTGCAAGTGTGTCATATTAATTGTTCTTGCGGAGTAAAAAAAAAAAAAAAAAAAAAAAAAAACACGCTTTAAACTTGCTGTTTTAATAAGCGTGTTTATGCCCGTCCCATTTCAGTTTGTTGCAGATACAATTTACCTGATAAAAATAATTTAGAATCAGATTCAATGAAAAGATCCGACTCAAAAGAATCGTTCGTTCGCGAATCGGACACCGGTAGATGCGACTCACTTGATCTCCACAGCCATGAATGCACGTTTAGTTTTCCTGTGTGTTCGATTTTATTAACCTGTCAATAAGATTTAACAAACCGATTAAGGGTTGACATACATTGCACGAAAATACGTTAACATTCTTTATATGACGGTTTTTATTATGGTGTTTTGTTTTTAAGTTTTGGACTGTGAACTGTGATAGGTAATAGTTGGTTTTATCTCATACATAATTATTGGAGATCAAGATCACAATTATAATGGCAAGTGTGCTTGTTGATTTGGATGTTGAGAGTCTTGGTCCAGAGGTCTATAAAGCAGACAAGCCTGACTTTTCAGCAACAAGGAAACTGTACTATCATGTCAAGAAAAGGGTGAGTACGGTCACTTTAAGTCACGCTTGTTGATATGATGATTGTATTGTTTAACAGCGATACTTTTCCCATGGTGTTTAGACGTTTGCGAAATTTGTGGCTTCCAAGAAAGTTCCTCCAACCTCTGAAAACACTTCACCGGCTCTTTGGCACTGCTGTGGACAGTCATTCAAAGAGTCATCATTAATCCACAAACATGTTGCCAACATTCATGTCACTGAGATTCACCAGCTGACCACTGAGATGTTGGACGTGATGCTTCACATAGATCAAAGTGAAGAAGAGTCTATAAATGAAGAATCAACAGATGTATCATCCTGGATCCCTGATACAAGCCATGTCCCAGAGGATGACCTTATCAAGTAGGTGCACTCACTGCATGTTTCTGATATCATTTGCTCAGCTTATATGAAGACTGATGATAGTTTTCATGGAGTTCATGTGTTTTAGGGGTCCAGGTGAAGTTCTGCTGTATTACTGCTACTGTCAGTTAAATGATCCTCAGATGATATGTCAGTGGCAGAAAGGCCTTTGTTTAAAACTTAAACTAACAGGCAAGGTAAATAAAATCAACCACAAGTCACTAATACAATTTGTTCAAGACATTTATTGCAGTTTTACTAGATTGAGGTTATTCCTCCCCAGGTGCGAGTGGCTGCTGAAGGTATCAATGGTACAGTTGGTGGCACCAAAACAGCCACTAATCTTTACATCAAGGCAATGTTGTCGCATCCGACCCTCAAAATAATGCAAGTGCAGGATTTCAAGGTAAAGTATTTGTTTGTACCACAAATTGTATTCAAGCAATACTTATAATAACCTCATTTTAGTGGTGCTAAATGTTTCCTGAACAGCAAATCAACATATAAGAATGATTTCTGAAGAAAATTTAGCTTTGATCACAGGAATAAATTGCATTTTAAAATATATTCAAATAGAAAGCAGTTATTTTAAATGGTAAAAATATTTCACAATATTACTGCTTTTTCTGAGAGAATTCTTTAAAAACCAATAAAACTTTTGACTGTTAGTGTGTGTTTGTCAGGAAAGAGAAAGAATAATACTTAATTTAACCAACTTTCAAGTTTTTGGGACTTCAGGTTAAAGACATAAGATTTAAGGGGGTCTGAGATGAAAGATAATATCATAAATAGTGTCTAAAATCACCTATGCTCTTCAATGACTTTTCCCTCAGAAAAGTGAAGGAGGTGCAGAGTGCTTTTCTGATCTGAAGGTTGGTGTTTACAAAGAAATTGTCCCTATGGGTGTAGATCCAGATATCATCTCCTATAGATTGGCTGGTAAGAGTAACAACTGGCTTGATACATAGTACAATTGCTTATTCAGTGTGCCTTTTTAAATATGTTATATTTACATTTCAAAAGCTGGTGGTTAGATGTTTTTGAAAAAATTAATACTTTTATCCAGCAAAGACATTTATTTGAACTTACTATTCATCGAAAAAAATCCTTAAAAATGTTTTCCACAAAAATATTAAGCAGCACAACTGTTTTCAACACTGATGATATGTTTCTCGAGCATCAAATCAGCATATTAGAATGATTTCTGAAGGAACATGTGACACTGAAGACTGACATAATGATGCTGAAAATTCAGTGTTGCCATCACAGTAACAAATTATGTTTTATAATATGTTTAAATAGAAAAGTTATTTTAAATTCTAAAAAATATTTCAAAATATTAGTATGGCTGTATTTCTCATCAAATAAATGCAGTCTTGGTGAGCAGTCTTTCTTACCGACCCTAAACTTTTGAAAGGTTTTGTGTTATAATTGATAATTTACGCAAATGTTGTACTTCACAAAGGAATACATTTAGAACCAGAGGAGTTTCACAAAGAAGTGAAGGCGTTTGTGGAGAATCAGTCGGACAAAGATACAATACTTCTGGACTGCAGAAACTTCTATGAGAGCAAAATTGTAAGTAGTTTTTAAAAAAAGTCAACAATGCCAGAAGTGTATGTACATTACAGCTAATATTTCAGTATGTTTTCAGGGTCAGTTCAATCAGTGCTTGGCCCCCGACATCCGGAAATTTAGCTACTTCCCAGACTATGTGGATAAAAATTTAGATCTCTTCCGAGACAAAAAGGTCCTTATGTACTGTACAGGAGGCATCCGCTGTGAGCGAGGTTCGGCGTATCTCAAATCAAAAGTAAGTGTGAATAGAAAAAAACATATCTTGATATATCTTTATTATCCCATTCTCAAACATGAATATTATTCCTCAGAATGTATGCAAAGAGGTGTACCAGCTGAAAGGAGGCATTCACAAATACTTAGAGCAGTTCCCCGACGGCTTCTACCGTGGTAAACTCTTTGTGTTTGATGAACGTTATGCCATCGCATTCAATGAGGATGTCATCTCAGGTGTGTACTTATGCAAGTTCTTCATAAATGATTGTATGGAGTGACAAATTTAACATTTATTCTCCTTTCCCCAGAGTGCCGATACTGTAATTGCCCTTGGGATCAATATCAGCTGTGCTCCACTGACTTCTGCTGCCAGCTGGTTCTGTCGTGCACCACTTGCAGAGAGCGCGGCCTGACGGCCTGCTGTCCTGTTTGCCAAGCTAAAGAGCAAAACCACAGCAACATCCCCTCCAATGGGCTTTCTCACCGGGAGGAATGCGAATGCACTATGTCACGACCCAGAATCCCCAAAGATACACTATGACAAACTCAACAAGTTAAAAATCATCTTAGATGGCCTGTAACTTTGTGTGATTTTAAGATGTTTGCAAAATGTTTTTTTTTTAACTGTTCAAAACTGGACACAAATCCAGTGCAAATCTTCAATAAATTACAAATCATTCTCATCCTTAATTTTATTTGACATTCAAAATCATACATATGCGCATGGGACAGGCTAATTTGTCCAACAATAATCAGGTCATTCAACTCAAACTAAACACAGACAAAGGTGATGTACATATACACACGTAAAGACAAAAACACAAGATTAAATTGCATATTATTTCCTTGAACATGAAATCAAATGAATAAAAAAAAAAAAACAACAACACTCATGGTGGTCATTCTGTGAGTAAGAGAACAGCATGTAAAGCTTCAATTAAATAGAGTTTCCCGATGGTTTTGGCAATGTACAAGTTTCCGGCATCTGCAAAGAAGTGAATAAGAAAACATTTAAATCATTTACAAAATAAAAGCTGTTAATGGACTTTCCTTATCCACCTAAGCCTGTGGTCAAGGTTTCCATTTCATTAGCAGCTATAGGGAAATAATGGGAAGAATAACAGCATGCAGTAAATGGTAAAACTGTTTGCACTACAAACCAGTGTGTTCATGATTAAGATAATACATTAAAATAATACGTTATGTTAAGACACACCAATTTGCAATATCAAGCAGCAAAAGAAGCTTTTTTGCACAGCTAAAAATAGCTGGACGTGGTGAGACTTCCCACTCCTGGATAATGTAAAAAGGATGATCTGCTAACCTGCTTTGTAAAGAAACAACTGGACCCTACGGCCAGTTTTGATTGAGGTACCAGATGGTATCATTGCTCAGTACTGGTCCAAACAACGGATTCAGTTGTGATAGAATAGCAATCAGCCAGCTGAAACATAACCAAAAGTAGAGTGAGCAACATGACAGTCGAAAGAAAATATTGCCAAGAGACTGAATTCAGGAACAGCAGCAAAAAATATGGTTTGCACTGCCTCCTAGTGGCTGTCAGAGAACATTATCATATTTCTTCAAAATAATAAATAATTCACATCAAAGTACGACAATTCAGACCTATTATGAGCTTATTTAACATATTACAGATTTGTAAAATATTATTTGAAAGTTTATATATCTGAAACTGGAGTACACTGCATATTAAATGGCCTGGATGTGCTGTATTTCTTTTACAATCAATACTGGAGTTGCCCAAAGGCTGTGTTTGACTTTCAGCTGATACAGAATAGAACAATCTCTCTATTTTACCATATTAAACAGCAGCTATTGAAGTCTCTCTAGACATGTTAGATACAGATAATTTAAAGGCAATGTACTTACAAAAGGTAGCAACAGACTGCAGTTAGTACCAGCATCGTCACAGTGACTCTAAAGGACAAATATAAATACATTTAACACTTATCATAAATATATAACACGTAGTATAACTGTAAATAAAACGTATTATAAAGAAACATGTAAAATAAGCATACATGTGTAACGTATAATGTGTTCGTCCACTTGGCACCGTCACATGATCTACATATTCATATATTCATTTTACAACTAAAACTAAACATATTTGCTTTTAATTTATACTAAATACATTACTTTTGAATTTAAATGCATTTCCTATTGCCACACAAGTCAAATCACAAACTTTATTTTGTTGTGACGCTGACTTGTTGGATTTCGTAAAGTCTTCCTGAACGGACAAAGACGAAAAACTGTATTGTTTAAGAACACTTTTTTGTTAATAAAGTCTTTGTCTTTATAACATTTCAAATACATCGATAATTCGAGGTTCGTACAGATGGTTGAGTACATTAAACGTTCGTTTAAGGAAATGCTAATGTTGCTCACCCTCGATTCGGTCCTTTAGGAATAAACCAGGGAATAACTCCACCAATAAGACCCCAAAACAAAGTCATAACTGAGATAGCTATTACAAACGATGTGGCCGCCATGATATTTCTTTGTAGGTCGAGGTTTAATAACTTATTTTCTATAAAATAAACTTCGTAGACTCCACTGTGCTTTCGCTCCACACTGCTGTGTGGACGGTGACGGTCATGTGACTCCTCGGGCCCTGAACAGAACAGACATATGACTGATGTCTCACCTCTTCCTCTGCACTCACGTCAAACGAATATATACGACCTTCTTTTGATATTGCAGATCCTTCGGTCTGTACATAAAGTGCATTTTGTAGGATATGTGCCTGGCATATATTAAATCTACTCTAGAGTCACATGAAACCTTTTCACCAGCATGAATTATTTAAAATGTCATCCGCTGACTTCCTGCATTGTTAAAACTAATTAGAGCAGCCATGACAAGCAAGGTTATTACAGTTAATTAAAACCATAAAAAAAAAAAAAAAACATTATCCTTACTTGAAATAAAACAAACGTTAACTTAAATGAAATGAAAATAATTTGAACAACAACAAAAAAGTACTAAATCTTGTACTAAAATATAAATCAGAAAAACACCAGTCAAAAGTTTTTGAACAGTAAGATTTTTTGTTTTTTAAAGTCTCTTCTGCTCACCAAGCCTGCATTTATTTCATCCAAAGTACAGCAAAAGAGTAAAATCTTGAAATATTTTTCCTATTTATAATAACCGTTTTCTATTTAAATATTTAAAATGTAATTCATTCCTGATTTCAAGATTGATTTTTTTAGCATTACTCCAGTCACATTATTCTTCAGAAATCATTACAATATTCTGAACATTTATTATGTTGAAAACAGCCGAGTAGAATGTTTTCAGTTTTCTTTGATAAATTGAAAGTTCAGAAGAGCAGCATTTATTTGAAATAGAAATGTTTTGTAACATTATAAATGTCTTTATCATCACTTTTGATCAATTTAAAGCATCCTTGTTTTAATTTTTATCATTAGAATGATTTCTGAAGGATCATGTGACACTGCAGACTGGTGTAATGATGCTGAAAATTTAGCTTTGATCACAGGAATAAATTACATTTGAAAATATATTCAAATAGAAAGGAGCTATTTTAAATAGTAAAAATACTTCAAAATATTACTGATTTTGCAACAAATAAATGCAGGATTGGTGAGAAAAAGAGACTACTTTTATTATTTTAAAAATTAGTTCAAAACTTTTGACTGGTAGTGTATTTTAAAATGCAACCAAGCACAGACATTAAAAAAATAAACTTAAACTTTAAAAAAAAATTCAAAATATTCATAAAAACTTCTGCAAAACACCCTGAATTCCCCCTCTCTTTGGCACATTAATTCCCAATTTATTATTAGTGGGGGAAAAAAAATTAAAATTATAAATATACACTACAAATATATGCATTGACTACACCCATGAGTTAAACAAGTGGCCATATAGGAAGTAGTTTTGTTCTGTGTCTGCAAAGAATAAGAATTTCCCCAGATCTCATTTTTATGTTTAGAAACCAGTTATTGCTTAAACTGTGATTTTCTGATGTTACATAAATGAAATCATGGATAACACTAAAGCTGAGCTTAAATCCAAATTTTTCCATTTTAAGTTAAATTTGGTAACAGCAATGCCATTTCGAACCAAAGAATCACTTTTATATAAAAGACAAATACACAAATGTCAGGTTTTTACAGTCTTTTATTGTTAGCAAAAGAATCATTTCACTCCTGCATTTTCTCAATAGTCTCCTCCTTGTATTTGCCCTTCTCCTTTCCGTCCTGTCGGGACTTGGCCTTGCGCTCAAGGATCTTCTTGCGATCCTTGTCGAGCTTTAGCCTGGTGATCACCACCTGAAGAACAAAAAGATTCATTTCATTAACATTTCCATCAACATGAAACAGCACAAAATTATGCAGAAGCTTACACAACTGTTCAAAAATAATCACATCAGCTATAATAAAACAGTTAAGAGGTCTAAAAGCAAGCATTTAATTGTTCACTGCATTAGCATTTTAATAATGTATTTAGACAATCTGCTATCTGAGAGAGGACTGTAGTTTATGGATTATGTAATGATGGATTGAGTGATGCAGTAGAAAGCCAATTTTTATTTTGAATTTTTTTAATTGGTGCTATATGACTAGAAAAAACAAAGGACTGTGGCGTTGTCTTTTGCAATAATGCACTTTTGATTTAGGCAGGGATACAAAAGCAGATGTTCAATATGTTGTTTTCAAAAACGTCCTGACAAACGCATCACCCGGCAGACTATTGCTGACAAATACACAGGGATATCTGGGTGCAGCAACAAAAAAAGTACACAATGTTCATTTACACATACTACAGACACTAAAACAATATAACGCTGATTGAAGAGCCTTCAACTAGCTCTACTACAAGTAACTGAAACGCAGTCCTGTATACTTATGACACAATCAGACATAGTCTCATCAAACAAAATCCATAATAACTGTAAATATGCACATTTGGACATTTAAAGCGTCAAATAGAGCACTTGTTAAAACACTTTAGTCAGTGATGTGGAAATAAAGGAATAGTGTTATGACATTTGTCATTATTATCAGACAAATGTGACCATGGACCACAAAACCAGTCATAAGGGTAGATTTTTTTAAATTGAGATTTATACATCATCTGAAAGCTGAATAAATAAGCTCCATTGATATATGGTTTGTTATGACAGGATAATATTTGGCCGAGATATAACTATTTGAAAATCTGGAATCTGAGGGTGCAAAAAAAATGTAAATATTGAGAAAATCACCTTTAAAGTTGTACAAATGAAGTTCTTAATGCATATTACTAATCAAAAATTAAGTTTTGATATATTTACAGTAGGAAATTTACAAAATATCTTCATGAAACATGACTTTTACTTAATTTCCTAACGATTTTTGGCATTAAAATAAAAATCAATTTTGACCCATACAATGAATTTTTGGCTATAGCTACAAATATAGAGACTTAAGACTGGTTTTGTGGTCCAGGGTCACAAATGTAAGAAATGTGCAGTCAATCCAAGAGTGGCATGACAATTCAGCAGCACAATTCAGCAGTTTGTTTTGATGTAATAAAACTAGTTCCAGACTTCATGATCTACCTTAAAATTGGATTTACCTTAAGCTATAGTGCTACTGATGTAAAGGTCAAGAGTTCAATTCCAAAGGAATAAAAGAATTAGTAAAATGCGCATCATAAATTCAGTGCAAGTTGGTTTGGATAGAAGTGTCACTATTGACATTAGACCTTTTTTTGTCAGTCTACCTGCTAAAATTTTATGTCCAACTCATTAAGTTCCACACTCTACTGACAACTACATTTATTATGCACATTTAATGTAAATTTAAAGTATTTCACACTGCCCTTTTGGTTAAATCAGACTTTGCTAGATACTTACTAACTGGTGTAAAGTCTTACCAAATGAAAATTAAGGAGTAGTTCACTTCCAGAACAGAAATTCACATAATTTACTCACCCCCTTGACATCCAAGATTTTCATGTCTGTCTTTCTTCAGTTGATAAGAAAATTATTCTTCTTGAGGAAAACATTTCAGGAATGTTCTCCATATAGTGGACTTCAATGGTGCAACCAAGATTGAACTTCAAAAAAAATGCAGTTAAAATGCAAATTCAAATGGCTCTAAACAATCCCAGTCGAGGAAGATGGTCTTATCTAGCGAAACGATCGGTCATTTTCGAAACAAAATGACAATATATATACTTTTTAACCTCAAATGCTCGCCTTGTCTCGTCTCTGCAATTCGCATGCGTAGTCTGTGCAATCCGAGTCAATACAGTTGTGGAAAAACTCTCAGTCTCGTTTTCATCTTCAACGTCAAAATCGTCCTACATTGCTGTTTTACCTTTTTTTCGTAAAGGGTGTTTGATCATCTTTGCATGTCCACTTTGTAAACACTGGGTCAGTACTTCTACAGTGATGCAGGAGAATTTTGAAGTTGGGGAAGGAAATGAGATGGGAGTTTGTCGACATACCCTAACTGTATTGACCTGGAAAAAACAGTTCACGCATACTTAGACAAGACGAGCATTTGAGGTTGAAAAGTATATAAATTGTCAATTTGTTTAAAAAAATGACTGATCTTTTTGCTAGATAAGATTCTTCTTCCTTGGCTGGGATCATTTAGAGCCATTTGAAGCTGCATTTTGGAAGTTCAAACTTGGGGGCACCACTGAAGTCCATTATATGGAGATAATTCCTGAATTTTTTTTCCCTCAAGAAACAATTTCTTATTGACTGAAGACAGACAAACAAGAACATCTTGGATGACAAGGGAGTGAGTAAATTATCTGTAAATTTTTGTTCTAGAAATGAACTTCTCCTTTAAACTACATTATCTACTAAAACTTAGTAAACTACATTAAGAATAGATCAGCGATGATGATCTCTAGATATAGAGACCACCCACTAGTTGTCCTATATTTTCAATGACACTCATATTTCATGTTTCACATGCAAACAAACATCTGGATATAAAAATCATACCTTGCTGGGGTGGATGCCAACATGGACTGTGGTGCCATTGGCCTTCTCACGCTGCACACGCTCGATGTAAATGACGTACTTCTTCCTGTAGACCTGGACAACTTTGCCGATCTGCTGGCCTTTGTAGTGTCCCCGGACAACCTGGTGAAGGGAGGAAAAAAAAGTAAGTCATTTTACACTGAGTAAGGTGCCTGGACATTTCAGTGCATCAGACTGTAATACTGAGCAAAAACTAGGAATATCCTTACCTGGACCTCATCGTCCTTACGGATGGGCATGGATCTCACGTTGTACTTCTGGCGGAGCTCTTTGGACAGAGGGGAGGACATGATCTTCCTGCGGATGTGTGAAGGGGCATTGAAGTGCCTCTTGCGGTTCTTGCGCCGGGAGGAGGTCACAAATTTATTGAGCTTCATGATGGCTGCTGATGAGAGAGGACAATTAAAACTCGATCTGAATTTTAAAAAAAATGCAGGTGATAAATGGTTGGGTTGCAAAAAAATTGAAAAAACTGGGTTTGTAGAAGAATTAAACTGTGTCAAGCTTTACGTTACTGACACTAACTTGGGTTTGTCTGATACACTTCAACATCTCTCAGTGGACAAATCAGCAGTGATATTACGTAAAACAACATCACATGAACAATAAACATATACGAGTAATATAATCCGCTCAAAGGCATTCATGTCTTTATAACACACAGTGTATTTGAAAAGCATGTTAAACAGCTCGTGGTATTGCTATATGGTAATTCCAACTTGACATGACAATATAAGCACGTACGCCTTAAGTTTTCATATTTATGTTGTGCTTCTAAAAGCGTTTAGACGCAACACGATTAAAACAAACATACAACACGCACAAACGGAAAGCATGGGCTTGTGTTTTGGGTGAAATTGTAACTATCCACACGGGAGAGAGCACAGCTCCCATAGCAGCCACTGGCTGAACTTTGGTGACTAAATCAACCGAAATGTCGCACCGTAACTGTAAAATAACACATCTAAATTGAGAATAGTGCTATTATGTAGCGGTAATGTGTGTTTTAAACTTTGAGGGAGTAAAATCCACGAGGATGGCAAAGGATGTTTAAGAAATGCTTTAGCAATCTTGGCTTACCCTGCCGACTTGTCGCTATGGCCGCCGGAAAAGAGACTCTAGAACTACTTCCGCCAGAATTAGTTGAAGCGCAAATCTCGCGAGATCGTGAAAAGAATGGGATTTCAAAGTAGATGTCAGTTTTATGGAAGGTCACAGTAACGTACACACAAATGAACATCGAATTCATTTAATTCATTTCATTAAGTAGATTACTACATTAGAAGAAAATAAAAGGCATAAATTATGGTACTCCAGAAAATAAATAATTAAGTGGACGCGTTGACTTTTAAGTGTACTGAAAAAAAAATCTCATATTCAAAATTAAAAAAAAAATAAAAATAATGAAATAAAATAAAAACTGAAATTAATATGTTTAAAACTGAGAGAATTTCCAGTCTTTTACTGGTCGTTTCTTTAATTGTTTTGCAGGTTGTGTGCTATGGCAAAAGTGATGAATTCTCAGTGCTCAGCTCTCATCCTTTTTATAGGGCTGCTCGAAAGTCCAGTTTTAGCTGGTAGCTGTGTTTTGGAAGGTGGTTTATCACTGGATATTATTTGGTCCGGTGGTTAAGTGGTGGACCACCATGCAAAAACCAGCTACCGTTTTCCAAAACACAGCTTGAACTTGACTTTCCAGCACTTAACAATCTTATTATTTCATGTCATGAATTTCCGTGCACTAATAATTTTACAAATAAACATTATGTATTTACAATATTTGCTTCCTGACGTAATTTACTCACCCCTATGTCCTATGTCAACTGTTTGCATTTCCTTTTTTCTGTGAAACACAAAAGAAGATATTTTGAAGAATGGTGGTTGCCAAAACATTTCGGTTTCCATTGATTTCCATTGTATTTTTCATCCATACAATGAAAGTCAGTGGGAACCTAAACTGTTTAATTACCAGCATTCTTCATAATAACTTCTTTTAATTTCCTGAGAAAAAAACTTGGAACGGCATGAGGGTAAGTAAACAATAACTATTTCAATAACTAATTTTCATTTTTGGGCGGGCTATCCATTTAAGAAAGTAATAGTCTTGCTGGCTTTTATTCACTCCAGAACATAATTTCTTGTGAAGTTTCACAGGTGCTTTAACTAAAAGAAAAAACCTAGGGACTTCCTTTGTCAAATGGTTACACAGAAGAAGAAAGAAGGAAAATCTGAGTCACTAACCATTTTATTAGAATTATATAATTGTCAATGAATTTGAAAACAGTTTTTATTCAACACAATATTATGTGTGCCTGTTTTTTTGTCTTTTATCCAACCAACCCTCAAAAATAGCAAAACACGGTTTGCCACAACTGTTCTCTTTGAAACTGCAGGTCTACTACACTGCCCCGACATGTCACACGAGCAGGTGTTCTTTTGCACAACTCAATAGTGTCCATTGTGAAAATGAATATAGCATTGAATGGGCCAGATCAGGGGAAAACATGGATTGACCAAATCTGTAGCTGTAGACAGTGTTCTTTAGCCTGTAGTTTGGTTCACAGAATGGGTCTAAGGCACATAAAGCTCTGTCTGGTCGTTTGTTCTCTCTGGGCTTTGGGACTTAAGAATAAAAAGGGTCTTTTGAGTGTATGCGATTGAATAGACACACATGAAAAACAACAAAGGTACAAAGGTTAGTGTTCTGTGAAATTAGACAAAATTCTATTGAAAACCTCTCATGCACCTGTAAATTTGTTATATTACACTGTCTTTTAACTAATGATTAACTTACGACCATTCTGTCTATCTGTCTATCTAGTCAAAATATTTGACACTTTGGACTGAATTTGTTTCTCATGATCTTAATGATCTTTTGATCTAAAATCTATGAATATAAATTTTAGATAAATGTATATCTATCTATCTATCTGTCTCTGTCAGTTAGTCTGTCTGTTTGCTAAATATCAATCTGTCTGCTGTCTGTCTGCTAAATATCTATCTGTTTATCTATCCGTCTGTCTGCTAAATATCTGTCTGTTTGCTAAATATCAGTCTGTCTGCTGTCTGTCTGTCTGCTAAATATATATCTGTCTATCTGCTAAATATCTCTCCATCTGCTAAATATCTATATGTCTATCTATCTGTCTCTGTCTGCTAAATATCTAACTATCATCTGTCTGCTTGCTGTCTGTCTGCTAAATATCTCTGTTTATCTATCTATCTGTCTGCTAAATATCTATCTGTCTATCTGCTAAATATCTATCCGTCTGCTAAATATCTGTCTGTCTGCTGTCTATCTGTCTCTGTCTGCTAAATATCTATCTATCTATCTATCTGTCTATCTATCAACTATCTGTCTATCTATCCATCTATCTATATTTAACTGTCTGTATCTATCTATCTAGCTTTCTATCACCTATCTATCTATCTATCTATCTATCTGTCTGTCTATCTACCTATCTATCAACTATCTGTCTGTCTGTCTATCTATCCATCTAACTATCTATCTATATTTAACTGTTTGTATCTGTCATCTATCTATCTATCTATCATCTATCTATCATAGATCTATCTGTCTGTCTGTCTGTCTGTTTATCTATCAAGCGATCTATTTAACGGTCTGTCTATCTAATGTGTTTGAGAGGATAACACAGAATAGGATTATTTTTGTATAAAGCGAAATATCTTGACGTGGCCCCACCTTGAACTGTTTGGTTCAGGTGTGTCCCTGTAGGCTACTGTGTCAGTGTGAGGCGTGACACTTCAGTATGAGTAATCCCGAGCTCCTTCCATTTAATACATAACACAGCGAGGAGACAAATGTGACAACTTATTGCACTCTGACTGAAAACATGAGGAAAAATATATGGAACAAGGTGAGTCTCAGAGAAGTGAAATATTTGTTTACTTGGTAAAGCATTATGAGAATTCAGTGAAATCCTCTGTACTTCATACTGCAGGTGTTCATGGTCCTGATGGTGGGGAACCTGTTCATGTCCACTGACACAAAGATCTCCCGTAGAGAAGGAAAGCCTCGGAGACGGAAACTGGAGTCTCATCCTCGTCGGAATGCCTCGTCTGTCAAAATCTCCCCGGATCCGATGATGACAGGTCCAGAATCAGGAGTGATGCCCGGTGCTGTAGAAATTGACTTTGACAAGAGTATCGAGGACATGGTGTCTCAGGTCCGAAACAATCCCAACTTATCCATAAACAAATGTGTGGTGGATCGCAAACTTTGGATGTCCAACAGTCGCAGTCTCTCTCCCTGGTCCTACAGGTGGGTGTAATATAAAGGTCACTGTTAGGTTATCATCTTTGAAATGCAAACATTATGATTATTATTATATTATTTAACATCTGTGCTCTGATACTTAAGAGTCTTCAGTGTCAGGCATGTTTCAGGATTCTTTAATGAATAGACAGTTAAATGAACAGCAAATATAAATAATCATTATGCATCCTTGTTTAATAAAAGTATCAAATTCTTTCAAAAACTTCCCTCAGCTTTGTTCAATTTTAAACTGTAACAATAATGTTTTTACTTGGTGAGAATATATGAAAAAGGAAATCTTACCGATTCTAAACTTTTGAACAGTAATGTGTACATAGGTTAATCTTTTACCTTAAAAATACATTTGATGACACCAGATGTCATTTATTGAATGTCTTTGGCCAGAATCAACCACGATGAGACCCGTAAGCCCGTGGACATCCCGGAGGCCGTGTGTTCGTGTGTGGGCTGCATCAATCCGTTCACCATGCAGGAAGATCGCACCATGACCAGCGCCCTCATCTACGCCAAGATCCCCGTCCGCAGACTCCTGTGCCACCGGCCAACTAAGAAACCGACGAAGCAGAAGAAATGCGTTCCCCGTTACAGATCAGTGGTGGAGAGCATCGCCGTGGGGTGCACGTGTATCGTGGGGTAGCTGAGTGGGACCAACACAGCCTGTTTTACTGCAAATAAATCCGGACCCTAATCGTGAAAATTATTATTTTTCTAAAGGGTGAGCTGTGTTTGCGCCTTTTTGAAAAGGTGATTTTTATTTAAGATTTTGAACATTAAATGACGTTAAGTATTAATAATTTGCATTGCGACATCACATTAAAAAAAGTTGTAAAGTGGGCATAGTAATAGTGGGCATAAAGCTGTGCCTTTAAAAAGTATCAAAGTTGACAGTTCTGCAGATCATTTTAGTTGCTATATTTTATGGAACAGTAAAGTGTTTTGTTTTTTTTGTTTTTTTTTTTTTTTTGTGAAATACAGAGAATTTAATGGTGTATATGTCTACAAATAGCCAATTTTCAGTAATAGCTTATGGTTTAGGGTACAATTCATGGTATCAGGGTTGACTGTTTAGGATCGCCCTCTACTGACGAAAATGATAAAGTGAAACAAGAGGAGACACTTTTATAA
Source organism: Cirrhinus mrigala (assembly GCA_036247105.1). Classification (NCBI taxonomy): domain Eukaryota; kingdom Metazoa; phylum Chordata; class Actinopteri; order Cypriniformes; family Cyprinidae; genus Cirrhinus; species Cirrhinus mrigala. The sequence goes on along the minus strand of CM070020.1, from coordinate 21,584,048 downwards.
TGTCGTAATATTTTTTTTTCTTCCTTTCTTCTTTTTTTATGGTTTTATTTCAATTTAATGTGGGGATGGTAACTGGGTTTACATAACCCGAGGACACAACTTTAAAGTATTTTTAATAAATATCATATTCATTTTTTTTTTTTTTTCATATTTTACCGAAATATAAAGTATATTTCATGTTTTTAATGTATATATTTGCAAATAAAAGACCTTACAAAAGCATTGTGTTTTTACCTAAATAAAATCTACGAAACATAAATAAACACATTTACTGGATTTTTTTTGTCGGTTATCTTGTTAAGTTATGCATAAAGTAAATATTGTATCTAGCTGCTGAAGTCAACGTTTCTACATATGAGTGACACAATGCACACTTCAGGGACGGAAATTAACGAGTGCGCAAAAATGCCCAATAAATTCAAGACAGAGGCAAAAAAAATGCCCCTGCACAACTGAACAATGTATTACGACTGTCGCGATTAAAATTAAACGTGAAAATTAAAATTGGATTAGATTGCTTTGGTGCAGCGTTGAACCTTTTACACAATCAAACGCGTTTCTGTTGAATTTAGGAATGCATAGGCCAATCAGAGGCGCTTAGATTAGTCAGCGCGGAAAACGCCGGAGCTATTGTTGAATGCGCATACTCGCGACTTCCATCATCATAAACAACACAGTGCAGATACGATGTAAATAAAAGATTATTTTCGTAGCTTCAGTGATTATAACGAGAGTTTTTGCATAACTTGTGTTAGATTCGGCTAATGTCAGCTAATGTCATGGACCAACATTGTCTATTTTGAAGCCAGAATGTGACTTGCCAAAAACGAAACAAAAACGTTTTATATTGTTTTCTAATATGGATGTTAATAATCTAATATGGATGTTAATAATCTTTTTACAGTATAAAGAGCAATAATCTACAATAATGATTTTTTTTTTGTCATATTATTGCAGCCCTATGAGCTCCTGTTTTTTTTTTTTTTTTAATTTAATTTTTTTTTTTTACACGTATAATTCAGGCCTACAATTTTAAAGTCTATTGTTATTGACACAGTTTAAAATATTGATTAAAGTATTTGGGTAAATTTGACATTAAAGACAATATATGGTTTATATAATAATAAGTTGATTATAAAAAATCACAAATGTAAAAAATGCCCCTGGAAATCAATTCCAGAGGAGAAATATTGTCCCTTAATGGAGAAGTTAATTTCTGATGTTGGCACACTTTGCCATTTTTTAAAAACATTTATAGTGATTTCATGATTAAGATGATTGCAAGCTCTTGACATTAAGCTATAATAAGGAGATTAACTTATGTTTATTGTGTTTACAATATTATAGCCTAAATTTAATTAAATATGTTTTTAATGTCTTAAAAACGACTTAAAGTGATACTCTGCTGGGATGTTCGCACACCTACACTAAAATTAAAACAAGACATTTCAGCTTCTGGTCTCATGTGCGCCATCAGGAGGATTTGAACAGACGAGTCCTGCATCATCATATTAGTGATCAGCGAGGAACAGTATAGAGAAAAAATACAGAAGACGGACGCATCATGCCCGGTATGTGTTTGGCTGATGAAATGACAGATTATCTTCAGCTGAAAAACTTGACTTTAAGTCTGACTGTTACTGTTGTTTGATTACTTGCGAGAAGGACGCGGTCCAGGTGAACGAACCTGGTGTTTGGTGCAGGTGAAGGGTCCAGCGGAGGTGACTGCAGCTGAAGGTAGGAACTGACATACATCTGGACAACAATGCACTTTAAATGATTACTTTCAACGCTCTCAGTGGGTTATTTTTAATGTTACAATCTCATAATGTTCTCTCAGTTATTAACGTTTAATGTGATATTTTACGGCTTTTCACGTTAAGGACTCAAATATTATGACCCCTTCCTACAATATTGGCAGCTACAGGCCTGTATTTTCAAAAAAAAAATCTTTAAAAAAATAAAATAAATAATAATAATAATAAGTGTGCTATTCTAAAGTGATATTATAATATCAAAAATGTCCTAAAATTATATCTAGACAGATATAGTTTTTATTCCTTACTGTTATAAACATTATACCATTATTGTAACCAGCTCCCCAGGTTCTGTGCACACTGTATCCTTTATATATGATCACTCAATATAATCTTTCCAATTTTTGCAGTGAAATGTATGAGAAAACAGTCAGCTTTAAAATTTTCCCTTTCTTTTGAGAAACAACCTGTTGTATTCTTGTGTATTTGTCAAGAGCGCAGACGTGACAACATTACGCTAGTGAAGCAGAAACAGCCAACTTGCCAAGATGTTGCCATTCTGAGTATGAAATATCGTTTTGAGCCAGAACATAAAACTCAGAAATTAGGCCTAATCAATCTAACAGCTATGCTCGTAATTTGAAGAATGCCTGTGAATTAGTGGAGACTAATATACAGTCAATTGAGCAGCAAGCAGAATAATCCATTTAACTATTCACAGAAACATTGCACAGCTGGACTGTTGTACATGTCAAATCCTTGTTATAGCTCTATCTGTATACCAACACAAATCTGTAGGCGACCACTATTTCAGCTTTTCAAGATTCAGTATACCCAGGACTGTCAATCTATATTTAGAAGCTCTTGTGGCTCATAAATATTCATTGAGGTTTTAGTGCTTTCTTAAAAAAAGACGCCATGCAGCGTGAGTTCCCAACAGTGAGTCAGGCAGCGTGTGTCAGAGAGTAGGAGGAGAGAGGGATGGTTGGTGAGAGTGAACTCTTTGATATTTTGATATGCTGATACCCGGGGGACCAGCACAGATGGCACCTGTTCTCAGAGGCACTGGCCACTCTCGCTGACTACTCAGTGTGTGATTTCCGTCACCAAATATCATACATGAGTCTTCACATTTGCACTGGGGGGTCTGGGTGGCATTTGTCTAAATAAATAAATAAAGAAACAATTAGCTATGTGTCTGTTCGGTTTCAAAATTATGACATATGTTTCTGTTAATGGTGAGAATTTGAGACAGTTTACAGTGAAATATTGTAAAAACGTTTTAAGTTGTAAGTACACTCTTGGAAAAGGTACAAAATCTGTGGCAAAAGGGTGCTAATATGTGCCATTTAGGTACTAAAATGTACACTTTAGATAACAGTATGTACCTTTAAGGTACAAATATGCACCCTTAGGGGTACAAAAATGTACCTTTTAAACAGGTGCTGTCCCAGTGACAACTGTTGTACCTTTTTTTCTGAGATAAATTCTGTATAAAGGTCACATTTTAATTTATGGTGAAAAACAAACAAACTTCCAAAAGTCACAACTGATTATATTTTATTTAAAGTCCTATTTTTATTCTTATTTTGTTATCAGTTATGTACAATCAGCTATTTTTGTTAGTTTTAGGTTGTTTAGTTAATGTTTTTGCCATTATATTAGTGTTACTTTGATGCTTATGTACACTATAAAACACTATAGTCAGGTTAGATGCCATCCCAGCTAAGAGAGAACATTTAATTATAAAGTTTTTTAAGTTATATAAATGTTAGGACAAAACATTCTTAGAACAACATTCTCTGAAAGCCCTTATGATGTTATTTGCATTTGACCGATATATAATAAGCATCATAGGCCTATACTGTAAATAAGTGATGGAAATGAATATTTTTCATCATTTTCATCAACATAATTCTTTTGTTTTCTTTAAAATATGTGTCATACTAATAATCTATTAGCTCAGCATACTGCTGATTACCTTGCTATCTTAGCATATTATTAAATGATTAGCCTGCAGTGGGTGGTTGGTCACAGAAACTACAAAGTAGGCCAATTTTTTAGTACAAATATCTGGCTAGACAGTCTAACATGAAGCTAAACTAATACAAACTTAACCCTACTCACCGTTTTTGACAGCTGGACTCTGGTCACTCTATTCTTCAGTGTGGAAGAAAGCCTAGGGACGAGATTTATTAGCTGCTCTAGAGTGTTTTCATGTTGCGTCATCAACATTGGCAGCACAGAATGTAAACAATGCTACTAAACCGAACAAAACTTGCATTTTTTACAAATTGCTGCTGAAAAAAAGTCAATTTTTGTCATGTTTTGGTCTGTACTAATCGGTTGGACCAAGAAAAACATTTGGAGTACTATAGACTGCCAAAAGTTATAACAAATCAAGGAGAAGACTGCAAAAACTGTCTGAGGAACAAAAGGCATTTGTGTTTTTTCAAACTGAACCAGTATTTCCAAAGCAAGAATCTTGACAACATTTGTGTTTGTTTGTATAATTTCCTGTCAGGTAGGTGAAATATTAGGCTAATATCTTAATTAATACTGCTCGTACATATCTTCACCAGCAATATTGCGCCCTTTTCTGCAGACACCTTTCCTTTAGACAGCATAAATTAGCAGAACAGTGTATTCAGTAGTACATTAACCGTGCAACCGATGCTGCTGTTTACATCCGAGTATTGCGAATATGGCTGCACATCAGGGTAACTGACCAAATTGTGACGTAAGTGCAAACCCTCTATTAGACCAGGTGTTATGCCGAATTCTGACCCCCGCCATACTACCCCCCTAGTATTGGTAGGTTTAGGGTCAGGTGTGGGGGAGGGGTTAGGATTAGGGGTGGAGTTAGGATTAGGCAAATCAGGTAACCATTTCAACGATTTGGCGGGGTCGAAAATTGGTACAACACCGGAAACAGCATTCATTGGTGTGTTCGTTGGACACATTATGTCACCACTTAACAAGCGATAGGGACATGAGAAGAATAACAACGTGCAGTTAACGTTAAACCTGTTGGCACTACAAAAATAATACATTAAAATAATATGGCAAGACACAACAATTTGCAATATCAAGCCTACAGCTAAAAATAGCTGGATGTGGATGAGACCGGAAGCCAGACCTATAAAATTTACAAATGGCCGCGACTGCTTTTGCGGTAAAAATAAGGTGGAAAACCGAGCTCACACCATTATATTTTCAGGACTCACAACCGTATTTTCGGCAACGCCCTGAGGTGTAAAGAGAACTGTAATGAACAACTAGTTAAGCTAATATTGAGAGAAAATGCTCAGAACGTTGTAGGAACCTTTAAATAACGTTACAATCACGACACGAAAACGGGACATGTCAACGTGTTAGAAACATTTCAAAACATTGTTCCCAGAACTTGTTTACAACCTGAATTTGTTATAGGCTATTGAATTTAATGCTAAAACAAGGCTGTGAGAGAAAGACTGACATTACAATTACACACACCATATAAAGGTCCTAGCTCACGTCATATTCACAACTCAAACTTTAAAAACTTTTTTTAGAGTTGTCGAAAGGTTTTGTTTTATTTTCTGAAACACATTTCGTCAGTTGAACAATCGGTTTGTTGTTAAACAAAAACAGTAGGTACAATCCATTGAACGCACTCATTCATTCCCGTCAAAAAGTAAACATGATTAATATATGAAATTGATTTAATATTAGTACAGAAATTGTATTAATATTAATGGCGGTATACATGACACCCATTAGATGGCGCTACAGCTTTAAATTGAACAGCAAAAAGTTTACAGTCCCTCTCATAAACATGAGGGCGATTTCATGTCATGCTTCGCCGCTCATCTAAATAAAGCTCTGTGATCAGTCGGGCTGTGCGCAGTACATTCCTGGTTAGAGAGGGTAACTGTCCATGTAACAGTGTAACTGCCCTCATCATCGCCCCTCCCAACCGAAGCTCAGGAAAACAGCTCAACCCTCCGTCCTTCTGGGAGGAAAACATGATGAACTGTGAGGATGCACAGCACGTCTCCTTGACACACGCGTGATAAGTGTTTAGGATGCTGCCGTAACTCCACACGCATCCAGGGAGCAACAGCAGCATCCCTCCTCCGGTCCGGATCTGCTGTCATCGCAGCGCGGATGGTGGGAAAGGACCCTCCCAGAGGAAAACAGACGAAAGAAAGATGAAATGTTTCTCCCGGTACCTGCCTTACCTCTTCCGACCTCCGAACACCCTGCTCTCCTCGAGCTGTCACACGGAAGGTAAGAGCCGAGCCGCACAGACAGCTGGACATTGATTTTGCTGGGTCACAGCGTGCTGAAGCGATGCTGCGTAATGACAACTTTCTGTCTGGAAGTGCAAAGAGATGGCTGTCATAAACATAGCTTATTTTACAACTCTATGGGGTAGTATGTGATCAAGAATGAGTGGGATTTTTTTTTGTTGTTGATATTTTTATTCATGGAATTATAGTAGTTAATTATTATTGTTATTATTTATTAAATAAGTTATGCAATCATTTTATTTTATTTTTATTTATTTTCAGCTCTAACCTCCATGTTTAAATAGAAAAATACGACATTTTCAATATTAGTGTTAGGTACTTTTGGATATACAAAGAAATTACAGCTGACATACACAGTTTTTACTTTATTTATTTATGTATTTATTTATTTACGTTTTTTAATATAGTCTCTTGGACTGAAATACGACTGGTTTTTTTGTCCTAAAAAGTTGGTTAAGATGTAGATTAAAGATGATGCTATATAATTATCATTGACAGACATGAGGATTTTACATTGTTGGATACAAGATTTATTCTTTAAGAGGAACACAAATGTACACAATTCTTATGCACTGTATTATTTCATAAGTGCCCAATACCTGAGGAAATGAATGACCATGCTGTTCTTCTGACTTAAGCTTTCTTCTTTGCTTTTGTGACAGTTTTGTACAATCATAAAAGCAGCTTTTATATAGTCTGGTTATGCAACTCTCTGCCAAATGTGGTAAAATAAAACAGACTGAGTTCATTTGCATAGGGGAAGTCTTATTATCTAGTCCAGGAAACATCCTTGTGAGCACTTGTGTGTATGTGTGAATTTTATGTGCCGGTCAGGCTGCCCTACATCATGTTTACAACACTGTCGAATGGCGGAGCTTGTCGACCGTAAAAGTCTGATTTACTTTTGCCCTCAGTTGTTTTTTACTGTTAAGCCAGAAAATGTGACCCTCCACGCTTTTAAAAAGACCACTGGCTATTCAAATAATACCATATTATCTCTAGCTACATGTTGTTATTGATCTGCACTGTGTAGGAATGAAAGACTCAGTTCCTAAGGCTGCACATTCTCGGCCTGATACTGTAAATCATTCTTAGATTATTTCTTTGGACACCTTGATCAGATTTAGTGCAGCAAAGAGCAAGAAAAACAAAACTGATGCTGAAAACTAATCACCCTCATTGCCCTTATCTGAGAGCAACCTTGTTTCCTGTGAGCAAACAGCCATGTGATGATTTCCCGTCCTGATGTGAATATAAAGATTAAAACTGGCCTGTGATGTCAGAACTGTGGCACGTCTGTGCTCATGAGACATAAAGAGTCATTGTGTGTCTTTAAATCCAGCCTGCGTCATATCAAGATCCTATTCCCCTTACCTTCCTGTTTGTTCTTTAGTTTTAATACAATAAAAGGCAAAAAGCCAAAATCGGGACTATAGCAAAGTTCATTCATTAAGATACACCTGCTGTGTCAAAGTGCACCTCAAACGTTAGCATGTTTCTAATAGTAGATGAAGCATGAAACCAAGGGGTCAAGGTTTGGCCGTGTAGCATGACAGCATTAGCCAGATGCCATAACTACAAAGTCTATACACTACATTGTGCATATAATTGCATTCATTCATTTACTTATTTAACACATATACTGTATATATTATTTTAGATTGTTGATTATAATATAATTGTATCATTATTTTATCATTTTTGGAAGCATATACAGCAGATACTGTAATTTTTGTAGAAGCATAAACGCATAAACGCATACACTGTATATATTATTGTATATCATTGATTATTTTCAATATATTGGCCATTCTACAGAATTGGTACAAACTGCTGTCCCACAACAAAAACACATTTAAAAACCATTTAAGTATTCAAATAGATGTTTTCTAAGATTCTTCTATTATCTATTGAAACCCACACTGATATTTAAAATATCAGTAAGTGCAATATATATAAAATCATCATTTATTGGGTACTTGCAATTGAGAGGTGGCTGTCCTGAACTCTAACCCCTACATTTCAACTTAAGAAAATAATATTAAAATATTTTATTTAAAATATTTTTTTTTTGTATTTTATTCCATTGTTTTTAAAAATATCTTTTTGATTTTTTAAAAAGTGAATTTAAAAAATATATTTATTTTATTATTTCTTATATTTCCGAAACAGTGTATGTTTTAGTGCAATGGCTTAGATTGATTTTAACTACACCCCTACATTTATGATCAGGAAATATTTATGCGTCATTCTTTCTCTACATCTACATGGTAAGTAGATAGGTCCTATCATTTTGAGGTAAATGTGTTCAAGTCTGAAAAATCTGTGTGTAACTTTAAAGAATGTCACTACTGAACACCATTTTTCTATAATTAAACACACTTTTTTGGGTGTTATTCCATAACATTTAATTTTTATGCGTACAGCTGTTCAGAACTATGCTAGCTAACCATGTGCTGATTAGCATCTTTGAGCTAGGTTCAAATGTATCTAAAATTGTCACTACCGAAACAGTCACAACCGAAGCATCTTTGTTTGGGTGTTATTATGCCATAAAATTGTCACTACTGTAACAGTCACGACCGTAACATGTCATCATTCTTTATTTGGGGGAAATAAACAACATTTTAGTATGTTATGCAGTTATGCAATTTTTTTTTTGCATTTATTATGTTTTAGTAGTGTTTTAGTATAGTGGGTTAAAATTCTATTATTTGATGTGGTCGCTACCAAAACATTACTGTCACTACTGAAAATGTGCAGTCACAACCGAAACATGGGATGTTTTGTCAAAAATAAAGTATACTGAATTATCAACCAAGATGTTATGATAGTCTCTGGTTCAATATATATTTTCAAACTAATGAATCCTTAACTTTAAAATCAGTATGATGAACTTTTTGCCTTTTACAAAGACTGGATTCAAAATACAACAAATCTCATAAATCACACTTGAAATATTGTTAAAATTGTAATTGTCATTGATTTATTTCTATAAACCTAATACAATAGAAACAAAACAATATATACAAGGAAGATGTAAGCAAAATCATAATAGGTCAAAATAACCCTTCTTATTAAATTATATATTACTGTGTTTTGGTAGTAACAAATTTAGGGAGAGAACAACTATTTCAAAAAATTATAAAAATACAATATGAGGATTACTACTAATACTAGAAATGTGTACTTTGTATATTATAAAATTTGTGGAAAAAGACTTTTTTTCATGAGGTTTCCAACTCTGACTTTGAACCAATTCTGTAGAATGGCCCATATATTATACTTCCTAAAAATTATATGTTAATACATTATATAATTTTTGGCAAGAATAATTTGTTAATAGGTGCTTTTTCAGGTATTAAAGTTAAAGTGATAGTTCACTCATTAATGAAAATTCATTACTGGCTCGCCTTCATGTTGTTCCAAACCTGGAAAACCTTCGTTCATCTTCAGAACACAAATTAAGACATTTTTTAAGAAATCCGAGAGCTTTCTAACCCTAAACCAACGTTCGAGACCCAGACGGATCCACTTTGTTTACAAGCAGAGGAATGGACAACACATGCATCAGAAGAGAAAAATTTTTGTTTTGTTTGTGCACAACTGATGTCACATTAACTATTTTATCGATGTCCTTACTACCTTTCTGGGCCTTGAACATGTCAGTTGCATTGTTGTCTATGCAGGGTCAGAAAGCTCTCAGATTTAATCAAAAACATCTTAATTTGTGTTTTGAAGATGAACGAAGGTCTTGCAGGTTTGGAGCGACATGAGGGTGAGTAATTAACAACAGAATTAGAGATAGAGTTTTGATTTGCTCAGAAAGCTCAGTGAGTAAAGATGGCTGATTACCAAATGCTATTGAAATGAATGAATGCTAATGAAAGTATAGACTTCCTTACATAAAATCAGCTATTTCCAATTAATTTTAATCGTGTGGAACTTAAAATATCATCTCATATGCGTGATGAAATAAACAAGTCACATTTAAGTGAGTCTTCACAGCGATTATGCACGATTTAGCTATCAAATGCCTCTGTTTAGAGCAATGATAGTCACAAATTTATTGGACCGTTTTAAAGATACAACAGTAGATTAATTATTCATCACTGGCTGGCTGTGTTGGCAGTCGTGCCAGCGAGTCTGTTTTAGAGAAGCCTTGAGCTCCTGGTCATTTTGAAACAGTTGTAACCTCTATAATCCAGCATTTCATAACAACAAAAGGGGTCACGTTGGCTTCTCGACCCTGACAGATAGTTTGAAAGACACTGTATGCTGACCAGCATCAAAAGCTCAGCTGTTGCCACCAGCAAGCGTGCAGAAAAACTGATGAGTAAATGAGTGAGAGAGCTTGCGGTTGTGTAACAGAGGTCAACGGCGATGACTCTGATGACGTGAGCGTGAAACAGGGGTGTTATGGATCTTAAAAATGCTTCATCAGGCTAATGAAGTGCACTTTGGCCCTTCCGAGCAAACAAATTGGGAAGGTTGCGAGCCGAAACTGAGGACGGTTGGACCAGCAATGCCCAGGGGTCTGGCTGAGCTTTCAGCGTTCAATATCCGGTCGTTCATTAGTGAAATGACCCGGAGGCCCCGAAGTGAATTTTCTCAGTGCCGCCGCACAAACTTGTTTTTGAGGATGCTTGTTTGTGTTTGTCGGCCGGATGGCTAATGTAATATCAGGGTGTTGGCCTAGAGGCCGGGCAGCAGATCGTTTATTTCAGCATGAAATGGGGCTTGAACTAGAACCGCTGTTACAGCACCCAGCAAACGGGGGCAGAAACCCGACTGATAAATTGGTTTTTCCGAACCCCCGTTGACTTGAGGAGGAAGCATGCTTAGTCATTGCATGCTTTCCATTGGGTTATTCATGAACTCGTGTGTGTGATGTCTGGACGATCGATAAAGATTGTGATGGATTAACTTTTACACACTGATGAAATCCACATATTTTGCTTGTGTCAGGGAAAAACAAGAAGCGGCTTGTCATATGCACACATGTTTGTGCACACACACATTTTAGCGAAGCCTCGCTGTTAATGGGAATTATACAACATGAGAGCATGTGCGTGTGTGTGGCCTGAGCTATAAAGCAGATATCATGATATGAGAGGAAGAGTTGTGAGAGGTTAAGTGGGGGAGGAAAGACACCAGAATGAAATAGCAGACTGTAGACACATTACATAGAGAGAACAGGTCGATCTTTCAAAGTGCTTGCATAACCTCTTAACTAAACAGATTGTAAGACTGTAAGATTATAAGCGAGGCAGAGTGCATGTGTGTAATGTTATTGCTTAGAGGATGCTCTTTCATCACTGAAGAGACTGAAGTTATGTTGAAGTTATGTTATCTCTGGCGTTTTTCCTTAAAATTCCTTAATAAAACATTAAGAGCACAGAGTAGAGTTTTGGGAATCACAATTTTTTGTTTCAAAAAGAGATCGTGATTCTCCCACGATTCTGAACGAAAATAACGTGTAAATTACTAGAGGCTGTGATAAAATATGAATTGCTGCAGTCTACTGAAAAATTTTGAATTAATTTGAATGAATTATTTTAAACAAAGTTTGAAATTAATGATTCAGTGACTCTCTCATAAATACTTCACTTGTTTCATTGCTGAATGAATCAGCAGTTTTGAATGAATCTCTTGAATGAATGATTTTTTTAACCAGTGTCCACGGTTTTCCTGCAGAATTGAGCCTTCGCAAACAGCTTGATTGACAGGCGATCTGACCAATCATAATGTTGAATCCACCCATCTGTCCGACAAACAAATCAGACAGGACAGTAGATTAACTTTGTTGGACTTAAAGGAGAAGTCCACTTCCAAAACAACAATTTACAAATAATTTACTCACCGCCTTGTCATCCAAGATGTTCATGTCTTTCTGTCTTCAGTCCTGAAGAAATGATGGTTTTTGAGGAAACATTTCAGGATTTTTCTACATTTAATGGACTTCATTGGTGCCCTGATTTTGAACTTTCAAAATGTAGTTTAAATGCAGCTTCAAAGGGCTCTAAATGATCCCAGCTGAGGAAGAAAGGTCTTATCTAGTGAAACAATCTGTCATTTCTTTCAAAAAATAAAAATTTGTATACTTTTTAAGCACAAAAGCTTGTGTAGCACAGGCTCTGGGATGTGCGTCCACGACACTGCGAATCACGTCTAAGTTCGTAGTCTGTGTACTCCGGCTCAAAAAGGTAGAGTATGGTGAAAAAATCCATCTCATTTTCTCCTACAACTTCAGAATTGTCTGACATTGTTGTACCTTTTTGTTTGTAAACAGCGTTTGACTTGCTTGCGCTTCCTTAGTCTTTGCACGTTCGCTTTGTAAACACTTGGTCTGTAGTTCCGCCTATGTTCCGCGTGACCGTTTGACGTGATTCAATAGTACGTAGTGTCGTGGACGCGCATCCCAGAGCCTGTGCTACACAAGCTTTTGTGCTTAAAAAGTAAACAAATTTTTATTTTCCGAAAAAATTACTGATCGTTTTGCAAGATAAGACACTTTTTCCTCAGCTGGGATCGTTTAGAGCCCTTTGAAGCTGCATTTAAACTACATTTTGAAAGTTCAAAATCGGGGCACCAATGAAGTCCATTACATGGAGAAAAATCCTGAAATGCTTTCCTCAAAAACCATAATTTCTTAATGACTGAAGACAGAAAGACATGAACATCTTGGATGATAAGGGGGTGAGTAAATTTTCTGTAAATTGTTCTGAAAGTGGACTTCTCCTTTAAACTTGAAAATGTGTGTGTACTGACGTCTTTGTCGTTGAAATAAAACACATTTTGATGTTCTTTTCGTGCTTTAAGTAAAGAAGAAAAGACGATCTATTCACGTGTCATTGATCTAATAAGGCAATACACATTAAAGGGCCACAAAACGTTATTCACTGTTTGAATTTCTTAAAAAAATGACAACATTTTAAAGCTGAGACCTTGTTTGATATAAGAAGTAACCTACTTTGTCTTGTCTGTTGGTGTGTTCTCAGTTTCCTCTTTGCTCCGTTTTATATTTTTGTAGTGTGAGAGTGGCATTGTTTGTTGGACATAGCAGTAGTAACCAAAGAGAGTGGGTTTTTGTGAAGGGTCTATTGGGCTACTTATATGCTGTTGCCGCGGGTTGTTTTTCATGTTTGTGGGTTGAAGTGATTCAAATAACTCCTGGAATATGAAATTTAATAGGAGAACCCTGCCAAAAAAAAAAGCGATTTTTACCCCCTCCAAAATGTGATTGGGCTAGTTTTGGGCTAGTATAAAGTAGCAGTTGGGCGGGTTTTGTTGTGAAAACTTGGCAACCCTGTTTTTATCAGACGTTTGTCAACACCTAATGGCAAAACAATGTAACCAACAAATGGTATTTAAAGCATCAATTACTTCCAAAAGATGATTCGCTCTATTTTGATCACTATTATAAACATCAGTGTTTATATCCAAACTATAAATGGTTGAAAAGACTGTTTGTGAAGCTGTTTCATACCTAAATATGATAACTGCTCTTTCTGTTTCAGCAGCAGCGCGAACACAGATTTAAATGTTTGGTATGACTTTATGAAAGGTTTTATTAATAGATACAGATGAATCATTGTCATTAGGGCCTGAGCAACAATGATGCGAGGACCCAATTGGAATTGCTCAGTTTCTTCTTCTTCTTCTTCTCCAAAATGATTTGCATTTTTGAGGGCCTAAACATGCTCGAAAACTTATGAAACTTTGTACCAAAAGTGGTGAAAAATTCCATCTGATTTAGGTTTCAGAATGGCTCAATAGCGCCATCTGTAAAATTTCAACGAAGTGCCAGTTTCACATATATGTACGAAATTCGGTAGACACATGTAACACACCAATACCTACAAAACCCCCCCCCCGTACGAAGTCCAAAACCCAACATGAAGTCTGTTATTTTAAATATTCTCTGTAAGTTTTGTGCCGTTTTTGCCATTTCAGGTGTTGTATCTAAACTCCTCCTAGAGATTTGAACAGATCAACACCAAATTTGGTCAGTGTAATCTAAAGCCCTTTGTGACGTTAAATTGCAAAGATCTTACATTTTCGTAGAAGGGCGTGTCCGTGGCGGCCTGACAAACGTCAATGTTTCACCATGAAACAGGAAGTTGTTATAATTCAGGCATACAAAAGTCACATATTTGGTAAGAGTCCTGTCCTGAACACATGCCCATATTTAGCTATAGTCACAGCACCACCTGCTGGCAACAGGAAGTGGCATGTTTTATGCTGTAACAAACTCCTCCTAGAGATTTAATGACATCAACACTATATTTGATCAGTGTAATCTAAAGGCCTGTGCAGTGTTAAATTGTGAAGATATTGAGTTTTCGTTAAAGGGCGTCTCTGTGGCGACCTGACAAACTTCGATGTTTTGCCACACAAAAAGAAGTCGTTATAACTCAGCCATACAATGTCCAATCTGCCACAAACTTCACCTGTTCAATAAAAGTCCTAGCCTGAACACATCTAAAGGCCAATATTCTGTAATCTTAGCACCACCTGCTGCCAACAGGAAATGACTTGTTTTACACTAACTTAAACATGCAATGTGCAATCTGCACTAGACTTCACAAGTTTGGTAAGAGTCCTGGCCTGAAGACACCTAAAGGCCAATATTCAGATATAATCACAGCACCACCTGTTGGCAAGAGGTTATGTCATTTTTACACAAACTCAAACATACCATGTTCAATCTGCACCAAACTTCATATGTTTGATCAAACATGGCTTGAAGACATCTACATGGCAATATTCAGTTATAATCATAGCGCCACCAGCTGGCAGCAGAAAGTTTGGCACATTAAAACGACTTTAAGATATTCCTCCTATATTAACCACTTTAAATGGATATTTTTCACTGGTGCCGGTGAGCCCAGGTGCGAGGGCCCTTTCAATGCTGCTTGCAGCTTTAATTTGGAATTAAGTTTCTGTGGGTGTTGAAACAAAATCACAATTTTTTAACGGTTAATCGTGCAGCTCTAGTATACAGCTTGGAAATTAATTACGATTTCAATTAATGAAATTGGATTTTAACAATCTCATTTGGTGACTTTTCTTTTCTATGGGTGTGTGCATGTCCTTGACAGATATAAGACATGCACCAGGCGCCCCAGACAGACCCTGACTCACCCATGGCCTCATGGGAAATGTAGTAAAGTTGAGCTATGACTCCTCTGAGAGGACAGGGTGGTCTGTCCAACAGCTGGGGTCCCTGTCTACTTCTTTATTCTGTCTAGCATTTGTTCTTCCAAAAAGTGTTTGGGCACCTTTTTTAAAATGCATGAATGCCTTCTGTTATATAACAAAATATCAGAGAAAATCTAATTTATATAAAGAAAGCTAGCACAAGCACACTTCTCAAGCAAAATATTTCCCACAAAGATTTGTAATAGGTTTAAACCCTATAAAGAACCCTATAATAACTGTGTATTTTATCCAAAATCTAAATTCTTAACATAAAACTTTTGAAAAGCAGCGTACTATAAAAAAAAAAAAAAAGACAAAACAACACTTTTTGATTGTCAACAAATTTCAATGTGTTCACAAAAAAATGGACCAGCTGGATTAAAGACTAATGAAATGACAGTCATTTAAGTGTGGCCTACATGTTCAAATATGTTTGGCACCACTGTAAACGAAACTCTCTCAGAGTAGGACGTGTTTCATCAGTTCAAAGCTTTCAAATTCTCCGAGCCAGGTGTTTGTGCATTCACACACATGCTCACACGCACACACACACTTTGCCTTTGTCTAAATCCTGCATCAGTTTCCTTTCTAAAGCAGTGGATGCATTAGTCTTCCGTCCACTCTTTCAGCGAGTGAGACGAGAAACCACAGCAGCACAAATCCTGCTTTGTGTTCTCCAGACTGAGGGCAGGTCAGCTGATTCAGATCTGTGAAGAGACTCCAGGAAGAAAGAAAGAGACGGAGGGAGGGGAGTGAGAGAAAGAGAGACTCCTCAATGCATGTTACCTATATTTATGCTCGGCTCGCAGACGTTTTTGGGACTGTAGCTTTGCAGTGTTCTCAGATAAGGCGCTCTATTGTCTTGGCTATATTCTGCACATCCAGGAAACACTGAGCAGAAGGGAAGTGCAGCTTTAAAAAGAAACCTGCTGGATCAATTACCTTTTTTTCCCTTCTGGCACATGACTAAGCAAGGAGAGACAGACATGGGCCAAATGAATCAGCACTGTTTCTATATATTTCCTCCTCACATGTTCTGCTATGCTGTGTTGTCGTGCTACTTCACATACACATTTTCACCTGCTCTTTCTTTCAAAGGGAAGTCAGTGGCATAGACGCCAGGATTTGGTTTAATTATTGATGTAACATACTGTAGGTGAGTGTACGTGCAAGTTGTGTTATTGCATAATGCTGTGTCTGTTCATGCGTGCATACTTGACTAAGTAGGCCAGGAAGATCCATTAGTATGCTATGCAAATAAACATACTTCCTCACTTTCCTCCCTTAAAATTATTTATACCCAGGATGGCTGTACCGGAGTATGCTTTTCTTCACGTTTAATGAAAGTTCTCGGACAGACGCCAGGCCCGTTGCAGCTGATGAATCACGAGCGGCGTGCAGTTTGGAGAAAACAGCAATACCAAACTCCCACACCATTGAAAGTGACAGACTTTAAGGTCATCTAGCTTTACCACCTGTCATACAGGCCCTTCCAAAAAAGGCCATATTCTTGCAGATTTTATGTATACAGTTGAGGTCAAATGTTTACATACACCTTGTAGAATCTGCAAAACGTTAATTATTTTACCAAACTAAGAGGGCTCATACAAATGTAATAAAAAATGTTTACATACTCTTGATTCTTAATACTGTGTTGTTACCTGAATGATCCACAGCTGTGTTTTTTGTTTTGTTATAGTTATTCAGGTCATAAAAAAATTCTTTGGTTTTTCAGCATTTTTGTGTATTTGAACCCTTTCCAATAATAAAGTTGTGATTTTGAGATCCATCTTTTCACACTGAGGACAACTGAGAGACTCATATGCATGTTACAGAAGGTTCAAACGCTCACTGATACTTCAGAAGGAAACATGATGCATTAAAACTTTTGAACAGAATGAAGATGTGTACATTTTTCTTATTTTGCCAAAATATTATTATTTTTTTTCATTTAGTACTGCCCTTCAGAATCTACAGAAGATTGTTAGATTATTTCCCAGAAGACAAAATAAGTAAAATTTACCCTGATCTTCAAATTTTAAAATTTTTTGAAAGTTTCCCCCTGGCTCTTAATGCTCTTAATGCATCGTGTTTCCTTTTGAAGCATCAGTGAGCGTTTGAAGCTTCTGTAATAGTTGCATATGAGTCTCTAAGATGTCCTCAGTGTGAAAAGATGGATCTCAAAATCATACAGCCATTGTTGGAAAGGGTTCAAATACATGAAAATGCTGAAAAACCAAAGAATTTGTTGGACCTGAAGGATTTTTCTGTAGAACAGCGGGCGGTTTAACTGTTCAGGACCAAGCGGCAACCTCCCGCTCTCTCTTTTAAACCAAAACGGAAGTGACTTAAACTGCAATTCATCGACTGGCCGCTAGAGACTGGCTCCAAAAGGGAGTCAATCCCATAGACTCCCCATGTTGAAATGCCCAAGTTTACAGCAGAAAAAAAAATATGTTTACAGCCTGGTACAAAAAGTGGTTTTGATCTATATGGCTAATTTTGCCCTTTTGGCGGTGATTTTTTTTTTATAACTCATCCGTTTAAATTTTATTAAGCCATCAATTTCTGCATAATTTAGGACGTGTTCACTTGAGTGACAGGTGGGTTGCCGCTGCTGTCACCACCGTCACACTAGGTGGGTGTGGTTTCAGCAACCAGTTCCACCCATGTCCCGCCTCCTTGCCCATTTTCGATTATCCAGGAGTGACGTGCAGTGACACGATTCCAAGATCGCGACGGCCGATTCCTGCCCACCAAGAGCTTCAAAAAAGCTCTTCAGAAACCTACGGGTGACGTCACGGACACTACGTCCATATTTTTTACAGTCTATGTTCAGGACAAACAAGGGAACAACTATCACTAAACAAAAAACACAGCTGTGGATCATTTAGGTAACAACAGTATTAAGAATCAAGTGTATGTAAACTATTATTTTTTCTTGTGGACTATATGTAAATGTCTTTCATGTGAAATATATTATTCACGTCAGTACTAAATAATTTACATGCATTTTGTATGATCCCTCTTATTTTGGTAAAACAATTAACATTTTGCAGATTCTGCAATTCTGTAGATTCTGAAGGGCAGTACTAAATGAAAAAAAAAAAAAAGATATTTTGGCAAAATAAGAATCTGTTCATTCTGTTCAAAAGTTTTCACCCCAGGCTCTTAATGCATCACATTTTCTTCTGAAGTATCAGTAATATGCATATGAGTCTCTCAGTTGTCCTCAGTTTAAAAAGATGGATCTCAAAATCACACCCTCATTGTTGAAAAGGGTTCAAATACACAAAAATTTTGGGACCTGAATAACTACCACAAAACAAAAAACACAGCTGTGGATCATTCAGGTCACAACACAGTATTAAGAATCAAGAGTATGTAAACACCTTTTATTACATTTGTTTGAGCCCTCTTAGTTTGGTAAAACAATTAACATTTTGCAGATTCTGCAAGGTGTATGTAAACTTTTGACCTTAAATGTATAACTGGCTAACATCTTTTTGCAAAAACCATGATTTTTTTTTTTTTTTGAATGACCCCATTTCTGCAGCTTAGTTTCCATGTTCTGTGTGGCCTGGGGTTGAGATTTACGTTAGTACATCAAATGGGTTCATTTAGAAAAAGCAAGAAAAATCCTGCTTTCAATTAAATGTCAACAGTGTTTGATCAATCAGAACTAAGGACTACATTTATAGCTCAAGATTGTTCAAACCAGATGCAGAAAGGTGACATATATCAGCACATGTTGCACATTTAAAGCGTGGAGCTAAACAGACACCTGCTTTTTCATGTCCAATTCGTTTGACTAATTGAGCAATACGACGCAAAAACCTCCATCGGCTCTTTTTATCTAACACGTTTTATGCTAATAACCTTTGGACTGGAGGGCTCAGAATAGATCTAACAGGGCCTTGATGAGAGACCCTCCTCCTCTCTTTCTATCTCTGTGCTAGTGGTGTATGAGTCATAGCTGGGCTGCTGGGGCTAACAAACACCAGCACACAAGGGACACAAACACAGCCATGCAGGAACAGATGATTGACAGCTGCATGCAGACAGTCCTTAGAGGAGGTTTGCTTTCGCTTTTGGCTTTCTAAACAGAAAAACCAAACAAATCTGTTGACAATAAATCATACAATTTAAAACTGGACATAGAATGGATTCGTATACAACCCGCGATGTTCACAAAGTCCATCCAGGACGGGTCATTCGGTTTTTAACAGGGTGATGATGTCACAACAGTGAGGATATTGGAATACAGCCACCCACATTTACACATCAACATCTATTCATTGTTAGGCAAATCGGCCCGCCTGATAAATGCTGTTTATTTAAACCAGGAGCCAAACTGCTGCTGCAGAAAACATCCCCCAAACCATGACACTTCCTTCTCCACCTTTCACTGACTTCTTTACGCACTTGGGATTCAGTCTTTCCTCAGTTTGGCACCAAACAAAATGTTTCCCATCAGACCCAAATAAATTAAACTTGCTCTCATCACTAAAGTAAACTTTGGAGCAGTTCTTCTCTCTCTACACAACGAGCTCCTCAGCAAATGTGAGCTTAGCCTTTTGATTCTTTCTCCCGTTGTGAGATTTGGTCACTGCAGGGTGCACTTTCAGTTTGACTTCTCTTAAATGTCCTGGGACAGATCCTTACACCTGTTCAGCACTGAACTAGCAAGCAATTCCAGCTGCAGTGTTGAACCAATTCCCCACTGATAGTCTCTGCATTATCCTGCCTTCTCATGCATTTTTCTTACGTGGATGTTCAGCCTTTTGGGAGATTTGAATGCATTAGTGTCATTGTAAACTTGCAATATTCATGAAATCACATATTTGGAACGACCCCTGTACAACCACCTGTCGCAGGGTTTTAGTCACCTTAGAGTGACCTGCCATCTTGCAATCTCAGTGAAAATTGGAGAAATGCTGACAGTTAAAAAGGGTTTATCATATAATAAAGGAATTAGCACCAGGTGCTATTTGGTTTTTTGGTGAATTATTAATTATTATTGAATTATTAAGGCTTTTTAAAAGCAGCCTTGGTGAGCATATAAGCATTGGTGAGCATTTAAAACATTTTAAAAACTCATATTCATTAACAAACATTTGAACAGTAGTATATGTTTCTAACCACATACTGTATCAAATTGGACTGCATAAAAAAATCATATCACATCATATCATATATTGTAGTGTATCATGTATCATATATAATAGCATATCATATATCACAGATTTTATCATATCTTATAACATGTTGTAGTACATCATATATCATTCAGTGTTTCCCCTAGGTTCACAGCTTTTTTTTGATGGGGCAGGGGCGTATAATAACAAAACATTTATTTAAGTGAAAAATAAGAGTCCAAAACTTTCAGTTTCAACATTTTGAACAATAGGGCCCTACAATCTTTCTTTCTTTTTTTTTTTTTTTCAGAAATGTTTGTGTTTTAAATTTTCTCATAATCTAATAAAGGCATTAATCATTTATTTATTTTTAATCAAATTAAAATTAAACCCTTTTATGTTTTAGCAAACAAACACAGGTTTACTGTTAAAATTAATACACGGAATATAATATTCTGTTAAAAAAGTTGTAATAATAATTGTAGAATTTTTTTCTACAATTAAGTGGTTAATATTTATTTTTATAATTTAATTGTTTTATTTAAATTGGCCAGAAATATAAATATATAAAGACGTACATTATACTGTACAAGAGTAATACAACAGTAATATATTTTTGTTACACGTTAAACCGTACTTTTATTTTGACAGGTTGCCGTGAAGTTTCTGTGTGTATACAGTATGATATGATGCTAGTTTTCTCAAATGAAACGATAAAATTCACATGAAGTGACTCTCACAGCAGCTCTGGAAATGAAGTTCATGTGTTCATGTCGTCATATAATGAGACGCAGAGGCCGAAAACACAGCGAGCCTCACGTCCGCTACGGTATTTGTGTAGTAAACAAAACCTGTTTCCGCCATTCATACATTCAGATCCAAGCGGAACATGCAAGATTCATATCTAAACCGTCTTTTTGCGTTTTAATATTCACAGACATTAGCCCATATCGCGATTCGAATTAAGTGACCGACCCAATTTTGATTTATTCATCCTAAAATTGACGAATTTCGTGGCATTGTTTTATTTAAATTGCATTGTTTTATTTAAATGCGCTATAGAGTAAATTCCGTTTTTATGAATGGACTCCCGTCTGCGTTTTCGCGGAGGAGAAATTGTAGACACGCGTCCATGTAGAGACAGAAATGACATGCTGTCGTGTAAATTAGTTAAAATCATAAGACCATTTAGTTTGTTAAATAAAAGAACAAGGTATAGACCTGTTCTATAAGAAAGGTAACCTTAAATGACTTTTGTTGTGATCTGGCGTTGTATAGAAAATAAAATTAAATAAAATTAACTTGATCAAGGGGGCAGGCTGCCCCCCTAATATAATGGCAGAGGAAACACTGTAATTTCATGTAGCAATGTAAATGAATGGCTAAAATAAGGTTGTTTTGCTGGAAGTAACAGTCGTACCACCCAAATCCTGATTTCTAACCTTTTTTTTTTCTTTTTCACTGAGTCAACCTCTGCCGCTTGTCTATTAATCCATTTCAATTTGTGTCAACACAAATATACATGTCTGCGTACTGAGGTCACTTCTTTCCTTCAGAGATTACGTTTGCTCAGAAAAAGTCAATGTTTGTGTTTTGATAGGGAAATCTGTTTTTGGTAAGTGTTTTACATGCAAGGCTTTTACATGCGTCTGATAATCCCCCCTTTGACTCACCACTTTCCGTGATTTCCCTTCGGCTAGTGGGATTAGGGACTTGAGGATTGTCCTCGCATGATTGAATGGAATCTCTGGGATCAGAAAGAAATGCACATCTGGGTCATGCACTTCCAGGTCAAAGAGCCTAAAACGTTTACACACACACGTATAGAGATAAACAGAGACGTGATGAATCGAGGCAATACTAGCGACGTTTTGAGTCCTATGCTTATATGATATTCATCTCTGCAAACACCTTCTTTGTCTCTTGCAGGGTGCTTCTCAAGTTAATATTTTGGTGCAGTTATATTGTACAGAAGCAGAAATAGGTTAAAAAGCAAAAGAGAAAAAGGCAAAGGAAGCCTAGTAGAGCTTTAATAAGAGGAATAAGCTGGTACTTTTTTGTAAGGAATGAAAAGTAAAAAAGAATACATTTATGCTCATTAATCTTTACACATTTGGAATTTCTTTTCTGAGTTCTCCAAAAGGCTTTTTAAAATTATTTTTCAAAATGTCTCAAACTAAAAAAATTTGGTTGTGTAATATTTTATTAGCATGTCCAGTCACAGTCAAAAATGTTATCAAGACTTGCAAAGACACATTTATGATATACAGTTGAGGTCAGAAGTTTGCATACATCCTGCAGATTCTGCAAAATGTTAATTATTTTACCAAAATAAGAGGGATCATGCAAAATGCATGTTATTTTTTGTTTAGTACCGACCTGAATTTTACATAAAAGTAATTTACATATAGTCCACAAGAGAAAATAATTTATAAAAAAAATTATTCAAAAGTTTACATATTCTTGATTCTTAATGCTGTGTTGTTACCTGATCCACAGCTGTTTTTTTTTGTTGTTGTTGTTGTTTTGTTTTTTTGTTTTAGCGATAGTTGTTCATCCCTTGTTTGTCCTGAGCAGTTAAACCTGTCTGCTATTCTTCAGAAAAATCCTTCAGATCCCACAAGTTCTTTGGTTTTTCAGCATTTTTGTGTATTTGAACCCTTTCCAACAGTGACTGTATGATTTTTAAGATCCATCTTTTTACACTGATGACAACTGATGAACTCATATGCAGCTATTACAGAAGATTCAAACGCTCACTGATGCTTCAGAAGGAAACACAATGCATTAAGAGCCGGGGGTGAAAACTTTTGGAATTTGAAGATAAGCGTAAATTTAACATGTAAGTATCTTCAGAAGGGCAGTACTAAATGAAAACATGATAGTTAGGCAAAATATAAACATTTTCATAAAATCTACATACTGTTCAAAAGTTTTCACTCTCCGGCTCTTAATGCATCATGTTTCCTTCTGAAGCATCAGTGAGCATTTGAACCTTCAGTAATAGTTGCATATGAGTCCCTTAGTTGTCCTCAGTGTGAACGAATGGATCTCAAAATCATACAGTCATTGTGATAAAGAGCAAATATGCTGAAAAACCAAAGAATTTGTGGGACCTGAAGGATTTTTCTAAAGAACAGCAGGCAGTTTAACTGTTCAGGACAAACAAGGGACTCATGAAAAACTATCACTAAACAAAACAAAAAAAAAAACAGCTGTGGATCATTCAGGTAACAACACAGTATTAAGAATCAAGTGTATGTAAACTGTTGAACAGGGTCATTTTTATAATTTCAACTATTATTTTCTCTTGTGGACTATATGTAAACATATATGATGTGAAATATCTTATTCAAGTCAGTACTAAATAAAAAACAGAGTGTATTTTGTATTATCCCTCTTATTTTGGGAAAATTTTGCAGATTCTGCACAGTGTATGTAAACTTTTGACCTCAGCTGTATATACCTGTCAACATGAACTACAATTTCACTTCCATAAGAAATGTATTTCATAATGCAGAATGAGAACTGATTTTATCAGAAAAGTGAAAAGTGGGTGTTTAATACTAGAATGAATCTTGAATGCGAGCTTGCAGAGGATGAAAATGTTGTCCCAGGAATCAGGCCATGTTTATTTGAGCCTCCACCTGCTGGGAACAGAGATAGAGGACCAGGACACAGAGGCTTAAAGTCAAGTTCACCCTCCAGAGCATCTCCAAATGATAACACTTCATTTTCTAATCAATCGTTATCATTGCTGTAAGTTTCATTACGATAAACAGCATTACATTACTGTTAATTTATATTATTACACGGCTCTCTCGTGGTCAGATACTTGCTTTTTTGGGCAACTAAAACAAATGCTGAGTAAAAAAAGACCTCAAATACATTACAACAATCCAGCGTTATTATGGGTTATGGATTCTTATTTTGTCCAGAAGCAACGGTTTAAAATTAAAATGCCTTGATGAGGCAAAAATGTTTGTTTCTTACAGACATGCAGCTTTTCACTTCACTAGACAATAACTGACCGACTGGATTACTTGTGGATTATTGTGATGTTTTTATCAGCTGTTTAGACTCTCCTTCTGACGGCACCCATTCACTGCAGAGCATCCATCTGATGAACAAATGATTTAATACCAAATGTCAGTTTTGGGTGAACTATTCTTTCAAGAAAGTAACCAGTGTCAGTTTTAATTTCATCTTGACTTTAAGAGTCGTGTTTCTCTCAGTAGTAGCACGGGTTGTCATAGAGACACCGTGATTCTGCTGGTATTGATCAAAGCAGAACAAAATGCCCTTGCCCCATTAGTGCTTATTTACACAGCTAATGAGCACTTTTCCTCTTTTAACCTCAATAACACACCATATCTGCTCTAGTCTGGGCTTTTGTTCTCAGATTAATACATCCGATATATCACTTCAGCAGCACGAGAGTTATGGGCCACTTCTCGTGTCATGAACTCTGTGAGAGGGCTCTAATTTTAAGGTAATTACCTCTTGCATTTGGTTTCAGTTCAGGCAGGTAATTGGACTGAGGTATCTGAGCTCGAGTCCTTCTATTCTGGTTTGTAAAAAACAGCCTTTTTAGATAAAGAGTTCTCTCTTTCAGCTCTCCATCAAAGGCTGAACATCAAAACTCTCAAGGCTGGAGGAGGTTGGTTTTGAAATATGCGTAGTTCTTACCTGTATAGCTAATGTATGGAAAAGAGTTATTCAAACATCAAATGTTATAAATGAAAAATAAATTTTTACTGTCATTCAAGTTACTTAAAAACCATAATTCAAAGACTTCCAAGCATATACACAAAAATTAAAGAACTCTGTGTAAGGAACAGAAATCCAGAATCAGTACACACTAGGGGTGTAACGGTACACAGATGTCACGGTTCGGTACATACCTCGGTTCGAGGATCACGGTTCAATATGATTTCGGTACAACAGAAAAAAAAAAACAAATCTAAAAGAGAGGCGTACAAATTACAGTTTTGTGAAAATATGTCATATATAGGCTATAAAATCTGCAGTACATACATACATACAAGGAATAAATATTTGAAATATATTTAATTTAGTTAACTGATAGACAAGGGGGAAAAAACTGCAACAAATAACGTAGCCTATATTTGTTGAGTTTCAGTTCAGTTTTGTGACAGAAAGGAAACTGAAATGCCAGAAATCGAAATTCTATTTGTTTTTTGTTTAAGTTGATTTTGCTGGTATGAGGAAAGCTGAAGTAATCGTGCCGTGCACACAAACACAAAACATATCAGTTCCAGGCTTCTAGCATTGCTGACTAGACAGCGCAGTTGGTACTTTATCAAAATAAATCACAGTGAACCAAACATCAGCGCGGCCGCCTCACTATGTCACCGCTGGAACGCGACTGAAGCACAAAGTCTATAATTTACATAACAAATAATAGTTTAGCATTTGGATGCACCGCAAATACGGAAATATTATGGAATATTCGGATTTGTGCCGAATGAGAGAGGTAGGATACAAGAGCACAAAGCTCCATTTCGCAGACAGTTGAGTGCACAAGCCTTTAAAGTAACGTTATACTCCTTTGTCAGTGAGAGACGCGTTCAGAATCAGCAAAAGGATCAACACACAGCTCTTTAAAGAACATCACAACTAACTGATATGTTCCCTTAAAGGAGTCATGTAATGGGAAGTCATTTGAGTTCAGTGTGTAACGCTTAAAGAGCTCAACACTTCCTCCACAGTCCAAAAAGACCATCTACTGAAAATAAGCTGCAAAAACGCCTCGCCATCTTACTGACAATACACAGTTGAATTCATTAACACATGACCACCCATATTTACATGTCAATGATGCCTGTTTTGGACAGAAGAAGCCATATTTTTTTTGCAGAAATACACTTTACAGGTTCTAGAACCAGCAAACATTTTGCATTCAAAGCAAGTAAATAATAACAGAAGCAAATTTACAACAGCTCTGAACGTGGCTTAACTAATCAGAATCGAGGACTGGAACTATCCGTTTTACAATAAAGCAATAAGCCCCAAGAAGCCATGGTTTACAATGAATTTATAACAGCTAAGGGGCGTTGTCAGGCACATGGCAAAGCGGAAAAAAAACAGCAACGGCAATGGAGGAGGAAAAACAAACACACCCTGCCCCATTTTCAGCGAGGGCAAGTGTTTGGAAAAAATATTATTTTAATTATTGATCTTTTGTTATTATGGGAAGTAGGAATGTGCCCAAATAGTAAACCTGTATTCGGAAAGGGACGGAAAACGAACAACGCATTCTATGGAGCCACTAAAGGGACATGGTTAGCTGCTTGCTATCGGTAGCCTGTTACATTACAGTACATAATATATATTTCACATACCACATAAACAGAGCAAGGAGATCCTGAGCACCACTGACAAACATCTAATCTTGTAAAATATGTGGTAATTAGGCCTACTGCTGCTCCATTTGTTTGCAAATCTCGAAAGTGAAAGTAAAACATAATCGTGCATTCAAAAGCAGTTTCAGTGCCCTACATATTAATAATGGCTCCCTGCAATTTATATACAGTATAATTACCCAACAATATTAATAATGAGAGAAAGCACTGAAATATATTTTTTCCTCCCATTTGGTATTTAGGGGTTTTATAGTACATGTAATTTCCTTTCTGAACACGGTATGATCAGATTCAGGCACATCGCTAATGGGAAGTGTAAAATATTTTTAATTTATTAGGAAGTTAGTTAATAGGCAACACTGATTTCTTGAGCCAGGACTACCAATACTATAGACTGGTCCAGTGTGCACAAAAAAATTGATGAAAAATTGTGAATCGCGAATTAAAATCAATAAATTGTAAACCGATTTTGAATCGAATCATGCCCCCAAGAATCAATTTGAATCGAATCATGAGGTACCAAAAGATTCCCACTTCTAATACGTAGCAAGGTTTCACAAAATTAAACAGAGCTAATAAAGTCTAATGTTATAAATAAAAATAGTATTCTTCCACCAAACAGTGTAGTTCCTCAGAAATAGTTAAGGTTGCAACAAAGTGGTTGCTGAGCAACACACAGAAGTAAACAAACGTATATGTTTGTAGAGTAAATTACAACAGCTTAAAACATGGCTCAACCAATCAGAATCGAAGACCGGAACTATAATTTCTGTTTTATAATTTCTGTTGGGGTACAGTGAATAGCGGCAAAATGCCAGTAAAAATATCAGTGAAAAAAGTAATTTGTGAGGTTTACATAGCAGTGTTAAAAGAATTGGTTCACTTCCGGCCAAAGAGCAAAACGATCAGTCATTTAAAAAAAAAAATTAAAAAGTTTATTTTTTAACCACAAATGGTCGTCTTGAACTAGCTCTGCGATGTGCGTCCGCACCTTCACGCATTATGTTATCACATTGGAAATGTCATGTGTGGTTTGTTCTTCATTTGTGTACTTTGGTTCAAAAAGGTAGGGGCGAAAATCTCCATCTCATTTTCTCCTCCAACTTCAAAATTGACGTTGTTTTACCTTTTTTTAAAGGGCGTCTGACTTTCTTTGCATGTTTGCCTTGTAAACACTGGGTCGGTACTTCTGCCTATATTATGCATGACCAATCCATCTAATGCGTGAAGTCAAGCTAGTGCAAGATGAGCATTTGTGGTTAAAAAGTATATAAATTTGTATTTTTGACAGATCGTTTTGCTAGATAAGACCCTTCTTCCTTGGCCAGGATTGTGTGGAGCCCTTTGAAGCTGCGCTGAAGGTTCAGTTTGGACCTTTAACCCGTTGGTCACCATTGAAGTCCACTATATGGAGAAAAATCCTGTTTTCCTCGAAATCCTTAATTTCTTGTTGACTGAAGAAAGAAAGACATGAACATCTTGGATGACAAGGGGGTGAATAAATTAACAGGAACTTTTAATTCTGAAAGTGAACTAAAAATGCACTCAAACCATCCAAGATGAATCAGATCTGCAGTGAATGGGTGCTGATAGAATGAGAGTCCAAACAACTGAGAAAGCATTATGATGGATAGAGGACTTAGTTAAAACGTCTTAATGATAAATGCATTACAAACACAGCTTTTTGCTTCACTTATTCACTTCTCGTTACTTGACGGTTCATTTTTAAAGTTCAGAGAGGGTGGAAGATGAAAAATTATAAGTGAAACATTATACCTAGATTTTAGTGCAAAAAAAAATTAAACTGTGTCCCAAAGTGGCCAGTTAAAGAGGCGTGTGGATGAATTTGCTGGTGGAAAGTCCGGTATATTTTTGTGGAAAGGAAACCCATAAAAGGGAAATGTTGATATACTCCGGAATCTCCCATCTATACCAAAACTAAACCTAAATCCGTAATAGAATCTGCACCTAATAAGGAATCATCTGTGTTGGACTTGCAAACTGGTCCTCCACATGCCAACTGGCTTTTATCAGCAAAACAAAAGGGATTCATTGTCATCTCTGACGTTTCTGGGTATCTCCGGTACAGACAGAGTTTTTGATGTTGCTCTGATGCAGTTTAGTGTGGAACAGTTGGAGCCTCAGGACTGCAAACAGTCCTACAGCAGAGCATTGATCCAGCTCTGTTTCCTCTCAAAAGCTCAGGCTCCAGGCACTCAGGCCCATAACTGGGGACACACTCTTGTCATTTCGTTTAATATTACGTAAAATGGGTCAACTGCAGTACAACATGCTAGTGTGCATATATATGTGAGAGTTTGTGTCTCAAAGAAAGAAAAATTGTTGGTTTGTTTGAATTTGTTTGAGTTTTGCCAAACAGTGAAACAACATTTGCACAAGTGTGAATGAGGTTAAAACCACCAATGGCCATGTATAGGATATGGGCTCTTTAACATCTTAAATGTTTCTCCAAGACAGAATGCATGAAAATCAAATAGAGGCTTTCACCTAAAAACAAGCTCACTCACATGTGTCCACTTTTTGTGCTTGGACTTTCCAAAATACAAAGTTTGCCTATTTGATTGGCTTCTGGCTGTTTATATGTGTATGTGTTGTATGGCACTGTAAATGTGTTTTGTTTTGACCTTTGACTCAAACTGTGAGAACTGTACCAAACTGTACCAGCAGGTGATGGAGATAAATATAGCAGCACTTTTGAACTCTATTTATGTGTGCTCTTAAAATGCAGTGACCTGGAGTGGACGGTAATGTATTTTTTCTGTGTTATAGCACTCTCTGCTGCTCAGTCTGGAGAATTACTTCATTTTTATTTCCAGGACAAGAGAAAGGAGACGCTCCACTAGAAAGGAATATATATTTATATATGAAAGAATATATATAAAAGAATATATATATATATTAAAAACAAAAAATCAGTACCATGGTAATACAATCCACTGCCATTACTGTACCATGGTATCTCCACAGTACTGTTGTGTGGGGATCAAACCAGCAGATGGTGCTGTGACATTATATCATCAAGCAGGAGATTCTGAGGATAAATTATCTGTCTGACAAATCCCTAAATTACTGAATAAAATAGATTTGAAATATTTCAATTTTACATCTTTTGCTTCTCTCTACATCTTTCTATGTAATTCCATTTAATTTATTTTCCTTGCAGTCTTTCTTGACATCACATAAACCATTTCAAATAAACTACATGCCCATTTTATTATCCACTAGGCAAAAATCAGTCAGATTGCTTGAAAAATAATAGTACGGAGTTATAATTCACAACTGTTTATGGCAAGGTGAGTTTATAGGTTTGTTGAAGTGTCTATATGGTGAAAATAAAGTAGATCATACAATGAGAATTCATTTAAATGCAAAATATGGTTTGAAATAGGCTTAAATCTCTCTTCCACTCAGGTCTGTCTCAGTGTAAATGACAGGATTGTGTCTCTGACTGCCACATGGCCATCACCATATGTTACCAGCCCATCCTATCAGCCAGACTCGCTGTAGCGTGCAAAGCCTGCTTTCTCTGGAGCACCTGTATCCTCCTCATGCTTCACTGTCTCTCACAACTGATAAATTACACACAGTCTGTGTGTGATCAAAACCATGCAGCATACACTGAGCAGATTACTGGGTCACTGTATTGATCTGACCTTCAGAGTAATCAATAATACCCTCGTTGAATTACTTGAAATGTGCTCTATAAAGGAACTGTTATTATTATTATTATTATTATTATTATTTACACACACACACATATATAAAATGTTTTAAAATTCTATATATTAAAAAAATTAAAGCATGTGACAGCCTACCCCAACCTGATGGTTAAATTTAGGTTTAAAAAAAAAAAAAAAAAAAAAAAAAAATATATATATATATATATATATATATATATATATATATATATATATATTCAATGTTCAATGTATTTCAATGTTGCAATTAAAACAAATTTTTACTGGAGTATGTTTTACAAAAAAAAAAACAAATTTTTACTATTATTATTTTATATTTGTTCTGTAACAAATATTACTGGAATATGTTCTTTGAAATGTATCAAATTAAATTTTTTATTATTATTATTTACATGGACATGAACAAAATTTATTACATTTACATATTAAATATAAATACATTTTGTGTGTGTGTTTATAATAATAATAATAATAATAATAATAATAATAATAAAAATAGTAATAATAAGAAAAAATAAGTCTGTGACAACCTACCCCAGCCTGACATATGGTTTAAATTTTTAGTTTAGAATCTCCACTGTAAAAATATATATACTGTATTTTTCAATGTTGCAATTAAAACAAATATTACTGGAGTATATTATACAAAAAAAAAAAAAAAAAAAAACATTATTGCTATTGTTATTTACACACACACACATATAAAATGAATAGAAATTCCATATACTAAAATATTAAAGCATATCACAACCTACCTCAACCTGACTTATGGTTAAATTTTGATTAAAATCTACACTGTAAATAAAAATAAAAAATTTTGTATGCTATCATTATGTGTATACAGTTGAGGTCAAAAATTTACATACATCTGCAAAATGTTTATTAATTTACCAATATAAGAGGGATCATACAAAATGCATGTTATTTTTATTTAGTACTGACCTGAATAAGATATTTCACATAAAAGACCAAAAAAAAAAAAATAAGAATCCACTTTTGTATTAAGAATCCACTTTTGTAAACTTCTGAACAGGGTAATTTTTATAAATTCAGTTATTATTTTGTCTAGTGGAGTATATATAAACATCTGTTGTGTGAAATAGCTTATTCAGGACAGTACTAAATAAAAAAAAAATAACATGCAGTTTTCATGATCCCTCTTATTTTTGATAAAATTATTAATATATTTACTTATTCTGCGAAGGGTTTGTAAATTTTTAGCACAACTGTATATTATTATATACACACACACACACACACACACAGAGACACATACAGTACTTTATATAGTCGATTCTTGCTTGAACAAGATTTTTCACACAATTTTACTACAGTTCATTTCATTAAATCCATAGAACCTGTCATAAATATCGATTTTTTTGTCAAACCCCAACCCCACTGAGTCCCATTTCTCATTTGATTCACTTCAGTCAGTGTTTCCTCTGCTTATAATGGTTCTGTCATCATGCTATCAGACGCTAACCCTAGATCTGTGCCAGAGAGCAGGGACAGTAAGGAAGCCTACAGTCCTAAAGCGCCTCTGGGCACAGAAGCGTAAAAGGGGGGAAGGGGGCGTGAATACGTGAGAGTGAGCGATTCGAACACCGAGAGAGATAGAGGACAGAGTGATTGAAGAAGACAGGCAGAGAAAGAGTGGGAAAACAGAGCGGGTGGCCGATGTCGGGCTCTCCGTGGACAGCTTGGCATCCCCGCGGGGGAAGACTGCAGCAGCCTGCCTCAGATCAGTCCTGGCAGCTGCTCGGCCAAATGGGATTGTCCTGCAGATTAAGGGTCTGTGTTGGGGCAAAGAAGAAGGGAGGGGCCCCCGGAAGGGAGGGGAGGGGCTCCGGGGCCGGGCAGGGCAGGGCTGTGTAAAAACCCGCCGGTAACTCTAGTGGGGCTTGTTAGGGCTCTGGCAGAGCATGCTTGTTGAGACAGACTCGAGAGATCTAAACCCCTGTTCTCTCCCAGTCTCTATTAAAATATTCATTATTGGAGTAGAGTTATTCCAGTCATGCCAGACAGAAAACCCTGGAGACTGACTGCCAACATGAAGAGCTATGCTTTTTATACTATAATTGGCTGACCGAAAAATAGATCTTGTTGGTGTAGAGCAGAGACGCCGAGTGATGGTGCAGCCATTGTAGATAATTACTACAGGCCACAATTAAATGATTACACATAATTACTATAATGGTGCGAATTTGGACATCATTCAGACAGGAAAGAAAAAAAATTCTGACCTATAAGCCTAGTTTAATCTCTTATTCTCAGCTCAAGGCTATTTTTCGCTATTATTTTTTATTTCTTTTTTCCAGCTGCACAGATTTGTAATGGTCACCGTGGACCAATTACAAGTCTAGATGACAATAAAAAAGAGACAAGAGCAGTTTCCAGGTCTGCACCAAATGAGCCACTAGGATGCTCTCCCTGTAGCTTAAAAAAACAGTGCATGGAAATAGTCTAGAGTAATCCTTAATGTGATTAGCAAAATCATATTAAAATACTATTACTCTACCTATACTGTAGTAAATCGGTTCTTCACCTAAAACAGGTAATTTCAGCGCTCTTTCTTGTTTGGGCGATTAACCTTCATGTTAGGCGTGCTTGAACTGCATTAGAGGAGCTATGGTTTAAATTATGACGTTTAGGATTTTTAATGATCCAATTATACAGACAGCTGTTGTGCTGCATAGCAATGTTTTGTTCCATAAGCAGTTTCCTAGCAACCGGTATGATGGTAAAGGATTGAACGGCTATGCTTTTCTTCCTTTCAGTCGCAACAACTGTGAATGGCTGTGAAATGCTGTGGGGGTTTTGGTATTCCTATTCTAGGATTTACAGTAATACATTTCCTTGGAAATGAGTGGAAATGTGGGCTTGTGTTACTGGGGCGCAAACACACAATATTTGCACGTGTCTTTTGAGATCAGCACACACTTTTACTTTCATTCTTTCATTTATATTCCAATTTATATGTGTATATAAGGGGCTTTCGCACCGGAGAAACCTTTTCATGATTCCTAGAGCTATTGGTGGTAGTTCTTGCTTTTTGGTGTGTTCGCACCACAGGAACTAGGAATGTATTTAGTTCTAGGAACAGTTCTGTAGCCTTGCGTAGTCAGACCTTCAGACTGACAGCAGAAGGTATGGGAACCTTGGCTGCTTTGAATGGCCAAGGCCTGTCCTAGAGGCCATTTGACTGGCAGGTAAAGCAACCAATCACGATTCGTTTTGTGCTGCGTCATGTTTAGGGGCGTGGAAATGTCCACACAATTACAGACTGGTGTGTAAATCTCTTGTATGTATTTTAAAGATTTTGTACCATGAACTTCAAATACTTCACAAGTATTTGAATATTTCCTGATAAGCGCTCATTGTCACAGTTGTAAACACGATGGCTTTCTTCTTCCATGAGGGGGTTTGGCAATACGGAATCTTTGTTTGCACGCTGAACGTTTAAGAACGCAACACACGTCTCCCAGAAATCCTGTATAATTCAACCAATCCGATGACGACTTTAAAACTCCTGAAGTGTTTCCACTTTTGTGTGCCGTATGCATCACATGTTCATCCAACGGTCTGTGGGCGTAACGTCTGAGGCTGAGACTAAACTACCAGTGACATAAGCTGATTGGCCATTTTTAAAAAGCCATGAAAGAATATTAACTCCACGAACATGGAAAACAGCAATAACAGCATTTAGCTACCTGTTGTCTGCAGTGTTGTGTTCTTTCCTCAGCCTTGATAATATGTAACACTGCAGGTTGTCATAGGAGATTTAGTCAGATTTTCGAGCTCTTTTAACCAAGTAAATTGTGTTTATATTCCACCATCACGAATCCATGACACACAACAAAAACAGCTCTGTTCACGGCGTCCTCCATTCACCAGTTGTTGACGTTTATAAATGTCATGAACGAAGATGTAATTTCTTCCATTTGGAAGCGTTTATCCATGTGCCCTAATTCCTTCAATGGGTTTACCCTCTGGAGTGAGAGCTTCGAAGGCTTGAAGGGTGTTGTAGGGGACCAAACAACTGTGTCATCATCCCGTGACTATATGCAGGCGCCGTCATCATGCAAAAGAATCTGTGCATGTGCGTCCATGAAGTCTATGAGACTGTAGGGTGTCCTATTTATCATTGTAGCATTCAATTGTGCTCGTGAGCGCCTCCTTTGCGGCTGCTATGTGCCCTCAATGCATCTTCTGCTGAGAATTCTGGCAGAATTCTACCCGACAGTCAAAGTGGCATTACGTCATGAAAGTGCTGACTGAGAGGAAGACCACGAGGGATTAGGGTGCGATTTGGAACAGGGCCACTGTCAGTCATTTCAGAGTTCCTGCTACCGGTGCAGCTGCAGCTAGGAAAATGGGGAAAATTGGTTCCCTAGGCACCAACATGTTGGCTAGGTTCTAGAACTGAGTTCTTAGAGCTACACGGTATGAAAGCCCATATTTATGCAACCTGATCTCATTATGAAAACGTACCTGTGGGAACGTAGCGCCATGTACGTTTCGTGACATATTCATTGTGAAATGTTCACTGAGTGGCAGTAAAAGAGTGTTTGTTAATTTTCCCTGGTACAGATGAACGTACATATGGTACGTTTTATGTGACGTTGGTTTTTTACATGTCACTGCAGTTCTGAATTGAAATGTCCATTGAGTGGTGCTATAACTCTAATGCTCTGTGATGTTTTAAAATAACATACCATCTGCTCTACACCTAAATGTACCCGATAGTATAAATGAAAGCAACTGTGACATAAAAATTCATTTGCCATGAGTCATGTTTTTCACGGGATTCGTAACCAAGGATTCTACATCCTAAGTCCAGTTCTGTGCCGGCTGAGCTACTGAGCAAGCTTGTCACGTCCAGAAAGCAAAACTTATGATGCTGTAATCATAACTGTGTATGGAAAAAGATTACAAGTGGTGGCTGTTTCACTGCATCTAGTGTTCATTTCTGTTGTAAACGGCAGTGATATGACACATATATTTATTGGTATGTATTTTGTGTCTTGCGAAAAGGTTCCCACAGGTAAGTTTTTGTCATGAGATCAGGTAGATATATAAATGATATTAAATTATATAAATATTAAGCAGCACAACAATTTTCAAAATTGAAAATTAGAAATGTTTCTTGAGCCACGAATCAGCACATTAGAGTGTCTTCATGTGAAGACTGCATG
This sequence comes from Cirrhinus mrigala, assembly GCA_036247105.1. Classification (NCBI taxonomy): domain Eukaryota; kingdom Metazoa; phylum Chordata; class Actinopteri; order Cypriniformes; family Cyprinidae; genus Cirrhinus; species Cirrhinus mrigala. The sequence continues at coordinate 21,548,354 of CM070020.1, read as the reverse complement.
CAAGAATTGCTATGTTTGAATGAATCAGTTGAGTAAATGAGTCACTGACGCACTCACTTGTCGCCACCTAATGGAAAGAAAAAAATCACTGAACAATCTTTCTCTTTTATTCAATTAAACAAAAAAATTTGTGTATGCATAAATGTTATTAAGTAGTTACTGATCTAGTTAGCATTCACTAGAGCATTTCACAGTGCTTTTTCAGATTTCCTCTGAAACCCTCCACCTCCCCAGCTCCACCTGTATAGATCTACGATGGGTTATTATATGTGCTATCTGTGCAGCTGTAGGTTTTGTTAAAAGTACCGACCATGATACCAGTTGCTACTAAAATAAAAAAAAAAGTCCATTTCCCGCTAACATTTCAGTGCTATTAAGTGGATTCTTAAACACGACTGATTGGCCATAGTGATCACGCGTTCAACACATATGACTGTGATTGGCTACAATGATCATCACTTCACGCTCTTCACCAAGCACTCACACAGAAGCACACGGGAGCATTTGAAAGCCGTGTCTATCAGCAGATCCCTAATGTAGCTACACATAGATGGATCCGCTGATAGACGTGGCTTTCAAACACTCCCATGTGCTTCTGTGTGAGCGCTCGGTGAAGAGCTTGAAGCGATGATCTTGCTTTGCAGCAGCAATTCAGCAGTGTAGTAGATTTATTCCGCCAAAACAAAATACATGACCATTGTAGTATCCATTACCGTGCTAAAATCTTCCAAGATTTGTCATGATAGAACTGCTTTACCCAGCATGCAAGTCTTTGTGCCAGTGTGTTACACGCAATGATGGAGTGAGCTACTCAGTCTTTTAATTGGAATGACTTCACATGTAAACTGGCCCGACAAAGGAGCTTGCCTCTGGGCTGGGTTTAAAACGTTCAGCCCAAACTATGCATCCATCTGGTTGTCTCTCCCAACCCCCCTATTTTTCTCTCACTCTGTCTCTTTCACTCTCTTTTCATTCACTTCCCATGATGATCGTATTTTCTTTGTTTATAACATTTGTCACCTCTGCTTATGTTGATAAATGTTAGAGTTTATACTTATTATACAGTGTGTTCATGAATACAGGTAGCACATATTAGATATAAAGGTCTTGTTGAGTCAACCAGTCTAATATGGATTTTAGTCAGTACTGGTTAGTCCTTACAAGCACCTTTAACAGATGGATCCATTAAATCTCTAAAACTATAGCTGAAATGAACTTTTTTCATGAGCTTTACATAGTTATTGAACTGAACTGAATCAACACTGAATCTGTATTGTATAAAGAAGTATAAAAATAAATGTGACTTGACTTCTGTATCCTGTGACCTGTTGTTTTTTTTTTTTTACTGAAAAAGTCATTTGATTTAGTGCTACTTATTGATTTTGATACACTAATCACAGCCCACAAAATCTTGAATCATTTCTGCAGGATGCCCGATTGAGGATTAAGGATCAGTAGTGATGTATTGATTAACCATTGTGAAATTACCATGACTGTTCTCTGTTACGAATTCAGTGATTGGTCTGTAGCGCTGCAGGCATTCAAGGACCGGCATCCTCAGGCCAACACAATTACTGCGCATCAGTGCGAGCAATTGGCCATGAAGATATCACAGCATTGCAATTATCTTCATGTTTTGTGTTGTAGCCTTGATGCACACCATTGCATGGACTAAGCTGCAAGAGAAAGCCCCAGGCCTTGAGTGCTTTAAATAGCTGTTCATACATCTCTGTGAGACCAAAGGTCTTCCACAGGCACAGAAAGTTCATTTCTAAGAGAACATATTGATCTTACCATATCTGATACTGCAGACATACGATTCAGGAAGCAAAGAGCAAAAGTGACATTATTCACACAATGCGTGGAAGAGTGTCTCAGGTGGCCTTGAAGAAACATGCACAGACAGGCAATACTACAGCTTTTCTTAAAGTGATATTCACTCAAAAAATGGCAATTTTGTAAGCATTTACTCACTTTCTTGTTATTTCAAAGCTATCCAAAGTGCGGGTGCTGCCATTTGTAACTTGAATGTGCTTCCAATGTCATCCGCATCCTGTATAAAAACAAAATGTTAAGCATGATATTGCAAACTTGTATTTCTTGTTATACTGTCATAGTTATAAACAAACTGATTTGTGGCGCAAACGGTTTTAATTTTTACTGCACTTCTGCCAAGGAATGAATTGGAAGTCTCTCAAATTAACGAAAAAGCTCACTTCCACGTTGTAAAATAAGGTGTATATGGCACTTTTATTTTTTCGCAAAGTATTTTTTACACTTTTACACTTTTCGTTACAATAAGTTCCAGTTAATGGCAACCTTGTCTGTCAGGATCGAAAAGGGACAAACAACAAACATACAGTCAAATTATTTTTTAAAAGACGTTCATACAAACTGTGTGATGAAAAAATTAATATTTAAGTCATTATTGACAAAGAAAACTTCAAATATCAATATAGACACACTAATATAATTAATTATTTTAGTATAATATATACTAATATAATTTAAAATTTAAATCTATTATACTGTTTGAACTATGTGAATAACGACTTAAATATTAAAATCATTTCATAAATCTATTATATGTCCTCATAATACTTAAAATATAGTGATTGAGTCATTTTTATATTATAGGTTATTATAGCTAACTAAAACTAAAGTAAAACAAAAAAAAAATGTCATTACTTGAAATAAAATAAACATGAATTGAAATATGAAATAAAATAAAATAAAATATAAAAACCTTTTTTCCCAAGATTTTAGTTGATGTACTAAAATAACTAAACTGAAATATAAACTATACACTACCAGTCAAAAGTTTTTGAACAGTAAGATTTTTAATCTATTTTTAGTCTCTTTTGCTCACCAAGCCTGCATGTATTTGATCCAAAGTACAGCAAAAACAGTAAAATTCTGAAATATTTTTACTATTTAAAATAACTGTTTTCTATTTGAATATATTTTAAAATGTAACTTATTCCTGTGATTTCAAAGCTGAAATTTTAACATCATTACTCCAGTCACATGATCCTTCAGAAATCATTCTAATATTCTGATTTGCTGCTCAAAAAACATTTATTATTATTATTATTATTATTATTATGTTAAAACAGCTGAGAAGAATTTCTTTGATGAATTGATAAGTGTCTTTATCATCATTTTTGATCAATTTAAAGCATCATTGCTAAAATAAAAGTATTAATTTATGAATGGTATATTGTATAACGTATAATGTTACAAAAGCATTTTATTTCAGATAAATGCTGACGTTTTGATCTTTCTAATTATCATAGAATCCTGAAAAAAAATACTCAACTAACTATGCTTTTGTGTTGTATAGGGTGGGTAAATAATAACATAAAACCTTTTTTGGTGGCACCATTTCTTTAAGTCAGTGCTACAGAGAAATATAAAGTCAGTATGGCAAGAATTTAATTAAAGCACCACCATTGATCTTTAAGCAGACTGCTGATGCTGTTGGCAATGTGCAGCTCTCACTCTAATTATACTGTAACACAGTCTGTCCCACTCGACTGTCTCCCTCTTTTTTTATTAATGCATCTCTGCATCTCTGTCTTCCCCCCATATCTCTCGCCCCCTCGGTCCCTCTGACTGACAGATAGCTGCTCTCCCTGTTGATCTTTAAAAGATGCCAACTGGAATTTGTCATCGTCGTGGTCCTCCCTCTCCCCTGACAGAAAATCATTGATTTTTGTCGCCCTGTTGGAATAATGATAAGGATTGTTGTCAGGGGAGAGAAACGGCATGCAGGTTTTGGGCTTAGATGCTTCAGATACGTTCAGTGGGGTGGAAAGGTTTGAAAATCACATGAAAACAGGTGCAATGCAATATGCCTGATTACAGCTCAGCCCAGACATGCTACACACATGCATTCTAATAGAAACGAATGGGTGATTAAGTGGAAAATGGCATGTGATGATGGACTATATTTATGAAATTGTCTGAAAAGGCAGATAGACCGATTTTATCCGCAAATTGGCTTTTGGAATTAAAAGCCTGATGCATTTAGGATCCTTGGCACATTTGCTCTGCCTATGTTTTGGTTTTGATTTTTAAACCAGATTCGTTTTAGTCTGGTATCAGGTAGATTACAGTGGAAAATATGCTTAAAGACAGAATCAGAGTAGCAGGGGAAAGTCCCTGCAGAGTTTCATATTAAAATCAGCATGTAAATCAAATCTATCCAAAATGAACGCGCCAGCGGCTAGACTCTAATCGAATTAATCATCGTCTGGTCTGCACACTTAAGGAGTATGAGACCCTAAAGGGATCTGACTAGAATCCAGTGTGACAGATTTGCGAATCCTCTGTGCACGTATCACTTATCTAAATCAAGAGGCTTGTTTTCACATTTGAAACTGGACTAGATTTGCATTTCCTCAAGGAAATATCAGTGATTCAAGGATAGTGTTAAAAAGTAACTGCTAAAAGGAAGAAAGCAAGGGAGAGAGAGACTAATAGTAAAATGCTGTCAGTATCTATGGATTTCTATTTTCTATTTTAACACAAAATTAACACAAAAAGTGCCTAGTTCAGATTCTGTAACTGGTCATCTTTACTTTTGTTAATTTCTGTTCTTCTGTGTTTTTAACATCTTTTTCCCCATCACTGGCTCATTTTAAATTCTCCTGCTGTGTATCAAATAATTTATTAAACTAGAAATATTCCATGTTGCTTCTCGATTAAACTTGTGCATGCATAATAACTGTTAAAGAACCAGCAAAATGCTTTTTAAAATGGTTTTAAATGAAGTATAGCTTGTCAAACTACAGAATATATCAAACCTGAGTGCAAATCATTATTCAATGACTCTCAGGAGGGGGAAAAAAAAATTGTAGTCATTTTAGAGAGACAGGAATACTTCCAGTTCATCTCACGAAACGTGAATAGTTGTTTTCCCAGCTACCGTCATTAACTAATAGTAATTTAAGATGTTTTAAACAAAACACTGCATTATTTGTATGCTGTTAATGTTTTTTGAGAAATATTTTTACATGCAAATCTAAGATATGTACAAGCAGTATTAATTAAGATATTAGCCTAATATTTCACCTACCTGACCAGTAATGATAAGAACAAATGTGAATATTGTCAGTATTCTTGCTCTGGAAATCCTGGTTCAATTTGGCCAATCACAAACGCCTTTTGTTCCTCAGACAGTATTTTACACTCTTCTCCTTGATTTGTTCTAACTTTTGGCAGTCTGTAGTACTCCAAATGTTTTCCCCGGTCCGACCGAATAGTACAGCCCAAAACATGACAATAATTTACCATTTTCAGCAGCGATAAAAAACGCCAGACCGATAACATTTAGAAATTTGCCGCGCTTGCTCTTACAGGAAGAAAAAGGTGGATAATAAAATGAAAAATATTGACAGGACTTACGTTTGTTAATGTACTGCCCCCGACAGAGTTCGAACGGAAAACGCTCAAGCCCTCAACTGTTGCTAAACGACAACGTTTTAGGCGCATGCGCTGTCTGTTCACGCGTGTCAATCAGGAGGTCTTGCGGCTGTTAATGAATGCTATTGCTAATGTTGTTTGTAAAACCTGGTAAAACGTACATGTTTTGTGTAAAATAATATATATTAAAATCCCCCAAGCCTGTTTTGATTTTTCCTCACTCGCCCCCAAAATTCGCGCTCTGCAGTCAACTTCCAACGTAGGTTCGACGTTCGCGCTGAATTAACTGAATAGAAGACACAAGGGGAACTTCATTCATGGTACATGGTTTCGGTGGCTGTTAATTTACAACCAATAACATTTAATCCAAATTGCGTAAAATGAGTAGCAGTTATCGTGTTTACGTCATTTGTTCGCTGTCATACGTATTGACACGTGCTGTGATTTCAGCACTGGACAGCGCCTGTGTGAATGGGAGGAGCTCAGGCAGAACTTCTAGAACGACAGAACACTATGAAACTACGAAACAGACTGTATGTCCTCAGCAGCAAACCAAGATCTCGAGAGAGAGAGAGAGAGAGAGAGAGAGAGAGAGAGAGAGAGAGAGAGAGAGAGAGAGAGAGAGAGAGACGTGGACGGATAGAGCGCTTGACGCATAACCCCGCCTCCTCGGCTCAGAAGGTGGAAATCCTGCCCTAGTTTACCACATTCAGTGCACCTCGTTTACCAGGGTACTAGGTTTACGCATTCGTCATCCATTCAGCCTTTCAAGCTAGGAGATCTTCTGAACGGATTTGCTAGTACACCTGTTTAAGAAGTGCTTCACATGCGCTAAGTATGAACTGCTGAGGGATTTTTCTTGCCAGTCGAGCTCCAGCTGTATCACCCCGGGCATCAGATCATCCGTCACGTTCATGAGAGGGGCGACAGACACCGCGATGGACCCGCAAACCGCCTGCTGATGTTCAGGGTCCACGATGGATTCCTGCATATCTACTTTAACATTCCCATATAACGGAATCATAAATGGAGGAGGAGAGTGACAGCCGCAAAATTAACAACAGCTTCCTTCGGGACCACAACTATGCAACCGAAGGTATTTGGAAAATCGAATTAAATTCGATTCTCACTTATATTAATGACGGTGGGGGTGGGGGGCTTCTCTCCTGTATGTGAATGTACGTTGGGCGTTAGTGCTGTTGGTGCATTGATGATTCTCAGACTTGGTGATCTGAAGTCTCACATTCATGCAGTGTGCATTGAATCACTGGCATTATGTGAGGTGCATTGTGCTTTAGATCACATGATTTTGCAAGACACCTTGATAAAAGATGACTGTCCTGTTTTTATAGGCTTAGGACTATATATAGATCTTGCATTAATCTGAGCTCTGGTTTTAGGTGTTACTATGGGGCAGTGGCCATTGAGGTGTGACGTGTACAATGAGTCAGATATGACTGGCATAATTGAACACAGCAGACATTTTTTTTTTTTTTTTATCACTGACATACTTTTTTGAAGATACATAAATGATCCTAAATCATAATGCAGTGTTAAAAAATTCAGTACAGTAGAAAATATGATCAGTTAGTCATGTTATCATGTTTTTCCATTACGGTAACTCATCAAAAGAATTAATAACTAATATATATATAACAAAATAACCAATTTCAACTTCTTTTTTTTAAGTTATACAAGATTCAACCCATTTTTAAAATCAGTTTTACATAATTTGTTGAAATTACTTGTACAGCCAATTTAATTATACTTTAATTTTAATACTTTAAATTTAATTTGATTATAAAAATTTAAGGCACTCACTTTTTTAAAATCTACAATAAATTTTGCATTTGATATTGCTCTTAAGCAAGTAAACATAACCCAGTATTCATGATTATAATCGTAGTGCTGTAGGATTCTGGCAATTCACAGTAAAGATGCAGCAAGAGAAAGGAAATCATCAATTATTGTTAGGTTCCAAACTAATAATGCAAACCTGTACTATATTAGCAATGCATTGATGCAGGGAGGTAGTGGTTTGGAAAGTAACGTGTCTGAGAAGAGCTTTATAATACATAATATCATCTACAGTACAACGTTAAAATCAATGTAAGTAGCAATGAAGAGAGTCAACTAGCAAATGCATTGGAAGTTATGCATACTCAAAAGTTTCCATAAAAGATTTTGAACATGCAATGACTCCATTTTCAGTTGGTTTCCCAACCACATGTTTAAAATGCAGGTGTAGTTACCCATTTTATGCAAACACACTCTAGCATAGGTTTCAGGTAACAATCTCCTGTCATGTTTGGAGAGCAGATCTACAGTGGAAAAGCAAACTCTGGGTGTGGCAGCAGTGGGCATCTTTCTGGGCGGTGATTAATGGCTGTGGGAGGTTTTGCAAAACAGATCTAATGAGCAGAATCAATCTGTAGCCGTTGGACTCAAATGCCCCCGTTCTTCTTGGTTTATGACCTGTCTTATACCCACCCCAGCTTCTCAGTAAATCACACAATTGCAGTGAAGCATTTCCTCACACAAACACCATAAGCTGCACAGCGTCTTTCATTGGCAAATTTGGCCCTCTATGTCTCTCTGTGTGGCTCAAAAAGAGTGTGGCCGAGTGCATTCTGCTTGCATTCATACTGGTACCTGCAATCATAAGCAGTTTAGTTAAATTATAAGCAATTTGGCATTTGTCTCACACAATATGTATGAATGAGGTTTCAAAATGCTGTCTCAAAGCGTGCACTGCAGACACTATCAGTCAATGAAGATTTATTCTCTTTGCAGTATAGTGAGTGACATGTGGCTTCACTCAACATTTCCAGCTGTTTTCAGTGCTGTTTTCAAATGTGTTGCTGCTGTTTGAAGAAAGAGCTATTTGATGAATTTAATATCTGTTCTAATTACACAAATTCACAGTTGTCGCTATAGAGCTGCATGATTATGGATACAATCCAGGATATAACCAAATATTGAAGAATAGGAGGGACTAAAGGTTTTTAAAATTGAAAACCTCATACTACATGCTGAGTAAAGGGACACATCCCTCATAATGATTGTGTTCACATGCACATGAATATTAATTTGAATTTGGTTATATTCCAGTGTCATTTAAAATCATTAAACTATTCATTTATTTGTGATTCTGGGTGATTTGCCACAGCAAAAATTTGCCCAAAAATGAAAATTCTGTCATTAATCACTCACCCTCATGTTGTTTTAAACCCATGCACTCTTAAAGGGGTCATATGGTGCGATTTCATGTTTTCCTTTGTCTTTGGAGTGTTGCAAGCTGTTTGCACACACATAAGATCTGTAAAGTTGCAAAGATTAAAGTCTCAAAAGTCTCAAAAGAGATATTCTTTATAAAAGTTAAGACTCAGCCAAGCCTTTCTAAAACCCCCACCCATCTACGTCACGGTGTGGAAAGATTTGAATAACACTGCCCAAATGTATCCGCAAATAAATCAAGCGTAACTTTTATTCTCGTTGTAGTATTGTTGCAGCGGCCGCCTTGTTGTGAAGACGCTGCGTTTCATTGCGAAAGTATTTCGTTTGGCCTTCCAAATGAATACACAACTAGAAATCAGTGGTTAAGTTATATTTACAACACTGTTCCAGAACAGTACAACGCAAATATTCAAGTGTGTGCAGCGCATTTTACGGAGGATTGTTTCCTGAACCTGGGAGAGTAGCCTACAATGCCTGCTGTGCACACTATAAAGTGGGGCAATTCCAACTTTGCAAGGACAGTCTGGCACTTCTGACTCACAGCCTGTAAGTACATTTTCATATTTAAAGAATTTGCTACTGGCTATTCAAACAGAGTTTTGAGCAGTGTCGAGTAATGCTTGTTGTTTGTCATTTCTACGATCACAAATGCAGATATGGTGTTATGTTTACGAGGCACGACGCATTATAATCAGTAATTATATCCATACTGGATGCAACAAATGCCTCATTTATAATGGGTTTTATTGTTTTCGTCTCGTCGGGACACGGTATCACAACATGGTTAGGGGCGTAACATTTCCGCCACACGCTTGAGGTGTTCGGCCAATCACAGCGCACTGAAGAGCTGGCTAATCAGAGCACACCGCGCTTTTCAGAACGATGAGCTTTGTAAAAATCGATGCGTTTCAAAAAAGGCGGGGCAGAGAGGAGCAACAATAATGTACAGTATGTGGAAAATAATGTGTTTTTTGAACCTCAAATGTGTAAACACATTGCATTACACCAAATACACAAAATAATGTTATTTTTTAGCATCATATGACCCCTTCAAAAATAAAGGTTCTTTATTGGCATTGATGGTTCCATGAAGAAATACAGAAGGTGTTCTTTATAGTGGAAAAAGGTTCTTTAATTTTTTTTAAATGTTCTTCAAAATGGTTCTTTTAAGAACTGTTCACTGAAAGGTTCTTTGGGGAACCAAAAATAGTGTTCTATGGCATCATCGCAAAAACACCCCTTTGGAGTCTTTATTTTTAAGAGTGTAAGACCTCCGTTCATCTTCAGAACACAAATTAAGATATTTTTAATGAAATCCGAGAACTTTCTGACCCTGCATAGACAACAACACAACTGACACGTTCAAGGCCCAGAAAGGTAGTAAGGACATTGTTAAAATGGTCCATGTGACATCAGTCGTAATTTCATGAAGCTACGAGAATACTTTTTGCGTGCAAAGAAAACAAAAACGACTTTATTCAACAATTTCTTTTCTTCCGTCTTAGTCTTTGACAAGTGTTCACACGTCACATGGACTATTTTATCAATGTGCTTATGACCTTTCTGAGCCTTAAACATGGTAGTTGTGTTACTGTCTATGCAGGGTCAGAAAGCTTTCGTATTTCATCAAAAATATCTTAATTTGTGTTCTGAAGATGAATGAATGTCTTACGGAATTGAAATGACATGAGGGCGAGTAATTAATGACAGAATTTTCATTTTTGGGTGAACTAACCCTTTAGTTGTAAAATAAGTGCATGTAAACATGGTCATTATTTGTGGTTTTTACAGTTTTGGATTCAAGCCACACAGAATTTTTAAAATGCCAAAATGATGCACAAACGTGTTTGCATTTAAGTGTTAGAGTCTAGGTTGCTCTAGTCTAGACTGAATGAATGTGTGTCGTTCACCCCGCCCCCTCACCACATACCCATACTGCCTTGCTCACGTGATGCAGTAGATGATGGTGGTATTTCCCCACTGCAGACATCCTCAGAGGCGTAATTGAGGTCTGGGGTTACTCTCGCTCCGTGTTGCTCTCCCGCAGGCTGTGGAGGCTGATAGACAGAGTTTAATAACACAGCACTATAACCTTCGCTTCTGTCTATAGACACACATAGAAAATAGGCATCTGAGTTTAGAGTGGTTGCAATTCTCCATTGGGAGCACTTACACCAGAGACTAATGTGTGTTGATTCACATTCCAGGCATGGTTTGATTTTGATTATTGAGTGCACTCTTTTCTGAAACAACCAATGTTGCCTGTCCTTTGACCCAGGAACGTGACCTACCAAAGGACCTCTTCTTTTTCCCAATTTGTCTAATTTACTAAAGTGCCATGGCTGTCGTAATTGGATTTCGCAGGGGTAACTTTCTAGTCCCAGTAGTGGTTTGTTGGGTCCCAAACCTAATAAAGCCCTGACAGATAGGTGATAGAGGGGTGTTTCTGAAACACCCAATATTGGCATCCCCTTTCTTAAGCTAAATAGAAATATCAAATTACGCCATGGGGGTTCATAAAGACCTTTTAGGTATGGAGTTAATATTTCAGGAATGCAATAAAACGTTGTTGATTCATGCATAGCTGACCTGGATATTAGTTTTTTTAATAGCTTCTTGCATATTGCGTCTTTCCAAATGATATCCACGGGAGTCGTGTTCGCTATGCTCGGGAACATTGACGGCGCAGTTTCATTTGCACAGGGAATCCCGGCATTTCACACCTTTCCTGCATCGAAACACAAGTTATGCAGTGATAGACGTCTTCTCTTGTGGAATAAAACGGAATAAATGAAATTTAGTTTTATTAGCATACCACAGATGCTTCGGGGTTGACAGCACTAATAGCTGGAGGATGGATGCGACCATGCTGAGACAGAGAAAGAGATTCGTTTTTTGTCTTCATTTGTGTTGCATGGGTGTAATTGACCAGAACGCTCCCCCCTACATGCTTACACATCAGTCCATTCCACCACCCACGCTACACAACACACAAATGAATGAGAAAACGCCCTGAAACACTGACAAGATCATCAATCGCTGCAAGCTAGCAAAGTAGCTGAGCTCTGAAACTCACAGGGAGAGAGAAAGATTAAAATATTGCCTGGCAGAGAAAGAGCTTTGCGGTACTCCAATCTGCACCGCAGGGCCCGTAGCCAGCAGAACTTAGCCTGGATAGACAGTAATGGCCTCACGGTATTGCGCAGGCAGCTGGCCCAGGCTCAGTTACATTACTGCTTATGTAGGCACTAGTGCACTAAAAGGAGGAGATTGCAGCTTTAAGATTTAAGGTTACCTCATTCTAGGCCAATCTTATCTTAGTCTAATATAGTCTAACCTCACCACAGTCTTACCTAATTCTTACCTCACCACCAGAAGGCCTCAGTGCATTTTAATAGAAGATTACCTCAAGTAGTGATGTTGAGGGTACATAAAATAGCAGATGCATTGTTTGCAACAGACACTTTGAAGTCAAACACAGTCTCAGAAAATATTAAGGAGTTGGATTTGTTGCAAAAGCACTGCTTTGATGGTTGTAGTGGTGATTCTTGACCAGGGGTACATGTACTCCAGCTGGTTCAAGGGGGTACTTGAAAATCTAAGGTTTCTTTGTTGGCATCTATGGTTCCATTAAAAACCTTTAACTTCCATGGAACCTTTTTTATCCAAAAGTGGGGCAATTCCAATTTTGCAAGGACAGTCTGGCCCTTCTGACTCACAGCCTGTGAGTATGTTTTCATGTTTAAAGAATTTGTTACTGACTATTCAAACACGATTTTTGAGCAGTGCAGAATAGCGCTTGTTGTTTGGCGTTTCTAAGAACACAAATGCAGACATCTTTTTATGTTTACATTGTATTGTCCCCACAGCACGGCGCAATGTGTAAAAAAGACAGTATAAGTTATTATAATCAGTAATTATGTCCCCACAGGATGCAACATATATACAGGCAATCACAACGCACTGGATAGCTGGCCAATCAAAGCACGGCACATTTTTCAGAACGATTAGCTTTGTAAAAAAATCGCAGCGTTTCAGAAAGGCGGGGCAGAGAGGAGCAACAGTAGTGTACGGTATGTGGAAAATAATGTGTTTTTTGAACCTTGAACAGCGTAAATGCATTGCATTACACGAAATACAAAAAATAATGTTCTTTTTAGCAACATCATATAACCCTTTTAAGGAGCTGGATTTGTTGCAAAAGCACTGTTTTGATGGCTATAGTGGCGATTCTTGACCAGGAGTACATGTAATCCAGCTGGTTCAAGGGGGTACTTAGATAAACCCAATAAAGGTTCTTCATTGGCATCTATGGTTCCATGAAGGACCTTGAACATCCATAACACCTTAAAGGGTTCTTTAGATTGTTAAAATGTTACACTAATAAAAAAAGGTTGTATTAAGAATTGATCACTGAAAGGATCTTTGCAGAAGCTTACACCCTCTTGGTATCAGTAAAGATTTATCTTTGAATTGTTTTTTATAATAATTGAATATATATGGGGAACCCAAAGAGTACTTTGGTATGATGTCTGTTTATTATATATAAAACTTATGCTTAAAACTTTTGTTGTCATGAGTCATGAGATATATATTTATATATGGATCATTTTGGATGATTTGCAAATGTATTTGCTGTATGTTATATGTTTGATGCATTTTTTTGAAAGATGTTTTTTGTATCTTCTTGACATCAGGTGTATTATGGTAATACATGTTTTAATGAGCGCAGGTGTTGTTTGGTAGCACGTGGCACTGAGGAACAGTTAATATTGGAAAACGTTCTGCACTTTTATACATTTTGATTTTTTTTTTGCACAGATATTTGTGACCTCTGAGCAATCAATGACCAGTGAGAATCAATGCAGATCTCTTTCATCTTTGTATCTCTGCAGAACCCAAAAATGGTTCTTCCATTGGCATCACTATGAAAAATCCCTTTTGGAATATTTTTTTTTTTATGCGTATATAAAACAAAAATAATGACTGAATAAAAATTCAGGGCTCTCAATAAATTAATTTCTAATAATCTCTAACACCTTTCTATTCTTCACAACAAACAATGTCAGAAACAGTTGCCCTCAGAACAGTCAAGACTTGACAAGACAAGCTCAAATGTTTCAGTAACAAGAGAGAAAGCTACTTGGTGAGACTGTTTTCACTAACAATACTGAGTGTTTTATTTTAGAATGTGAATCATTGTAATTATGACATTTTAATAATATTAGTAAATGAAATCCAGTATAACACATTAGAGCATGGTGCCCGCAACACCATGTTGACAGTTTAACAGTTAGCAGCAAACTGTCAGCACACCAAAACAGTTTCCTCAGCTGTGGTTCACCCAAAAAATTAACCCATTATTTACTCACCCTCAAACCATCCTAGGTGTATATAATTTTCTTCTTTCAAATGAGTATAAATGTTCTGGCTCTTCCAAGCTTTATAATGGCAGTGGGTAGTGGTTCAGATTTTGAAGCAAAAAAATGTGCATCCATCCATCATAAAAAATGCTCCACACAGCTTTGGGGGGTTAATAAAAGCCTTCTGAAGCGAAATTATGCATTTGTGTAAGAAAATTATCCATATTTACAACTTATAAACTGTACTGTCTAGCTTCCACCCATTACGATTCAGGAGTACTAAAAGGATTTGTAAAGAAAAATGTTAGAGGTTTTCAAAATAAGCCAAAATGAGACTGGTTTTCCTTTGCTGTAAACAAAACTTTGTTCTCATGAGATTAGCATTCTCCCTAATCATCCGCTAGAACGCCACTCTCTCGTGAACGTGCATACGACAGTTAATGAAAGCTAGAGATCACAGTTTATGAAGTTGTAAATATGAATATGTTTCTTGCACAAAAGCATCGCTTCATTTCAGAAGGCCTTTATTAACCTTTCAGAGCTTTTTATGATGGATTGACGTACTTTATTTTGCCTCAAAATCTCAACACCCACTCACTGCCATTATAAAGCTTAGAAGAGCCAGGACATTTGAAAGATGAAAGTCATAAACCCTAAGATGGCCTGAGGGTGAGTAAATCATGGGGTCATTTTCAATTTTGGGTGAACTATCTCTTTAAAGAACCACAGCTGAAAACCTAAAAAAAAAAAAAAAAAATTCTAGATAAACTCACTGGTCAGCCCCACTTATCCATTAAAGCTTCAGTGCAATCTCCCCAGACTACCATATAGTTAATGGAATTGTTGTGTGTAAAAATTGGCATGAACGGTATATATTTTCAATGCCTCAGTGGAAAAAACATGGTCATTATAACTATATTCCCTATATACTATTCATTCTGCCTTGAGGGCATCTAATCCAATTTCTATGTATTATCAAATCTTAGTTTCTACATTGTACCACGTGTTATTTTTTCCTCAAACGGTTCACAGACCTCTCTGCTACTGCCTTGTAATGTCCTTGTTTAAAATAGCTGTGCAGTTCATCAGTAGGGAGGACGCAGCACAGAGCGGCCCAGCAGGGGTGACCCTGCCACTCTAACCCCTACAACACAATTTACACCCCCATGCTCTCACATCAGAGATAATGACATGCACCACCCCACATGGGCCTGGTGCTATTATTCAAGAGACAGAGAGAGTGACAGACAGACAGACAGACAGACACTTCATCAGCAGCGGTTGCCAACACAAACGGCCCCAGGCTACACTTTAAGACTTTAATCATAAAGAGAAATATTTCTCCAGCCCAAAGGGCCCCATTTATAATTCAGAGGGAAACAGTGAGGCACTAATGTTGTTCCCCGGCGTCAGGCTGAGTGCAAGAGGAGGACAAACAGCGAGGGGCCGGTCGCATTAAACATTCAACTGCTGTCAAACTCAGATTGAGGTTTTTATTGAGGGATGTAGTCAATGAAACATGAGGAGAAATTTAAACTCATCACCTAAAGAATGACTTAGGCTTTGAGCCTTAGAAATGTCAGGTTCTTTAACAGTAGGAACAACATTCACATTCATGTGAACACAATGGCTCTGTTCCCTGTTGAAAAAAAACAGCATATACTGGTAAGGTATGTTTTTGAAGCATGGTTGCTTGGTTTGAGCTAGTTTAAGTTGGTGCTTAGCTGGTCATGAGCTGGTTTAAGCTGGTCCTAAGCAACTAGCTCCAGCTTAGGACCAGCACATGACCAGCTAAGGACCGTCTTAAACCAGCTCAAACCAGCATAAGCTGTTTTTTTTAACAGTGTTTCAAAACCTGGTTAGCTAACTTGCTGTCTACTGCCTACATAGGCAGCTGCCTTCTAAGACTGCATTCTAAATTAAATGGAACTTCTTAAATGACTGATATGGAACACCCTACATAGGCAACAATTATAACACATATAAATGGGAGATTCGACTAATATTACATTAGCATGCTGCTAAGCTAATAGCTAATAGTTAGAATCAGGGTTGCCAGGTTTTCACAACAAAACCTGCCCAATTGCTACTCAAAACTAGCCCAAAAGTAGCCCAATCGCGTTTTGAAGGGGATCCACCGTTATAAATTGCGTTCCGGGGGGGGCAAAGTACATGTTTTTTTTGGCAGGGATCCCCTGGTAGAATTAGTTTTCCAGTGGCTAAATATTACGTTATTGGGGTCGCTTCAACCCGTGACAACAGTGTTAAAGATGATTATTTAAGATGAATATTTGTGTGTACTAGGCACATTCTGACCAGTGTTGCCAGGTCAGTGGTAAACCGAAATGTATTATCGGAATTTATTTATATTTAACTTTTTTATTAGTACCTTTCGGTACAATATTATGTATAAGCATAAATATAGTCAACATTTCTTCAAAAGCCATGGACCTGGTAACACTGGTCAGAATGTGCCTACACCCAAATATTGGGTAAAATAATCAGCTTTGCCTAGAAATTATTTATATTTAACTTTTTTATTAGTACTTTTCAGTATAAAATTATGTATAAGCATAAACATAGTCAACATTTCTTAAGCTTGACAAAGTTCATTGCAATGTATTGAAAGTAAAACATACAATGCAACTTGGCCAAAACGAGGTCCTAAAAAGCAAAATATGAGGCTTCCTACCTTTCAGAATAGGCTTGCATCTAGGCACACTACCGTTTACCATTTTTTAAAAAAATGAATACTTTTATTAAGCAAGGACACATTATATTGATCAAAAACAACATATAATGTAGCAAAAAGATTTCGATTTCAAATAAAAGCTTTTAATTTGAACATTCTATTTAACAAAAATTGCTAAGCAGTAAATGATCAATAATTTTTAACATTAATAATAATAAGAAATCTTATATTAGAATGATGTGACATTAAAGACTGGAGTAATGATGTAAAAATTCAGCTTTGCATCACAGGAATATGTTACATTTTAAAATATATTAACATAGAAAACAGGTATTTTAAATTGTTAAAAAATTACATTATTGTGTTTTTGATCAAATAAATGCAGCTTTGGTAAGCATATTTATATTTTACTATCCCGGAGTTCTCCTTTTTAGTACCCTGGCAAAAGGACACACAATGTAAATGAGATCCTGTAAACACACACGCAAGCCTGTCTCTTTTCTTATGTTCTCTGTGGTGTCCTACAGCTTCAGTTCTCCACATCTGTAGTTAAATTATGTATCTGTTAATGATGTGTGAAATTCAAACCAGTTTCCCCCACTCGAAGTTCAGCCCCCTACATGCGGCCTTTTTCTGTGCTCTTTCTCTCAGATACATGCACAACACATATTCACCCTCCCCTCCCAATCCCTGGAGGCCTGCGCCACCTCTCTCTCCCATTTCCACAGGGCATTTTTCCAAGAAATAAGGTTAATTAGCTTTTTTTTTGGTCTCAGTCTCTGTGCTGTGGTTGGATGCAGGCAGCACCATGACTGTGTGTATCAGAGAGTCACTGACATTGTTGTCGATCAGCAGGTGGTCAAGCTTATTATAACCAGCTCAAATCACACCCATGTCTGGTGAAATTGGTCCAGACCTGCGTCATTCAGCAGCGGGCCAAAGGCAAGGTTTTATTCCACTGCCTTTAAAACCACCAGACATTTACTTAACGCAAGTCGATGGAGTCATTCATCGATACAATCCAGGCATGTTAACAAAACAGCATGCGCTGTCTACCCCATGTTGTTTTGTTTGCTGTTCTGTTCTTTAAAGTATAGATTTATCAATCGATATTATTTGATTTTCATGCTGAACAATCAAAAGAAAAAGAACGAACATCACAAAACTGACTGTGTTTGTTCTATGATATTAATTTAACAGTAAATCTGAGCTGTACAGTATTTGGTTAGTTTTCACAACAGGACCCTATTGAAATCATATTGCGCAGCTTTTGGCCAACAGTTTAATTTACATTGTAAATAACAAGGCAGCAATGCATGGAGAGTGAATATGGGGAATTTTCTGGACACAGATCCATGAAAATTTAATTATAAAGACAGATCTGGGCACACTTGGCCAGTCTCGCATACAGTCTTTAATTTGTGGGGGAAGTTTAGTGTGCATGTTGTACAGTGCAGAAAAAATTTAAAGAAACAGTGCATCCAAAAATGAAAATTCTGGCATTGTTTTTTTTACTGAGCCTCACTGATGATCAGTCTTGCATGAATGAAAAAAATGAAAGGGAATGATAATCTTTGGCTTCGAACATTACATAAAAGCATTATAAACAAACAGCAGATTTGAATAAAAATTAGTATGTATATGAATTATAATTCATAAATATATTAATTTGTAAAAACCCATTTTTTCAAGCATACACATTTTATTTCTTTATTGTACGTTCATATGTTTATCTACACTACTGTTTAAAAGTTTTGGAATCTGTACAGTTTTTATTGTTTTGAAAAAAGTCTCTCAACAAATCTGCATTTATTTGATCGAAAATACAGTAAAAACATTAAATTCCATTGTGTAAGAAACCGCATATTTGGCCTTTACATTGTTGACGTCAAACTTGGTGTAACCTGGTGTCTACACTTTTTTTTTGGTATGTATGTATGTGTAGAATTAAAAGAACACTTCACTATTTTTTGGAAAATAAGCCTATTTTCAAAAAAAAGTGGAGTGTTCCTTTAAAAGGTGTGGTGGATGTTTTTCAGTAAACAATGACTTAATTGTGTGTCTATTTCTCTAAAATCTGTTGAATGTTTATGTGTGGAATACTTTGTGGGGCTTTTTGATTCTGATGCCTGTGGAAGCCTGTTTCCGTCACTGAATAACAAATAAAAAAAGGTAATTGCGACTTTTTATCTCACAATTCAGACTTTTTTCTCTCAATTCTGAAAGATTCAGTACTGCATGATATAAAGTCACAGTTCTGAGAAATAAAGTCGTAATTTTGAGTCTTTTTTTCTCACAATTCTGACTTTATAACTTGCAAATGCAAGTTTATATCTCACAATTCTGAGGAAAAAAGCCCAAATTGCGGGTTTGTATTTGATAATTCTAAGAAAAAAAGTCTAAATTGCGAGACGTAAATTCACACTTGTGGGAAAAAGGTCACAATTCTGAGAAAGAAAGTCAGAATTGTGAAATATAAACTTGCAATTCTAACTTTTTTCCTCACAGTTGCAAGTTTGTCACAATTGTGAGAAAAAAGTCTGAATTGTGAAATGTAAACTTGCAATTGTGAGAAAAAAGGTCACAATTCTGAGAAATAAATTCGTAATTCTGAGAAAGTCACAATTCTGAGAAATAAAGTCAGAATTCCGAAATATAAACTCGCAATTCTGAGAAAAAAGTTTTTGTTAGGAGTTTTTATCTCACAATTCTGACTTTATTTCTCATAATTGTGAGTTTGTATTTAATAATTCTAAGCAAAAAAGAGATGTAAACTCGCAATTGTTAGAAAAAAAAGTCACAATTCTGATAAAGAAAATCCAAACTGCAAGATATAAACTCGCAATTCTGAGAAAGTCATAGTTCTGAGAAAGTAAGTTGCAATTCTGAGAAATAAAATCAGAATTGCAAGATATAAACTCGCAACTCTGACTTTTTTTCTCAGAATTGCAAGTTTATATCTCCAAATTCTGACTTTATTACGAGTTTATATCACACAATTTTGAGAAAAAAGTCTGAACTGCACATTTTTATTTGGAAATTCTAAGAAACAAAGTCAGTGGTGGAAGCTGGCTTCCATAGATGCCATCCATCCTCATTTGCTTTTAATATAGGAAAGAGCAGCACGATCATCTCCTATAAAGAAAATCATATATGTGGGTGATTAAATGAAGATAGAATTTTCATTTTAGGGTGAACTAGCCCTTTAGTCTGTCCTATACGATGTTGTCGCACACTGTTTGCTCACCAAACCAATCTAGCAGTCTGAATAGATGTGAAACATTTCTGAGAACAGATACGTTAAGGCAGCTGTAATCTTCTTTTATGGGTTGATCCTATGAGGTGCTGAACTCAGCAAAAGGGCTCTAATCTCACAGACAGTGTAACTATGCATTACAACACAGTGCTCTATCAGGTCCTGTGATTAACTGCAGATTCCATGCAGACATACTTCCACCCAGGATTTACACACAATCATTTCATTTTGGCTGAACTTCAAAACAAGCATTGATTTTGTGTTTGGGAAATGATTGGATATTCTTTAGCCCGAGACAGGCTCAGCAGACTCTGGCTGACCTACTTTTCCATGAACCAGTCTCTCTTATGTTTCAGACAGCTGTGCTACACTGAAACCTCAAAGAGATCTTGACTGTTTGTGAGGGCTACACTTCAAAACGCATTGCACTTGTTTTTCCTCCCAATCTTTGTTGACCTGCTGTCCCCTTTCACTGCATAGTGGCATTTAACGTCTTGATATGCTGCATCATCTTGATCTCATTCTCATTTTGTCTGTGCGAAGGCACAGAAAATCAATGTGTAAATCAATATAAGCTAAGTGTGACTATATTAGACTTTGTTCTGGCAATGTTGTTAGTATGCTCTGAACAGTAGGATATTACACACCAACTGTGTTCAGAATGGAATACTAGCATACTGTGGAGAGCTTACATTTTGTTGAAAATAGGATTTGAAACTATGTATTATATAATGCTAAACATTTCAGTATGCTACACTGTAAGTAGCATCTTGTAAGATTACAAGATTTCACATTTAATTATTTTTTTTGTTATTGCTTGCTTCCTAAACAGTTTTTAGCGAATAACCTGCAGTTGCCATTTTTAATCATTTTGCTTCTATAACCAAAATTTGTGAAAAAATAATATTTTAATGTGTTGCACTTAAATTAAATAAGTCAAAACGGAAATGTAAAAAATTGTGATTGATGTAATAAAAGAAAAAAAAATACATGCTGAATTTGTATGCTAATATGCCATTCCGAACATTATATTTTTGGTATTTCCCATGAAGTCTTTGTGATGGGGAAGCCATTATCATACATGCTCAAGAGCTGCCGGGGCTGCTGGGATTAGACAGGTTGGCACGGTAACCCACTTTATGGCATGTGAGTAATGAGAGCGGCTGCAAATTACAGCACGGGAGAGATCGGTTCTTTCCCAGAAGCACTCTGGGTATATGAGACCCTGACCTTTGACCCTGCTGTTGCAGACATGGGTGCCCGCAGGATTTATTGACTGCACTCTGCAATGCATTGCCCACTTTATTTGTCATAGGCAGCTAAGCATAAAGACATTCAAAATAGATGACTAACCTGTAGGACTTTAGACGTGTAATCCGATTCCCTATGAATCTCACAAAAAAGGAACAACATGTCTGGATCATATTTTACCCTGAAAGAAAGAAATAAGAAATTATATTTTGTTTAAAGAAATGAAGACTCCTTTACGATAATTCATTTGTGACCCTGGACCACAAAACCAGTCTTAAGTAGCACAGGTATATTTGTAGCAATAGCCAATACATTGGATGAGTCAAAATTATCGATTTTCCTTTTATGCCAAAAATCATTAAGATATTATGTAAAGATCATGTTCCATGAACATATTTTGTAAATTTCCTACTGTAAATATATCAAAACTTAATTTTTGATTAGTAATATGCATTGCTAAGTTCATTTGGACAATTTATAAGGTGATTTTCTCAATTTTTTTGCACCCTCAGACTCCAGATTTTCAAATAGTTGTATCTCTGCCAAATATTGTCCTATCCTAACAAACCATACATCAATGGAACGCTTATTTGTATGAATCTCAGTTTTAAAAAAATGACCCTTATGACTGTTTTTTTTGGTCCAGGGTCAAATTTGTTTTACTTAATAAAATCATTTTCCAGAATGCATCCAGACATTTTTTGGATTCCTGTTAGATTTTAAGTTGGAAAAAACTGTAATATGAATGATGTTTTTAATTAAATTATATTAGCATAAATTAAATTGAATTAACACAAATTAAATATAAATAAGCATAAATTAAAGGTGACATATCATGAAAATCTGACTTTTTCCATGTTTAAGTGCTATTTTTGGGTCCCTGGTGCATGTACCAACCCAGATAATGTGAAAAAGAACAACCCAGTAAATTTTTTTGGTAAGCCTTTCTCTGCAAGCTCGTGAAAACACAAGCTGCTCAGATTTCGTTTTCTCTGAATATCACCACCCCTAAATCAGCACCCACAGTGCCATCATTTTGTTTCCAAAAGCGACAACAGTGTACCAGTTCTCACGCCATGGCAAAAGTTTAAGCAAAGCATGCTAACTGTTCTGTCATTAGCTGCACAGATGAGCACAGAACACTATTTAGATGCCCAGCCTCAGAGGAGACAAGAGAGCAGCAGATGAATTGATTTATTTACTGTATATTGCGCTGCTGCCACACAGATCTAATATAAACATACAATTTCTTTCCCAGCTGTTTATCTTCACAGACATAACCGACTGTGTGTTTTTGCGTAAAATTATGTGTATTTGACAGTTTAAGCGCAATTAGACATGAAAGAGAAAGTCTTAATTTAGTACTCACATGCCATGTGACAGCCGCTTTGCACGTGCTTCAAATGTGTGCTCAGAAAACCCTATATCAGAAGTTTAAACTAATATGGTTTGAAATGCATGATTTCAGTGCAGTAGACATGATAATCAAAACCAAACAGGTGTTTTTTAGCAGAGTATTTGAGGTATGAGCTGTAAAGGCACAGCCCTATTCTGGAAAAGGGGGCGGAGAGCAGCAGCTCAATTGCATTTAAAGATGCACAAAAACAGCATGTTTCTGTTTCCATTTAAAGTAGGCATTTTCAAAATGATCTGTGGGGTGATTCTAGGAACACCTGAGACTTATATTACATCTTGTAAAAAGAGGCACAATAGGTCTCCTTTAAAAGCTGTAAAACTATTATTCACTTCACAGTAATGAGAATTAGTCATTTATTGTGTTTTTACAGAATCATGGTATTGAGAATTTGTAATGAAAATAATGTTGCAGTGCAAATCCCTATATATGTTATACTACCCTAAAATAGGTTTCATCTTCTCAAAATTTCACCCACGCATATACTGTTCTTCCAAGTCACTGAAGTAAGTTAAATAGGGATATCAAATTGTGAAATCCCCTTTCCCTGGGTATTTTCCTTGCCAAATAGTAACACGCAAGGGAACGCTGGACCACAGGGCCTTGAAATTGCTTTTATGAAATCCTTCTCTCTTTCTGAGTCAACAGATGCTTTGATTATAGGACACCCCCCACTCTCCCTCTCTGTTTTCCCTTTCCTTCTATGCTGTCCCATTTATCCTTGAGTGTAAGATGAGGAATAACATGTCTGTAATTGAGCAAACTCATTAAAACATTGTCATCAGTTTTCTCCCTGTCTCAGACTGCATTGTGCTAATGTGTTTATAATGAGAGAAATCCCTGCGTTATTGCCAAGCAGAGGGTGTACGGTTAGGCGCACCTCAACGATTGATGAAACAGTGCCACATCCCAGAGCTGCTTCTGTATCATCACCTTATGTCATGATACAACTCTTCAGGAAGCTTTGCTTCAGGAGTCTTTTTAAAAGCCGCTCACTGTTAAGAAACAAAGAACAGAAAGATAATCAGTAAATGAATAAAATGCTGTGTGGTCCTGACTGTAACGACTTTGTTCTCTAACTCACCCTCGCTCAAGAAGCAGGGGGTTTTATAGTCTTGTTCTGTGCACACAAAGATAAGAAATACAGAATACAGATCAATGGGCTTAGACATTGAATATCTTCTTTATTTTGGCAAGGGAATGTTCAAATCCTCCCAAGATTTCGCACTCCTCCATTTCTGTCATTTGAGACTACAAGATTCTCCTGTCCCAGCCTTCAATGCCACTGTTCATCAAATAGACTTTGAGAGAAAATGCATTCATGCAGTTAATACGATACAATGCAACATTATACTGTATGGGAAAACAAGAAGCAGTAGGAAAGAATGTGCCGTTGTGAGCAAATCTTGCTCCTCAGCTATTTGTGACTATATTTCAGGACTGTGACTATATTTCAGCATTCAGCAGCTATGTTCAAAAATAGACTACATTTTCTCTGTGTCTCCCCCACTGTGCCATTGACCGGCATCATGCGCTGTAAACCACGCATTCAGGCTGTTTAACATACGCAGCAAAGTCTTTCAGTCAAATGTAGCACAAGAGTAATGGAAGGGGTCTCCATGGCAACCACTTCCTCCCGTTTTCAATTCAGCAAGCAATAAATCCATTGAGGGTGTGTGGGTTCTCAAAAAAAAAACAAAAAAAATTGAAGCACGCTTTCCTACTTGTTACATCTCAACCCCTTCGTCTTTCATAAGCGGATTCCACTAAAGACGCAACATCTACGAAAGCAAGTCTGTAGATTTCTACTGAACAAAACAGAAAAATCAAGCAATGTGATCTGCTGTTTCAAGCTCATCAGCCTTTAAACAAATGCATCTTTTTGAGGAAGATAAAAGAAGATTTCTTAAAGGTAGGAAACCCTCCTACAGATGCAATTTGGAGGTTCAGAAACATTTGGTTGAATACAATCAATCACAGCATTTGTGGTGTTTGATCATCGCTCATTTTGTATTGTACGCCTGAAAAAGATGAAAGCTGTTTTTTTGATATATGAATTCATGTCTCTTTCTCTGTGTACCAGCATTATAATCAGTCTTTCTAGACTGATTTATTAGATGTCTCGAATTAATCCTGTTGTATGTAAATTGCATGGCAGTTTCTGTCCTCTGCAGCGAATCCCGTGGATTTAGTGTTGAACGTGAAGGATGTTGTGTATTTCTGTGTCAGATGATAATGAATGGAAGGAAAATCACAGTCGGAGGAGGGGAGCGTAGGCTCTCTCTGGAGGGGCGGAGAATTCGGAGCTGCTCATGCTGCGGGAATGGCAGCTCTTGCTCTGTCTTTATCTGTTTAAGTGCGCTGAATGTTTTTTCAGCCTTCTGGTTTGATCCAGGGATGATTTTGAGGGATTATTTTACGTATTTGTATGCACAAAAACTTCATTGCTTCTCCTAAGTCTCTTTTAACCTATTTTCTCACAAATGTGGGGCAGTAGAACAGCTTTCTTCCGATCAGTATTGACAGAGGCAGATTTTAAGCATGCGCATGCTTTTAACATATGCAGATGGAGGACTAATTGTTGTTTTCCTGCAAATCACATGTTGTTTGACAAACAAATGCATTCATGGAAGCTTTTAATTCTGTTGTGATTAATAGATTAGACAAAGCTTATTATTTATTGCATTCTGGTACTGCGGAACACTGTCTGAACACATTCCCAACACTATCTTGGTTATAATAATAGTGTGGAGCAGAGCTGAGAATAACTGTCCTATGAATTAATATTCTTCTGGCAACCTGCATGTTTCTAATGTGAAATTAAAGAAATAGTTCACTGAAAAATCAATTACTCACCTTAATGTCTTTCCAAACCTGTATGACATTTTTCTTCCACATATGAAGCTTAACAGAATGTTCACACTGTCAGGGGTCATACAATAGCTTTGTAAGAGAAAAACAAACAAGATGTTAGATGTTAGAAATTGATCATCTTTTCTTTCATTGCAATTCTCAAACATCACTGGTATTTACCTCCGGTCAATGCACATCCATGCAGTTACTTGGTAAAAATATTGTTTTTTTGAGTTTAGTCAAGTTTTCATTTTTTACGAAACAATATCAGTTCTTAAATATCTCGAATCGATTAGTCTAGCTTGTTTTCAGTTGATAAACGGAACATTGTAGCTCATCTCCCATCCAATAAATCGCTAAATCGCATTAAGCTTTGTGCTTTATTTTTGATATGAAACAAAGTCTCAGATTTCAAATTCTGTTGATTTTATTACAGTATTCAAACAATAAATGCCAATTTGGCGCTGTTTAATGTGGAGTGACAGATCGCTGTAGCGCCTCAGTTCAACAGAAGTGGCACATGAACTAATCTCCTTCCCTTAAATACAGTTTCAGCACGAAATAAACATTATTAAATATCCAGAGGTATGTTAATAGATGAACTCCGTATCCTGTCTCATGTAACCACTCAATAAGTGTTTCAACCGCAGAAGGATGTCAGCATAACAGATTGTAAAAAATATCACTCAATATTACCTCAGAAAAAACATGTTTGGTATAAACTCATTAGTCAGAAAAATGAACTCTAGAGAGGAGCATGTCGCTAAATATATGCACCAAATAACATATTCATGATCATTTTTATTCTTCAGTGTTTCTGTTTGAATAAATCTGTCAAGTTTTTATGACAGCCATCATTTAAATGTTTATATTTCAAAAACGAATTAGAGTAGAAATATAATCATGTCATTGTAACTTTATTATTAGAAAAATTTCGAGTAATTTATGCATTTGTATATAAATCGGTTAATTTCAATCTTCAATATTATATAATAATGTCGCACCAACTGACTCTCATGTATATTTTACATTTTACAGAAAATTTGGCATATGCTGTACCTGATATACAGTATATCAAAAATAATAGATTAATAATAGATAGAATCCAATCGTAAATCAAATCGAATCACAGACTTGTAAATCAGAGTGAATTTAAATTGTGAAATTTGTGTCAAAACCCAGCAATGTGACCCTGGACCACAAAACCAGTCATAAGGGACATTTTTTAAATTTTTCTTTGGAAAGTGAAATTGCGATTCCATTGATGTATGGTTTGTTAGGATAGAACAAAATTTGGCTGTGATATATTTTTTTGAAAATCTAGAATCTGAGGGTGCAAAAAAAAAACAAAAAAAAAAATATATATATATATAGAGAGAGAGAGAGAGAGAGAGAGAGAGAGAATCGCTTTTAAAGTTGTCCAAATGAAGTTCTTAGCAATGCATATTACTAATCAAAAATTAACTTTTGATATATTTACAGTAGGAAATTTACAAAATATGTTCATGGAACTAATGATTTTTGGCATTAAAGAAAAATCGATAATTTTGACCCACATGTATTTTTGGCTATTGCTACAAATATACCCGTGCTACTTAAGACTGGTTTTGTGGTCCAGGGTCACATATTGTTTTTAATTTTTAATGTCTTCCAACCAATTGCAACAAACAAAATGTGAACATCTGCATAATAATATTTTTTTTCTCTGAATTTAGACACAGTATGCAATATCCTCCCAGACTCATAATCACCAGCCACTGGAGTGTGTGTTTGTTTGTATTCATAAACTTACTACGCAGCCTTACTTAATTCTTATTGAGCAAGCATTCTGTGATTACATTTTTTTTCTATGATGATAAACTGTATAATTGACCTATTTCCTACCTAGTTTCATCTTCCCTTTTACTCCACAGTCTCTTTCTTTTTATATAACAAAATTATTTACACTCAAATCAATATTTAATGTCCATTTATTTGCTTAGTAAGTAGCTGTGTAATAAGTGGCATAATGTACAGTGAGCCGGTCATTAACCTCCAAATAACCCTCATCAGAGAGATACAAGATCAACTTGTTGTGGTTTATTTTACGATAATGACCAGCTGACCGTACATTATCCCTTAAAAAGAATGGTAAGTCTTGTATACATAAAGGCTCTCTTGTGTTCTGTTGCAGCTGACATCATCTCTACTGTGGAGTTCAACTCTACTGGAGAGCTCTTGGCCACGGGAGACAAGGGAGGAAGAGTTGTGGTTTTTCAAAGAGAGCAAGAGGTAAGATAAAACCATCAAATCTTTCATATGCATTCATTCCTGTAAACAAGAGTGCCACACAGCAAGACAGCAGATCAATAAAATCACTTCTTTTCTTACTGTGTGAGCAAAAACCACAGCCGCACCCTGTAACACAACTTCCTGTGGCCTTTAACAGGGTTTCAATAGAAACACAATGTCAACACAGGTGAGGACTCTATAAACCTCAGGTGCACATGCTCAGACGTGAACAGTGAACAGCGAGCAGTTTTGGAGAAGCTTAGAAGTTAGCTACACTGTAAGCTTGTAACAATACTGAACTAACTACAATGAAGCAACTTAAAGGCATAGTTTAAAAAAAATAGACATTTACTCACCCTCATGTCACTCCAAACCTGCATGACTTTCTTTCTTCTGTGGAACATAAAAAAAAAGGTATTTTGAGAAATGTTTTAGTGTTTTTTTTTGTTTTGAGTGTTTTTTTTTTTAACCCAAACTGTTTGGTAAAACTTTTTATATACTGTATAATCAGAGCTGGGTAGATTACTTACAAATTGTAATCCGTTACTGGTTCCAAATTATGTTACAAAAATTGTAGTTGGTAACGTAATAAATTTTACATTAGACAATTAAGGTAATGTAATCAGACTACTTTCAGATTACTTTTGACCTAACTTGTTTATCACATTGATTTAAATAGGATAATCTTGTAACATATTGCCAAAAAATACAAAGAGTAAGTAAATATATTCCATTTGTTGTTATAAACAACATGAAGTTCATTATATGTCAGGGTTTATGAGTTTAAAGGAAAGCTAATAATTAAATCATAAAAATGTTAAATTAAAATAAATCATTTTAAAATCAGAGCAACTTACTAAAAAAGAAATTAAATATTTTATTTGTTTACCTGCATGTCATGGGAACATAACTAACGTCAGAGAACCAATAAACATGCAAATGTTATATTTAATTGTTACAATATTTATTTTAAAATCTCAGGGGTAAGTAAATTATATTAGGTAAAAAGGATCAGATGAGGAAAAAGTTTGTGAATTTGTGCATTTTAAGGTGTTTGAACGACAAAAGCCTTCCAAAGACATAGAAACGCATGGTTAAATAGCCTAGAGTGATAATTCAAATAAAAATGTTCATCAGTAGTTGATGCAATCTTAAAACACTTCTTAAACCTGAAATGATTTTCGTAAATCAGTGGTCAAATGCTGTGTCGCCACCTGAATAATGACCGATCTTTGTGTGAATGTCCACAAAACTGGAAGACTTTCTAAGTGTAAATAAGCAGCAGGCTATATTAGAAAGGAAAATTTAAAGGATGAAAAAGAGGAATTAGGAAGAATCAATAAATTATGAATAATTTATTGCTAAATAATATGTAATCATGTAAAAAAAAAAAAAAAAACTGTAGTCTTATTACGAGTATTTTAAAATGTAATTTAATCTAATTACAAGTACTTATTTTTGGAATCTGATCACATGTAATCAGTTAGTAACAGCTCTGTGTATAATTATCCAATATTTAATAAGTGTTGTATTTATTTTTTTAGTTTTTTTAATAAATTAACCTCAGTTAGGGTTGTAACATCTTAAAGGATTACTCCACTTTCAAAATAAACATTTCCTGATAATTTACTCACCCCCCATGTGATCCAAGACGTTCATGTCTTTCTTTCTTCAGCCGCAAAGAAATTAAAGGAACACTCCACTTTTTTTGCTAATAGCTTAGCATAGATCATTGAATCAGATTAGACTGTTAGCATCTCGCTCAATGCAGATTTCAATCCAGCTACAAAGAGCTCTAAGCGATCCCAGCCAAGTAATAAGGGTCTTATGTAGCGAAACGATCTGTTATTTTCTAAAAAAAAAAATTACAATTTATGTACTTTTTAATGCTCGTCTTGTTTAACTCTGCGTTGTGCACTCCTTCAAAATGTAGGACGATTTTGAGGAGAAAATTAGATGAAAGTTTTTCGACCTACCCTAATTGTATTGAACCGGAGTGCACAGAGTATGCATGCGCATCACAGAGCTAGACAAGACGAGCATTTGTTGGAAAAAAAAAGTACATTACATATAATATTTTTTTTTTTTCTTAAGAAAATGACCGATCGTTCCACTAGACCCTTCTTCCTCGGCTGAGATTGTTTAGAGCCCTTCGAAGCTGCATTGAAACAGCATTTTTAACCCGTTGAGCACCATTGAAGTCCACTATATGGAGAAAAGTCCTGAAAGGTTTCCTCAAAATCTTAACTTTTTTGTGACTGAAGAAAGAAAGACATGAATATCTTGGATGACTTTGGGGTAAGTTATCAGGAATTTTTTAATCTCTAACTGGACTAATCCTTTAAACAGCAAATTTGAACAGAAAATTTTACACTAAATAACATTTAGAGTCTCAAATCACTGAATCTGTTCAGTTACATAAACAGGAACCAGATTCACTGAAATAAACTGGACTTTCCAACATACCATATGAGAGAGAGAGCCATTTAGTAAAGCTGTGAGCTATACATTGTATTGGTGTTTGGTCACGCTGCACTGCTCCTCTTTAGAAAAAGCTTGTAATTGGAAAACTGTCAGTTCTAAACTACTGTAACATTACACATACACCATTATCCTGGATTTTTAAAATGGATGCTATGCTGTCAGCCAATACAGCCACATATGAACATGCCCTAAACGCTGCTATACTTCACACACAGGCTCTTACAGCCCCCTCTAGAGAGGGACTCCTCTGTTTACTTTAATTTAACTGCATGAGTGGTTTACACAATTATTGATTTTGATGGTTCTCAACGTGAAAACTTCCTTATTTCCATGCTGCCATTGATTGCGAATGCATTAATGTAATCGTCCAACTGTGACCAGGGAAACCTGCAATTAGCTGTTAACAGAATCAGCAGCACATTACGGGATATTCACACGCAGAAAGCTCTGCGGATTTCCATTGATCTCAATCCTCATTATTTACATAGTTCTTTACATCCTCTATCCCTGGCGTGTTCATTTATTATATATTTTTGACTAATTTGATTATGCTTTCCATTACCAATAAGAATGTGTTTTTTTTTTTTTGTGACAGATCTCCCCCCACATATAGTAGCTATATACAAGCATAACAACATATGCTAGTAATGAGTTACACAGCTCAACTTAGATGATGGCATCTCTTTCCTCTCGCCCACAGAGCAAGAACCAGCCTCATAGACGTGGGGAGTATAATGTTTACAGCACGTTTCAGAGTCACGAGCCGGAGTTTGACTACCTGAAGAGTTTAGAGATTGAGGAGAAGATCAATAAGATACGCTGGCTGCCTCAGCAGAATGCTGCCTACTTCCTGCTCTCCACCAATGGTGAGTCTATGTATGAGATCTCAATGCAGTTGAAGGTAAAGTTCACCCAAAATGAACATTCTGTCATCATTTGTGACCCTGGACCACAGTAGCACAGGTATATTTGTAGCAATATCCAAAAATACATTGTATGGATCAAAATTATCAATTTTTCTTTTATGCCAAAAATCATTAGGATATTACATAAACATAATATTCCATGAAGATATTTTGTGAATTTCCTACCATAAATTTATCAAAACTTAATATTTGATTAGTAATATGCATTGCTATGAATTTAATCTGGACAACTTATAAGGTGATTTTCTCAATATTTTGATTTGTTTGCACCCTCAGATTTCAGATTTTCAAATAGTTGTATCTCAGCCAAATATTGTCCTATCCTAACAAACCACACATCAATGGAAAGCCTATTTCAGCTTTCAGATGATGTATAAATCTCAATTTCAACTAATTGACCCTTATGACTGGTTTTGTGGTTCAGGGTCACATTTACTCATCTTCACATTGCTCCAAATGTGCATGACTGACTTTCTTCTGTGGAACACAAATGATGAGATGAGGTCCAAGCAAAATCAGACTTCACTAACAAATGCGTTAGACCGCAATCTAGGATCTCAGTCTTAATGTGAGCTATTATTTATATGTAATAGCTGCTGTCATTGTAACAAAAGATTGTTGGAACAAGTCTTCCAATGACATCATACATCTCCCCACGTTCAGATGGTATGGCTACGGTTTACATTCTCCGTTGGTGCTGGATCTTTTCCAGCCGTGTGCCAGATTGTGTCCCACCACAGACTGCTAAATTTCCCACTGCCCACCTTCTCATTTTCTTTTTTCTCTCAATTTCTCTTTTTCTCATGCTTTGCCTGCTTCCAAATGGTATACTGAAGCTGCTCTGTGTGTAATGGTCTATTTTCAGACAAAACTGTGAAACTGTGGAAGATCAGTGAGAGGGATAAGAGACCGGAGGGATATAACCTGAAAGATGAAGATGGAAGAATCAGAGACCCGGCCACCATCACCTCATTACGGGTTAGCATGCATGTCTAATCACCACCTGCAAATACACAGTAAAGACAATTAAAATGTTTAATATGAATACTCAATATTTATTAGACCTGTTCACCAGATATGTCAGAATATCTATGAATGATTCTGACTATAAACAAAGTAATAAATTAGATTTTGCATAAAGAAAATGATGCCTGTTTCTAAAAGCATTAATAATTTGTGCTTTGTGACATTATTTTTATGACAATTAATCACCATAATTTTCATTATCATTAAATTCTCATTAGGGTAGCATAATGTTTTTATTTAAATTAGAATAGGGCTGGGCGATATGGCAAAAAATTAAGATCTCAATTTTTTTCAGAACGTTTGACCGATTCTTGTTTTTTTTAATGAATTTTAACTAGTCAACTTGAAAATGTAACTACAATACGATTCAAGTAACTTTTTTTTTATTAACCCTCTAGTTAAAGAAAATTCTACTGCAAGTCCACCACACATGAAGTTGTCAGCATGATGTAAATGTTAAACAAATCACTTGTAAAATATCTTTGCAGAAAAGATGCATGAACTACAACTACATCTTGTACAAACTTGTCTTATACATATTATATGTTCAGAAATAATACGAGGAAAATGCTTTAAAAAAAAAATCTCAAAAGTCAAGGTAATTCAAATTCAAAATGACTGAAGGTATAACAACAGTAGAATATTATTAACTATAAATGTTCTGCAAAAACAATGGAAAAGCAGCTTTTAGCCTGTTATCATAATGCAAACATGAAATATTAGACATACAGTAGTAGTTCTTCACAGGTTTATTCGATTGCGCTGCTTTTCCATTGTTTTTTCTGTGTAAACGCAGATACGTTTGACTGTTCCACTCACATCTCTCGCAGCATCTAATGCAGTGTTTCCCAACCCTGTTCCTGGAGGCACACCAACAGTGCTCATTTTGGATGTCTCCCTTATCTGACCAATATATTTCTGGTCCTCCAGTCTCTACTAACGAGATGATGAGTTGATTCAGGTGTGTTTGATCAGGAAAAGTTGGAAAATGTGTAGTGTTGGTTTGCCTCCAGGAACAGGGTTGGGAAACACTGATCTAATGCATGAAACGGCATTATAAAAATGTGCCGCTCAAGTTAAAAGAAGTTCACTCCCATCTTCTTGCATGTTTTTCCTATTCCGCTGCCCATGTCGTGTCTTTGTCAACACAAAAGCGCATTCTGTGTGAATGGCGCCTAGCAATTCTAACTTTTGGAAATATTTCTATTCAAAATCACAATTCTTCAATTTCTAAACAATAAAATTGTGGTAAAACATTCCATTTCAATTAATCGTTGAAATCAGAAAAATTGCCCAACCCTAAATCAGCATAAATGAAACTTTTATAAATTAAATAAATTAAAATAAATGTACGAATGCGTTACCATTCAACTAATATTTTTTATTTATTCATTTATTTTGCATTACAATAATAAAAATGACCTTTTTTTCAATGCAGTAATGAGAAAAAAATTAAAAATGAGAATCTTGAAAATGGGTCACAATACAGGAAATATGAATAGTCTTCATTTTCTTTAAGCATAAGGTTTAGCTGACAGTAATGCCTAATGAAATCTGTAGTAAGCTTTTGGAAAATCTGGTTTTTGGAGAAGCTGAAATGGCAGACAGTTGAACAGTTAGACTTCATCCTCCACTGAAGTATATTTATTTCAGTCTTATACCTGGAAGTCAGAGGTTTATTATAAATCTGCTGGTGCTTGTCCTCGTTAATGCTTTGAGAAGTAGCTGGTGTTCCCCTCACATTCTCGCATGAAAATCTCATTCTCTGTGTTCAGCACCAATGCTGACAAATGATGAGATGTCAGCGACCAAAAGGCATTCATTCATAATCAAACAGCAAGGACAAAGACAGACGATAATGTGCAGTGAAGGGGCTCGCAATCATTTCTCCCTCTGCTCTCCTTCTCACTCGTTCTCCACTCATCCCTCCAAATTGAATACAGATACAAAGAGGGCGCGACTCCCGAGTACCCATTAATGTTTGGTGCGGTGTCTGTTTTCTGCTCCACGGCCTAATGGATTAAAGCACTCCACTCCTCCACCATTGTCTGTCCGGGCAGAAGATTAGCCTGACACCGGGGTGATGGCACGGAGCGGGCGGCAATCCCATTTGGACCGTGAAATGTATGTGTGGTGGAGATGCGGAGACAGGTTTATCGTGGAGCTCCGGTAGTGAAGGAGGAGGGGAGGGATGAGACACACGTCATGTGTTCTGGCAGTCTCTAGTGCCAGCGCTGTGATCTTACTCTTGTCTCAGTATGCAGTTTTACCCCTAAGGTTTGCAACGGTCTAGTTTCTGCAGTCCATGAGCTGACGTGATACAAGATGTGACCGGCGTGCCATTTAAAGCCAGCGGATACCTGACCTTTTATAACAATACAGCAAATCAAAATGGATTCTTGTGATATTTAACCTACTAATGCTGTCTGTGCCATAAAAATTGAAAGCAAGGTGTTGGCCAATCCCCCATCCCCCTGCCCGTCTCAGTGGTAGATAATAAATGCGTTTTCTTATCTATTGCATGGTCTTTCGCTCCCTCCTTTCCTCCTGCATGATCTGTTTGTTTTTTGAACTAATGTGAGACCACTGAGTTTGGCACAGGAGGTTATTTTCCCTTAAGAGACATTAGAAACAGAGGGACCTCTTTAGATTCCACAGTTATTTTATATGTAAAAAAAGAACAGATTCCTGTAGACATCAAAAAATAAAGGTTC
This sequence comes from Cirrhinus mrigala, assembly GCA_036247105.1. Taxonomy (NCBI): domain Eukaryota; kingdom Metazoa; phylum Chordata; class Actinopteri; order Cypriniformes; family Cyprinidae; genus Cirrhinus; species Cirrhinus mrigala. The sequence continues at coordinate 21,513,440 of CM070020.1, read as the reverse complement.
TCTATCAGCATTGATGGTTCCATTAAGAACCTTTAAAATTAATGGAAACTTTCCAATGCATAATAGACTCTTTATAGTGAGAAATGTTATTTATATTATTACAATATTCTTCACACTAGGAAAAAAAAAATATCATTTTGAGAATTGTTCACTGGAAGGTCCTTAGGAAACCCAAAAATTGTTCTTCTATGGAATTACAGTGAAAACTCCTTTTTGGAATCTTTATTTTTAAGAGTGTATCAGCATAAAGTTTACAATTTATTTAATTGCTGACAAATAACTGACAGTTAATGCTGTTTTATAGCAATGGCTTTCAACCAGGGGGCTGGGGACCACTTCAAGGTGTGACACAGGATGCCATTTATTAGAGGTTCAAGCATGTAATGCTGAAATCCTATTGTAATTGTAGAATAGAATGGACAAGGATCAGAATTCTCCACCTAAAAGTAATTGGGCTGACTTGGAGGGATGGTAGTACTCACATCATATACAACAACATAGGCTCACTGGAAACACGTGCCTCTATATACATTTCTGTGAAACTGAAAAAAAAGTAACTATATGTAGGAAACACTGCCGTTTCCAGTTGAAATGAACACTAGAGTCAGTAAAACTCTGACGACTTTTATTCGTTTTCACACAAAGTATGATTCAAAGGTACAGGGTTTTGATTAATAAAGCCTGATTTTCACACAATTGCTTTCAGAATATTATGTTATGACTTCAAAATTTTAACACTGTGTGTGATTTAAAAAATGTTACTTTTGAACATTGTCGTCACATGTATAGCTTTATATGCATGTGTTTTCTAATTACTAAGTACGTTTGCTCGGTAGCTCATACAATGTGTGTTTCAGCTCCACTCTGGTTATTTCACTTTGAAACTGCTGCGAAATGTGCAGTAAGGTACGTAATTATGGTGTTGCAGAAATGTATATAGAGACACGTTTTCATGAGCCTGGGTTGGTATATAATGTCACTAAAGCTCGCCCTAAACGTCCTGATGGTGGCATTACAGCGATCAATAGTACAAAATCACTCATAACTATTGAACCATTTGTTGTGGGCACAAGTGCTTTATAGCATTGGAATCGTTGGCTCGCATGGACAAAACGCACAGATTTTATCATCACCCTGGCAATTTTCAGGTATTTTAGATTTTTTGAAAACCTAGTTTTGCGAACTAGCCCTACGTTTGTCATCCGATCGGAACCAAACCAGTGTAGAAAGATTCTCTGGAGAGTAAATATTCTATATTTATCAAAACAAAAGTTAAACTTCTGACCCAGCGTTGCGACGGGATGGCAAAATATTTTTAAGGGTCAGAGCCATTTTTACTAAAATGCCTATAACTCTTGAATGGAAAAAGATATTTTTGCCAAACATGGAACATGTCTGTAAGAGGTCACACTAAAAAAAAAAAAAAAGTTTGGCCACTTGGTGGCACTATGACAGGAAAAAAACGAAAATAACTACGTTACAGCCATAACATTAGTTCGATCGACTTGAAAATTGGCGTGCTGTGTCTGTCCAAAGTGCCACAAGTGTTCATGAGGACATTCGCGTATCTCAAAAAACATGGAAAACATGAATTTTGAGCATCTGTTAGATAAGGTTAACGGAGGCTGATCGTAACAAAGCGTGGTGGGCACGTTCGACTCGTGGCCCTAGATGTCTGCAGCACCATTCTCTGTACTCTCTAGACCAACAATTATCAAAAAATGTTGAACTTTACCTTTTGGGTCTTTAGCGAAGTTGTTTAAAAAAGAGGGGTTGGGCAAATATACCCAAAAGCCTATACATCCTAAACGAAAACTCAAAACTTCACAAATCTAGGTGAGCACATGTGACAAATGATTCTAAACAAGCATGCAAATTTGTATGCAAATCCCAAGATATGTGGCACTATTACAATCATAAGTCTTAAAAATCATCACATTTCTATGGTAAATATCTGGATTTGCCGAAAATGCTTTTTTTAAACACTGATTTAGGTAGTTACAGGCTTGCAAATTAAGACACAGTTTCTTTTTTTTTATGTGCTAAAATGCCATATAGCCCTCAAACCCCAACAATCACTGCTTGCAGCATTAGCTATATCTAATGTAAATAAATTGTTCAAAACACATTTAACCAAGACAAAAAATGAAGTCATATTTCTTTTTCACTAACAATAACTACTGAAGTACATACAGTTCTTGAAACTTCTGGAATATACAAAGTGTTATTACTTTGAATAATTGTTTTGCTCATTGATTTACTTGACATTAGGTGACCAGTTCTTCCTAAAATACATATATTGCACCCTTATGAAAATATCAGATGCTTATGAAAGCATCAGATGGTCGGTGAATAAACTGTGGGTGGTCCATGGGTGTGCCATCTTATGCTGAGACTAATAAAAGGATGACATATAAATCTGTCAGCATGATAAACAAACAGCACATGAAATGCTAATGTGTGCACTTGGGCGTGTACAACTAAACCAAAACAACCTGATATACATATTCCTCTTTAAAAGCTCACTGCAATCATCCTCTACATCTGAAAGCAGCTGAAACATTACAATGGTGGTTTAAAAGCCTAAAAGGGTAATTTCAGAGCTAAGGACTGATTTAAATGCCTCTCACATAAGGCAGAGGTGCTTCTGTGATGTGGTAATGAGTGACTCTCTTTTTGGAACGACATGCGCTGCCTCTAAACATCAGCGTCAGTTAAACAGGCCGCATCTGCATACTGCAATTAGGAACTGCAGGTGGGGCATTGGTGCTGTTCTGGGCATCAGCTCACAGCAGGACGTGTAGTTCAGTGGACTTTTATAAAATGTGTCCCGCTGGATAGTCCCAGCCCACAAAATGCCAAATGCACGTTGAGCGCCATCATAATGGTCATTAGCCCCAATTAGATGTGAGGTGCCAAATATAGAACTCTAAAAAAAAAAAAAAAAAAGGTTAATCGTGCATTTTTAATCAGTTCTACCAATTATTAAACACCCCATGATATGGTTTGAGGAGCTTGGTTTTCTTCCCTGTGTTAATTAAAATGCACTCAATAGCCTTTAGTTTGCATTACAGCCCTTGACGACTTGTAATATGGACAAAAGTGATGACACTTTTAAAATGAATAAAAAAAATAAGCAAAAATGTCTCCCTGCTCTGACCTGCTGCTTAATTCAGCATTCTTTAATTAGGTTTGTGGTTTATTATGTCCCAGTTCTTGCTGATGAACGACAAGAGGGTCCCTAGTGATGATATGACCAACAATCTGAATAAAGGATGACTATGTTGTGGCTGTTGTAACTGTTACAGCAGATTCTGACCTTTTTTCCTCTCGTCTTCTCTCAGGTACCAGTGCTGCGGCCCATGGACCTCATGGTTGAGGCCACACCTCGAAGAGTGTTTTCCAATGCGCACACATACCACATCAACTCCATCTCTGTCAACAGCGACTATGAGACCTTTATGTCCACTGATGACTTGAGGATCAACCTTTGGAACCTGGAGATCACAAACAGAAGCTTCAGTATCCTTTCATGTCATTATATTTAAAAAAAAAAAAAAAAACTTTTGAAGTTTACCTTCAATACTGAGCCCAGCACAATTGTAAGTGATTTTGTTTACAATCAAAATGGGTCTTTTCCCCATTAATTGACAATTTGAAAAACCCGCCCTCTTTAGTTACTGTTGCTTTGTCCGACAAACAATGCCGCTCTCACCACACTCTATACCACACATCATGTTTTCATGCAGTGAAAAATACATCGCGGAGCGAAGAGGAAACTGACAACACGCCGACAGAGGAGATAGAGCAGGTTACTTATGCTATAAAACAAGGTCTAAGCTTTAAAATGTTGGGTTTTTTTTAAACATTCAAACAATAAAAACTGTTTTGTGGCTCTTTAATGTGTCATGACAGATCACTGTATTGCCTTAGATCAATCAACAATCATTGTTTCTTCTTTACTTAAAGCACAAAAAAACATGAATGAACAGTAGAACATGTAACAGTTTTTCAAGTTTAAATCCACTGAAGTTAATCTGCTCTCCTGTCTGATTTGTTTGTTGGACAGAATGGCAGATTCGGTATTATAATTGGTCAGATCGCCTGTCAGTCAAGCTGTTTGCGAAGGGTCAACTGCGCTACTAGTTGATGAGTTTTCCTGAGCTGCTTTTCCAGACATTGTAGACATTAAACCAGCGAACATGGAGGAGCTGACGGAGGTGATAACAGCAGCAGAGTTTCACCCTCACCAGTGCAACACCTTCGTCTACAGTAGCAGTAAAGGCTCCATACGACTGTGTGACATGAGGGCATCAGCGCTCTGTGACAACCATTCAAAATGTAAGTCAATGCAACCTTAGAAGACAAAAAGACATTTAACCGTACACTTTTGTTCGAAAGTTTGGGGACATATTTATCAAAGAATCCTAAAAAATAATGAACAGCAATATCAAGTGTTTGCTTGAACACCAGATCAGCATATAAGAAAGAAATTCAACAGAAAGAAACAAAGGCTGATTGCTTAGAAAAATACAGTAAAAAAATGATTTTAAGTCAATCTTTTGGTGTAGTGTGTCAGTAGGAAATATCAGTTTACATTTCCAACCATTCATTTTGCCATTAATTGTAATAATCCAGTGAAATTTTTGTTTGCACAAGGAGTCTGACAACAGCCAGTGCTCCACACAGATCTGATCTCATCATCATCCAATCTGTTTGGACTGACATGCAGAAACAGAACAAACTGAGCCTAAAGACGAAATCCAGCAGAACTGTGGCAACGTCTTCAAGATGCTTCAAGAAATCTACCTGTGAAGCTACAAGTGCACTTAGGGCAAAAGCTACTTTAAACGCAAAGGATGGTCACACTAAATGTTGATTTAATTTAGTTACTAGAAGTTAATTGATAAATAAAATCTATCTATGACAGTATTTTTGACAGCATCCTCATTTTACAGCATTTTTACACAACTTTTAACAGTACTGTAGCTTTGCAGGTAGGTTTCTTGAAGCATCTTGGAAACGTTGATCGTTCTTCTGGATTTAGTCCGTCTCAGTTTCTTCATGTCCTTCCAGACAGACTGGATGATGATTAGATCAGATCTCAGTGTGGAGCACTGGCTGTTGTCACACTCCTTGTGCAAACAAAAACCTCACTGGAATATTACAATTTATGTCAAAACGAATTGATATTTACTACTGACACACTACAGCAAAAGATAGAAATAACTGACTTAAAACCATTTTTGTTGTTGGTGAAAATATTAGTGACCTAAACATTTTGCATAGTACTGTATAGCACAGCATTTCCTTACCAAACGTTAATGTATTATTCATGTTTCTAACACAAATAGTGCATTATGAGTTATTATGATTCATCGTAGGGATTTGAACAAAGCCCCAATTGGTAATAGTGATGCTTGCCTTAGCAAACACCAAAAATACAGCTTCTTTAAAGTCGTTAACATATTGTAGACCTTTTTTAAATCCTTACTGCATTATTGTAACATTACAAGTGCAAGGGCCAGTACAGCTCCAAAAATACTATTGTCTCTAGAGAGCAAAGCCACTACATACGCCATGACAGGGATTAGCCTCTCTTCCACCTGGGGCGAGGGCGTTGGAGGTGAGGATTATGCTAATTTTTAATATGATTGCGTCTCCTTGAGCTTAACTGGCTAATTTCATTTGGGGATTGGACACAATGCAGACTGATGAACCTGTACTGGTGGTATACAGTGGCATTCCTTTTGGCTGCACATAGCTGAATTGATAACCACAAATTGACACATTTCCATTTCCAGTTTAGTGTGGGAGGCTTCCATGTGCATTTGATGATCAGATTGAATGCACTGACATTTAAGCTTGGCATAAAAATCAGTGCTCAAGGGCAGATAGCTGTGGCTATAGTTTTCACACCACTGAAAGAATTTGGTCATTTCCTTCGTTTTATCGACGCGCTCACTGGCCCATGTGTTCGCATCCTGTTGAATAGATATTTACATACCGCTGCTGAATTTTAAAAGGCCAGATTTGCTGGAGGGGGTACCAGCTGTGAGGGCTTCGGTTATAGCCGCCTTGGTTTGTATCTCCAGCGCCACACTGACCTAAATTATACACACATCTGTCAAATTTTTCCTTGGTACATGATCTCACAGCAGGCGGATGTGCCAGTCTGCCTCAGGAAAGACCTCCTCAATGTCTTCTCTATTGCATAGTGTGTGCATGTGTGTTGCTCCTTCCATCCACACTAATAAATCTTCTAGGCATCCCAGAGAATATTCTTGAAAATCAATCTGCGGTGTCAGACGGGGGAGGCTAACCAAGCTCAGCAGGGCTCCGAGCAGCAGCGGAGTCCGGGCGGAGGGCTGTAGCCCCTCACATCACTCCCCAGAGGACTCATTAGCCCCCTCTGAATGACACCCAGCAAGACTGCAGGTGGACAGGCTTACAATGTGACAAGGCACGCTCATGACAAACACCTGCAGTCCACCAGTGCCCAAATATCCCTGCAAGCATTGATCTGTTTCCTCCCCCTCTGCCTGTGTTTTTTCATCTGCTGTGTAGACGCCTGCAGACACATCACAGGATAATCCACAACTGAGTCAACAAAACAGTGAGGGGATAATCGATAGTAGATGATAAATATCTGTTTCTATGCTCTGACAGGTGTATTATTTCCCTGGCGAGCCAGGCAGATTTATGACGTGTTGGTGAACAGTGAAAGTGATTTAGGAAAACTTTCTTTGGAAAGTTGGTTTGTTTTTAAGGCCAATATGAAATAGCACTCACAATCCATTTTTAAATGATTTTTAATGTTTAAAAAAAAAAAAAAGTCATTTTTGCTAATCAAGGCTTATTTGATTAAAAATACAGAAAAAACAGTAATATTGTGAAATATTATAGCAATTTAAAATAGTGGTTTTCTATTATTTTAATATTCTTTAAAACAGAATTTATTCATCTTTTCATTCATCAGCCATTACTCCAGTCTTCAGTGTCACATGATCCTTCAGAAATCATTCTAATATGCTAATTTATTATCAATGTTGGAAAAGGTTGTGCCGCTTAATATTTCTTTTAGAACCTGTGATACATTTCTTTCAGGATTCTTTGATGACCTAAAGAAAGAACAGCATATATTATAAGTTAAAAAGAACAGCGTTTATTTAAAATAGATATCTTTAGCAACAATATACATAACCGTTCAAAGTTTGGGGTCTGAAAAGTTTTTCTTTATCTCTTTCTTTGAAAGAATTTAACACTTTTATTGAGCAAGGATGTGTTAAATTGATAAAAAGTGATAGTAAAGACTTAAATTGTTAGAAAAGATTTCTATTTTGAATAAATGCTGTTCTTTGTAGCTGTTTATCCATCAAAGAATCCACAACTGCAGCACAACTGTTTCCATCACTGATAATAAATTATCATATGTGACCATGGAGCACAAAACCAGCCATAAGGGTCAATTTTTTGAAATTGAGACTTACACCTCATCTGAAAGCTATAAATATTTGGTCGAGGTGCAACTATTTGAAAATCTGGTATCTGAGGGTGGGAAAAAAAAAATCAAAACATTGAGAAAATCCCCTTAAAAGTTGTTCAAATGAAGTTCTTAGCAATGCATATTACTAATCAAAAATTAGGTTTTGATATATTTACAGTAGGACATTTACAAAATATCTTCATGGAACATGATCCTCAGTTAATATCCTAATGATTTTTGGCATTAAAGAAAAATCAATCATTTTTTCTCATAGAACGTATTTTTGGCTATTGCTACAAATATACCCGTGCTACTTAAGACTGGTTTTGTGGTCCAGGATCACATATTAGAATGATTTCTGAAGGATCGTGTGACACTTTAGACTGGATTAATGGCTGATGAAAATTCGGCTTTGCATCACAGAAATAAATTCTATTTTAAAGTGCATTAAAATAGAACACTGTTACTTTAAATTGCAATAATATTTCATAATATTTTTTCTGTATTTTTGATCAAATAAATGAAACTTTGAAGAGCATATAAAAAAAACATTAAAAATCTTACTGATCCCAAACTTTTGAACAGCAGTGTACTTCTAAATGAGACGGGACATGTTCTATCCTCATTTTAACATTTCCAAATTTGATTTTTCATTCTCTTTTAGTTTTCGAGGAGCCAGAAGACCCAAGCAATCGCTCATTTTTCTCTGAAATCATCTCATCCATCTCTGACGTAAAGTTCAGCCACAGTGGGCGGTACCTGATGACACGTGACTACTTGACAGTAAAGGTCTGGGATCTCAATATGGAGAGCAAACCACTGGAAACCTATCAGGTATGACATTGAGTAATTTAAATGCAAACTATGTGGATTTAACAATTTATTTATGACAAAGCTGGGGTAGATTACTTACAAATTGTCAAATCCGTTAGTGATTCCAAATTACATGACAAAAATTGTAGTTAGTAATGTAATCCATTACATTACACTTTTTAGGTAATATAATCAGACTACTTTTTGATTACTTTTAGATTACTTTTGACCTAACTCGTTTATTACATTGATTTAAATAGAATAATCTTGGCTCTTTTTTTATTATTGGCATAAAAATACAAAGAGTAAAAAAAACACCTACCTCCACTCATGGTTTGCTGATATCTTTGGTTTCTCAAATAGTCACACTTTACTTCTTCAGCCTGCTAGGCCCAAATCAAGACATTTTCCACCAACAGGCTAGAAAATACGACAACACAGGAAATGCTCATCAAATGATATGACTGTCTAAAAAGAGAGTGTTTACTAAATTAACAATCAAAATTGTCTTTGTTTTATTCTCCAGGTACACGATTACCTAAGAAGTAAGCTCTGCTCGCTGTATGAGAATGATTGCATCTTTGACAAATTTGAATGTGTTTGGAACGGCTCAGACAGGTCAGTGTTTTACACATCTGTATTAAATATTTATTTTAATAAACATACTTGTCCAGTTGTGAATGATAAATCAATGCACAGTTATTCAAAAGCAAAATAACGATCTAATAATGAATATTGTTGTTTCGCTTTGTTCTGTTTCCAGCGTGATCATGACTGGTTCTTACAACAACTTCTTCCGAATGTTCGACCGTAATACGAAACGAGACGTGACACTGGAAGCATCCCGGGAGAACAGCAAGCCTCGGGCGATCCTAAAACCACGCAAGGTGTGTGTGGGCGGCAAGCGTCGCAAAGATGAAATCAGTGTGGACAGCCTGGACTTTAGCAAGAAAATTCTCCACACCGCCTGGCATCCTTACGAGAACATCATCGCTGTGGCAGCCACCAATAACCTTTACATATTCCAGGATAAGGTCAACTAGCACAACTGTACCACCTCCACACAAACCTGAAAAGAGAGAGAAAGAGGAACAAAATGCTGCAGCTTAGCAGGATATTGCAAGGTGTCATTTGTGATGAGAAACAGGAAGTTGCCTATGATGTAGGGAGAAGTGTGGACAGATAATGCTGGCCGTGTGCAAGGATGCTGCCAGACTTTCAGCATCCTGCCCCGCACAATCATTCTTCCTCTATTAAGCATCTGCATTTCCTCTTCCGTAAACTTGTTTATTTATCGTATTTATTCATTTCTCTCCTGGAAGGAAATGCCTGACTCTTTACATCTGGACAAACGTGCATTTTCATTGCAACGATATGAAGAAACAGTGAAAAAGACAGGCCTTCGCTGACATCCTGGCATCGGAAACAAAGGGGTGCCTTTACGAAAAAAACTATGGATTTTAATTCCCTTTGAAACACAATGCCCTACAATTTCCTCTGAAATGTCTGACTGATCTGTAATAGACTAAGAATGTGATCTGCGCTGATTGTAGTGTCGAAACAAACAATCTGTGAACGGAATCACAGTCCCTTGCGACCTGATTATTCCTCTTGAAAGGAGCTCTGAAGTAAAAGTCAATCCCATTGGTTATGTTTTGTCATTTCATGTTGTCCTCTTATTTTGATGTAACCATTAATAAGCTGTGGTGCCTTCTTTTCGTATGTGGGTACTTGGGCTGCAGACGGGGTGGAGGGTGGGTCGGTTTTCGGAAGGGTGGTATTTGGGTTGTGAAGTGTGAATGTTTTTACAAGAAATGTGAAAAATAGCTTTGTGTAAGAAGGGAAAAGAATTGCAGTGACATGGATTTTCAGTACACAGAATTGAAGTACTTGAATTTTGCATTATAGTCTCCTCCACTTTATCTAAGTATGCTCATAACTTTACAGTATACCCCAATTTTTTTTTATTCTTCAGTGCTGTGCTGGGTGAAAAAAGTATTATTGCATGCAACATGTCATCTATAATGAGCCAATGAAGAAAATACCTGTACCATCGAATGAACCTGTAACAATCAGACGTCATCTTTTTCCATTGTTTCCGCTGCATTTGTCCGAGACTGTTAAAACGTCATCGTTCAGTTATGTCACTTTGGCCTGAGGATGACAGGAATACCGGTATCATGATGTAGCCTATACATGACGTGAAGGTTAAATGATATCAGGGAATTTTATTATGTACAAATGAACCAGTAATGTTCTCTTCTGAAGAAAAAAAAAACAACTTCAGATGTAAACTTCTTAATGAAACAAAGTTTTATAGCTCAGAATGTATCTACATGCAATTATTTGCCATGCAGTCTTTATGCTTAATGGAATCCGTTGAAAATAAAAAGAAACGAAAAAGAAGTTGAAATAAAAAATGTTCACGCTCTCCTTTTCACTACACGTAAATTAAACAATGGCGCCCTCTTGTGACCGTTCAAGAGACAGACAGACATACTGTCTATTTTACACTTTCATTCAAATTTAAAGAATTAAAATGCATGTCATTTCCTCACCACATTATGTTCCAAACCCAAATGATTTTCCTACCTCTGCAGAGGACAAAATGGGATATTTGGCAGAATATTAGGGACTTCAACTGCAATAGCAGACTGCAATTTAAAGACAGAAATACCAAATTAAAATAAAATAAAAGAGAAGAGTACAGTACTAAATGAAAAATATGAGATATTTAGGCAAAATAAGAAAAATGTACACATCTCCATTCTGTTTAGAAGTTTACACCCCGGCTCTTAATGCATTGTTTTCCATTCTGAAGCATCATTGAGCGTTTGAACCTCCTGTAATAGTTGCATACGAGTCAGTTGTCCTCAGTGTGAAAAGATGGATCTCAAAACCATACCGTCATTGATGGAAAGGGTTCAAATACACAAAAATGCTAAAAAACTAAAGAATTTGTGGGACCTGAAGGATTTTTCTGAAGTACAGCAGGCAGTTCAACTGTTCAGGACAAACAAGGGGGGAAAAACAGCTGTGGATCATTCAGGTAAGAACATGCATGTAAACTTACGAACAGGGCCATTATATATATATATATATATATATATATATATATATATATATATATATATATATATATATATATATATATTCAATAATTATTTTCTTATCTGAAATATCTTATTCAGGTCAGTACTAAAAAAATTACATGCATTTTGTATGCTCCCTTTTATTTTGATAAAATAAATAACATTTTTGCAGATTCTGCAAGGTGTGTGTAAACTTTTGACCTCAACTGTAGATAGATAGATGCATACAAATGAATACAGTACATTGTGCTCTATTTTTAGGGTTGTGTGGCCTAGCAATTTGGTTGGTAAGACATTGAAAGAATACTGATAACTTTCATTAATAAAAAAAACGTTACAAAATATGAATTATTATATATTCGTTAATTTGCATACAAATAATTAAAAAAGCAATTATACTGTAGCTATTACTAGTGGTAACTAAATACCACTTGTACAGGGATAGTATGTTAAAAGCACATTTTAGCTCATATTCATGGTGTCCCAAAATAGCACATTTGAGTACACTTAGATGTTCTTCCGATTATCTTAAGAAGAACCAAAGGATAAAATGTAGTATACTAAGCACAAAATTTGTGAAAATAGAGCACTTTTACGTACATTTTGGAAGTCCATTTGTTTATCACCTGGAATAAACCGTGTTTCTTTTTTGTGGCTTGCCCTAATGGTGTTTATACACTTCAATGAGGAAAAACTCAAATCCCGTTCTCTCCTATTTAGATAGGAATATACGACATAGGCTACACATATGGCAGACATTATAAAAGCTGCAAATAACTTCTTATAAAGTGTTACCATAACATTAAATATGTCATAACGTATAGGCTAACACACATTATTTCAGTCCGAGGAAAGTCAGTCTATGCTACTGAGGTAAAATCACTCATCAAAATTCATTCTCATTCCTACTCCTTCATATTTCCATTTGCAATCACCAAGCCTTTGTCTTCGGCAGGAAATAAAAAATCCATCATTTCCAGTGACAATAGAAGCAATAAGTTTAACTCCGTGTGTAGCCGTCAGTGCTTATTACCCGAAATCATTTTAATTGGCCTCGGGAGGATCGCTACAGGCGAAATTAAACGCTGTCAGTCAGCTGGGGACGGCACCTGTCAATCAAAACGTCCGTTATAAAGTCTCTCCGCTTTCGCGCCGTCTAGTCAAACGCGGGAAGAGAGCGCGGGGACTGATCAATTCCACAAGTGCGCGGAGTTTATTCAACTGTAGACGCAGTTTTAAGAGAGAATTTCGTTCTCTCTGCACATAGTGCCAAATTTATCTTCATTTTCCAATCAATCACAGCGGAAATGGATAATTTACCTGCTGTGAATATCAGTGCTGGAAACAGTTCCGTGGATAGGCGCTCATTTCTGGAGAGAAGTGGATATCAGCACTTGGATCACGGAGATCTGAGGGTTTTGATTCCAGTGGTGCTGGGAGTCATCTGCGTCCTGGGTTTCACCGGGAATGTAACGGCTATGGGAGTCCTGATCACCAACGCGCGTAAAAGTAAGCTGTCGTTGATCAACGCACTCCTCCTCAACCTCATGCTAGCTGATGGTCTGGTCCTGGCTTTTGCCGTTCCCTTCAAAGCCACTGCTTATTCCCGTGCCAGCTGGACCCTGGGATTGTTTGTCTGCAAGACCTGTGACTGGTTCTTGCACTCCTGCATGGCTGCAAAGAGCTTTACAGTGGCCATCATGGCCAAAGCTTGCTACAGGTACGTCAGTAACCCCACCAAGCAGGTAAGCATCCGTTTGAAGACTATGCTGGTAGTCCTACTCTTTACTTGGCTCATGGCATGCGTGGTCCCCATTCCCCAGTGGCTTTTTTCCACCCTGCAACGAGAAGCCAACGGAATGATCTGTGTTCAAGCAGTGCCAGCTGATGCCCATGATTTCATGTCTGTGTACGTCAAAGCGTACCCTCTCCTGGCCTACTGCACACCTTTGAGTTTCGCCCTGCTTTATTTCTGGAAGACGTATGGACGATGTCAACGCAGGTCTAGCAAAACCCAAAACCTGCGGACACAGATTCGATCCCGCAAGCTCACTCTGATGCTGTTCAGCCTGACAGTGGCCATGGCCACCATGTGGCTCCCGCAATGGGTGTCCTGGGTGTGGATGCGGCACGCGCTAGAGACCGATGGCACCTTCCCTCCGGTCCTCTTCACTCTCTCCGCCCAGCTCCTCATGTTCTCCATCTCTCTAGTCAACCCTCTAATTGTTCTCGCCCTCTCTGAGGAGTTCAGGGAGGGCTACATTGGCTTGTGGCGAAGGCTCACCCTCCGCAAACAACCGCCAAAACAACACAAGCCAGGACCGCACACCCCGACTGCTCCAAAGTCACCCACTCCGAGACCTGAAACGTCAGCCCACCTCCCTCCACACCGGCCTGGACGAACAGAGGAGCAAAAGCCTGAGAAGCAACCAGACCAGAGTGGAGGACAGCAGGAGAGCCCAACCAACAAAGATGGAATAGTACTGCAAGATGTAGAGCAATTTTGGCAGGAGAGGGAGACTGCCTCCCAGTCACAGGAAAATGATCCTGTGCCCTGGGAACATCAGGATCCAAAGGAGGGGAAACAGTAAGAAAGTGGGAATCCATGTTCTTTTACATTATGTCAACACAAAAGAATTAAAAAAACACAACAGATCAGACCTCACCTGAACTTGGCCCACTTATTGTGACTAATCATGAATGATTGTTATGGTTTTAATTTGTTTTTGTGTCTGTGTTTAACTCTTCTCATAAGATAAAAGCGCTAAAGCTGGTTTGGTATAATTTGAGTACATGGAAATGTTTTGTATTGTATTATGTTGTTTAAAAAAATTATGTATTATATATTAAAATGGGTAGTGGTATCACTAAAGAAACCAGTGTGTGTTGATGTCTTGTGCGCACAGGTTCACCAAGACAATAAAAATACCGAAAAGCTGTGAATAGCTCTCTCCTGCCTATTGTATTGTTAAAAATAGATGTTGAAATGTAACTTTTATTTATCAATTTGCCCCTTTTTACACATTTAGAATAAATTAACATGTCTACAGAATGAATATGCTATAAAGAAAGTATTTAGGGAATGGATTTGTGTAAAATAAATGTATATATATTACCTACAGAGGAGTTGTGTTGTTTTTGTGGTCTGCTTTGAGCTGTTCTATTTCACACACCTGGAAAAATGTAAAATCCAGTCACAAGTAAAAAAAGAATGGTTGCTTTTATTCAACTTCAGCTGTACATAAAGCAAGTCCAAAAAACAAGATCTTTTTTTTTTTAAAAAGACATCTGAACAATTAAATTAAACCGTAAGACCAGTTGACATGGCCAACTGCCAGAGCTCATACGGTCAGTCGTAACACATTGTAAACAAACTAATGAATACATATTTTCCATATATATTCATCATCTAGAAACATCTTACATGTTAACCCAACAGTCAGTTAAAATTACATATACACAGAGAGGCTTTCATAATTCTTGAATATCCCTGTGGGTGACTAAAGTCACCAAAAAATGTTCACAAAACTGGGAGGTTCTCCCAATTTCAGCAAATCACAGTTTGAAGCAAAAGATGGGACACATGAAATGGAACTGATGTTCGCAATTTGAGATTGTAGCAGAGCTCTGGAGGAAAAAAAAAATAGGCTTGGCAGGCACCAGGTGGTCATACCTCCAAAAACGTTCAGGACAATTACCCAAACACAAGACAGACTCTCTACAATCACCACTGAGCATCTAATGTGGCTTTAACCCTCGTATGGACGGATAAAGAGTTTGTGTGAGAACATGAAAACACTGGCTCCTCAAGGAGATGACCTAGAAATGCACCATTCCAGTTGGTCCGAATACTTATTTTGTGTCTTACGTTTAGTTAAATTGATTGGTCATTATTCCATAATGTCCTCTGTGGCAAAAGCTTGGTGGGTAAGTGGGAGTATACCATTCACTTTAAAAGGTTTGAAAAGTAGAACCTTTGACCTGGAGTGATTTACCATTTCTGTAAGTCTATCGTGAACGGTAGTAGTGTGGGCCCAAGGAGTGGGAAAGAATATCTGTGTAAGTTATCATTTAGTAGAGCGTCGAGCAGGTTCAAAGGCAGTGGGAGGAGGAGGTGGTCCCCTGCGGTCCAGCTCCTCCACGTATGCCATGAGGAGTTTGTGCCTCTCTTCTGACATACAGTCCAGGACCAGGTACCTTTTATCCTTTTGCAAGATCTTCTCAATGTCCGACAAGTGCTGCTCTGACTCCTGCATCAACTTACGTGATCTGGAGACACAAAACAAGGACATGCAATGAGTCAGAAGAACTATAACCCTTTTTACTAACTTCTTAGTTACACTACCAGTCAAAAGTTTTTGAACAGTAAGATTTGTAAATTTTTTTTTTTTTTTTTGAGAGAGGTCTCTTCTGCTCACCAAACCTAAATTTATTTAATCGAACGTGCAGCAAAAACAGTAAAATTGAAATATTTTTACTATTTAAAATAAATGTTTTCTATTTGAATACATTTTAAAAATGTAATTTATTGCTGCTCAAAAAACACATTTATTTTTATTATTAAAAACAGCCAATCTTCCTATTCATCAAAAAATCCTGAAAAAAGAAAAAAAAAAAAAAAAAAAAAAAAAAAAAATTACTCAACTGTTTTAAATAATTTTTTTGATAATTAAAAAAAAAAAAAAGTTTCTTGAACAGCAAATCAGCATATTAGAATGATTTCTGAAGGATCACATGAAACTGAAGACTGGAGTAATGATGCTCAAGATTTAGCTTTGATCACAGGAATAAATTGCATTTTAAAATATATTTAAATAGAAAACCGTTATTTTAAATAGTAAAAAAAATTCAAATTTTTACAGTTTTTGCTGTACTTTGGATCAAATAAATGCAGGCTTGGTGAGCAAAAGAGATTTCTTTAAAAATCTTACTGTTCAAAAACTTTTGACTGGTAGTGTATTTCTAGTAGGGCTGTCAAACGATTAATCGCATACAAAATAAAAGTTCGAGTTTGCCTAATATATGCGCATGTACTGTGTGTAATTATTATGTATATATAAATACACACAAATTAATGTATACATTTAAGAGAAATATGTTATCTATGTAAAAAATATTTGTATTTATATATAATATAAATTATATAAAAATTACAATAATACAGAAATGTGTACCTGAATATGTTTGTATTTATATATATATATATATATATATATACATAATAATTGCACACAATACACACACGTTTATTAGGCGAACTCACTTTTATTTTGTATGCGATTAATCGTCTGACAGCCCTAATTTCTAGTGATGATTACTATTGATTATACTTGGGGTTAGACATTAGCAAAGTTTTCTTTTGTTTAGCAAAGGAAAACCAGTGTCCTCTTGGCTTATATCAAAATCCTCTTACAATGTTCTTTACAAATCCACATTTTATACTTCGTGATTTGTGACTGGTGTTATGTTTTGTTAGCAGAAGCTATAGATTACCATTTATAACGTTTAAATATGGATTTCTCTCTTAAAAAAATGTATCAATTCACTTCAGGATGCCTTTGTTTGCCCCTCAGAGCCGTGTGGGACACTTATTATGATGGATGGATGCGCTTTATTGGGATTCTTTTGGACTACTGAAAAATAACACCGATTTACTGCCATTATAAAGCTTGGAAGAGCCAGGACATTTTTAAGACATCTCCGATTGTATTCGTCTGAAAGAAGAAAGTCATATACACCTAGGATGCCTTGAGGGTGAGTAAATCAAAGTAATTTTAATTTTTGGGTGAACTATCTTTTTAACAGGACAGTTGTCACATTTTTTACATTTACTATTTTTTTTCTTACTAAATAAACATTTACACAGGGTAGAATTAGATTTGGAGCTTCTTACTTGTAGGTGATGAACTTGGTCTCTTTCAGAAGAGTTCGGAAGTCTGCTTTGGCTGTGATGTACTTGTCTTTGATGTAATCACCAAACTCCCTCTGTCTTTTCTACAGTAAAAAAGGTGAACAGCAGGGACAGTTAGAAATAACTTACTCTATAGCTTTAACAAAGACATAACATTTTTGATCAAGAGGGCAAAGGACAGGCCTTACTCTGTCACTGCTGGAAAACTTGATGCATCTTGGATCTTCTTTAATGAGTTTCTTCACTTCCTTCCAAGATGTCATCAAATTGATCTGATGTAGAGGAAGGAAGTTAAGTCAGATTAACAGGTTAACTGACAACAAACAGAGTTAGACACACAACCCAGGTAATTGAGGGCACTATGTACCGAGGTCGTCTCGTCCAGAAGTTGGCGAAATTGCTCCTTTTTCTTCTTTGCGAGGGCCTCGATGTGCTCGTTGAAGAGCCTCTCTTTTTCATCCCTCTCCAGCAGTGATGACGACTCCCATCGGTGGTCCTTCCTCAGCGTCCGACGTGTCTCCGACCAGTTTGCATCAGACGACTTCACCTGTCACACGTAGAGATTTAAATTTCATGGTTCAAGACTAATAAACTCAATCTGACATCATAAGAAAAAGCCAATACTTGAACAATGTCTATTACCATATCAGACATGAGTGCTTTAAAATTCTGGACGGCTTCCTCCCTCTTGTGCTGTTCTCTTTCACGGTCAATCTCTTTGGTCTGCTCCGAGCGGAATCTCTGCACCATCCGCTCTCTTTCCCTTAGACTGGCCTCTATCCGGGCCTGTTTCTCTAGCTCCTTCTCTTTCTCAGAGTTTGGATTCTGGAGGAGTATCAAGATCAACAAACAGGAAAAGCTGAGAAGTCAACACGTACAGATGAAGTCAAAAGTTTACAGAATCTGCAAAATGTTAATTATTTTACCAAAATAAGAGGGATCATAAAAAATGCATGTTATTTTTTTTATTTAGTCCTGACCTGAATAAGATATTTCACATAAAAGACAGTTACATATAGTCCACAAGAGAAAATAATAGTTACATTTATAAAAATGACCCTGTTCAAAAGTTTACATACGCTTGATTATTAATACCGTGTTGTTACCTGAATGATCCACAGCTGTGTGTTTTTTTTTTTTTTTTAGTGACAGCTGTTCATGAGTTCCTTGTTTGTCCGGAACAGTTAAACTACCTGCTATTCTTCAGAAAAATCCTTCAGGTCCCACAAATTCTTTGGTTTTTCAGCATTTTTGTGTATTTGAACCCTTTCCAACAATGACTGTGATTTTGAGATCCATTTTTTCACACTGAGGACAACTGAGGTACTCATTTGTAACTATTACAGAAGGTTCAAATGCGAAAACTTTTGGAATTTAAAGAACAGGGTAAATTTAACTTATTTTGTCTTCTGGGAAACATGTAAGTATCTTCTGTATCTTCTGAAGGGCAGTACTAAATGTAAAAAATATGATATTTGGGCAAAATAACAAAAATGTACACATTTTCATTCTGTTCAAAAGTTTACACCCCCGGCTCTTAATGCATCGTTTTTCCTTCTGGAGCATCAGTGAGCATCTGAACCTTCTGTAATAGCTGCATATGAGTCAAATAAAAAATAAAAAATAAAATAACATGCATCTTGTATGATCCCCTCTTATTTAAAATAAAATAATTAGCATTTTGCAGATTCTGCAAGGTGTATGTAAACTTTTGACCTCAACTGTATTTATCATCTAACTATTTTCATGAATTTCTGAATGGTATTTTTCACTTGTTAGGCTTGCACCAAAGGATGGTGTAAAATGAAGCAGCTTCACTAACCTTGGCAAGACGCTCCACGTAGTTCTTAAAAAGTTCCTCTCGAGCTGCAGAGGTTTCCACAGCCTTGTAGCGAGGGTCAGTCTCCATCTTTTCCTTAACTTTGCTCCAGCGCTGCTGACCATCCACATGATAATCAGACAGGAGCTCAAAAAAGTCTTGCTTGACCTTAAAGCACACAATAGCAACATAAATCTACATGTTCTTAATGGTTAAATTTTAAGTTAAATGATTAGTAACTTATACTTGTACTGATTCTGTGACAATGATTCTTCACTATACATTTACAGTCACATATGTCTAAAGCCAATGGTTAATGAGTGATTACTGCCACCAGCCATTGCAACAGTTCAAAAATGTAACTAAAACACATGATCGTTGTTAATACGGTTTGATTATCACGGAATTAGACGGGCATCCTCTGGTGAACCCCACCTGGTGAACACTCCCTCCTAACCTATGGCCCCCCCACACAGGTGACATTTCACTGGCATTAATGTTTGATGGCTGACCTTTAGCTGCCAAAGGCAATCAGCCCAGACGCTCTGCACTTAACCCTAACCACAGAGACAGCGAGTGTGTGGACCAAAACGCCAGGGCAGATTACAGCTCACAAACAGACAGTCGCAGTGTCTTAGTCTCTGTCTGCGAGTGTATTCATCTGTGAACATGCAGTGTATTACATGACAATGAATCTGAAGTATTTTAAAAAGTTATCTAGAGATATACAATGTATAATAATGTCTGGGTAGGGGGTCCTGGTTCTTTGGTGTGCAGCCATTGAGCACTTGCTCCTATTGTATTAAATGTCAGTTAAATAACAAGGACAACTTTCAAAAGTTTAATAAGATTGACAGGTAACAGTTTTGTATAAACTTCATTTTCTCACCTTCTCTCCACGATTCTTTGAGTTCTCCTTCTCCTTCTTTCTGAAGGCCGTCATATATTCATTAAAAATAGCTTCTCTGTCTTTCATCTTTTCAACGGCCTTAAAACGTGAATCCTTGGCATGTTTGGCAGCAAACTCACTGAATGTTGTTCTATGAAGATAACAAAGACCCTGTTGTTAGATTATGTATTTAGCATATTTACATTCACTGCAATGCAAAAAGTTACCTAAACATCATATACAGTCTTTTTTTTTTTCTTGCTACAGTGGCCTTTACTCACCGTCACCACAGGCTTTAAGATACCTTTTTTGTTTTTCCCCCAGAAGTTTTCCCAAGTTGTCATAGCTTATCATAGTTTGTGAAATGAACTACAAAAATAAAAATGACTTGACTTTGCTGTTGTGGAAACTGAGACTTTATCGGGTTCTCACTGAATCAGGTATGTCAATTAGGTAAATATTTTTATTTAATTAATTACACTACTGTTCAAAAGTTTGGGGTCAGCAAGATCCCTTTTAAAGAAATAAATACTTATTCAGCAATGGCATATTAAATTCATCAAGTGACATTAAAGACTTTTACCTTGTTATAAAATATTTCTACACTACCAGTCAAAAGTTTTTGAACAGTAAGATTTTTAAGTCTTTTCTGTTCATCAAGCCTGCATTTATTTGATCCAAAATACAGCAAAAGCAGTAATATTGTGATTTTTTTTTTCTATTTAAAATAACTGTTTTCTATTTGAATATATTTTAAAGTGCAATTTATTCCTGTGATCAAATCTAAATTTTCAGCATTATTATTTTAGTTTTCAGTGTCATGATCTTCAGAAATATACTATTCAAAAGAGTCAGTATTTATAGAACTTAATACTTTTATTTATTAAGGATGCTTTAAATTCAAAGGTGATGATAAAGACATTTTTAATGTTACAAAAGATTTCTATTTCAAATAAATGCTGTTCTTCTGTACTTTCTATTCAAAGAAACCTGAATTTTTTTTTTTACTGTTTTCAACTTAATAATAAATGTTTTTTGAGCAGCAAATCAGAATATTAGAATTATTTCTGAAGGATCATGTGACTGAAGTAATGATGCTAAAAAAAAATCAGCTTTGAAATCACAGGAATAAATTACATTTTAAAATATTTTCAAATAGAAAGCAGTTATTTTAAATAGTACAAATATTTCAAAAATTGTACTGTTTCTGCTGTACTTTAGTTAAAAATAAAAGCAGGCTTGGTGAGCAGAAGAGACTTCTTAAAAAAAAAAAAAAAAAAGAAATATCTTACTGTTCAAAAACTTTTGACTGGTAGTGTATATCAAATAGATGCTGTTCTTTTGAACTTCCTATTCAAAGAATCCTGGAAAAAAAAAAAAAAAAAAAAAAATACCACTGTTTCCACAAAAATATTTTCTGTGTTGATAATGAGAAATGTTTCCCATTCACAAAAACAGGATATTACAAAGGTTTCTGAGGAATAATTTGACACTGAAGTTTGGAGTAATGGCTGTTGAAAACTTAGCTTTGCGATCAAAAGAATAAAGTACATTTATTAAATATATATATATATATATATATATATATATATATATATATATATATATATATATATATATATATATATATATATATATATATATATATACACATACACACACACACACACAGTAAAACAGAAAATTTTGAATTGTAAAACTATTTTCACAGCATTACTGTTTGTACTGTATTTTTCATCAAATAAATGCAGCCTTGGTGAACACACTCGAGAGAATTATTTTAAAAACACAATTTTTAAACGGCAGTGTACATTATGTTATTAATTTAATTAATTATTCAGACATGTCAATATCTGTTGTGAAAAGACCCCAAATTAAAACAAAGTATTATACTGTTATGGCAGACAAAACATTAAATAAAGAAAAAGAAACTTACACAGGATGTGTTCTTGCTATTTTTTAATTGTTTGTCTATGTCAGCATGCAGATGGACGGCAATTGAACTGCACATTTTAAAGATGCTGCACAAAGCCCAACATGTTAAAATAAATTATTGTTTTATAACCTATTTGGTTTATTTCTGATAAACACCTTTAAAATAAAACCAACATAAATGTAAGTGAACACTGCTATACTAACAGCTCTGATGAATTAGATTTATCCTGATGGTCCTTAATGACTTAAATGTCTAAGCATTTACCTGACACCCAGTTTAGCATCCTCCATCATTTTCCTGAAGTCATCTTTGACCTGCATGATTTTATTCTTTTTCTCTTTCCTCTCCTCCTCAGCACGTGTCTTCACATATTGATCGAACACCTGCAGAGTGGACAATGTCGTGAGATGAGTGGGCAAATGTACACTATACTTGGAGACGATCAATCTGTTTAGTGGCTTAATACTTTGTGTGTGTGTACCTGTTTTCTCTCTTTGGGATTGAGCAGCAGATAACGTGGATCAAACACAATCTTATGAAGTTCCTTCTCCCAGGTAGAGAATGCAGAGACCTGATAAAAAGATGAGAAAGATGTTGAGAGATGGAGAAAAACAGTCACAGAACCATTTCAACCCCCCTTCCTCTTAATTAGGGCCATTATAACGAGTAGAGAGCGTTCAGTAGGTGAGCCCCTCTGAGCGTGTCCCCCTCCTGTGGCGTCGGAGTCAGGGTGTGTGAGCCCACTGCTTTTCATCCTCCATCCCACCATCCCTAATGAATGACACACACCGACAGGTGGTCCTCAGCTTCCATCTCTCAGCCTCCAACGCTTTCTTTCCCACCATGCTAATTGGCGCAATGAGAGAGGTGTAATTAGATGGAGGTGAACGGGCAGCCCTTCTACTCGAGTGATGACTGTATACGCTGCTGTACGGCACTTCTCAGACACGTGGGGGTCCCGAGGATGAGGAGAGGGGGAAGGGGTCTTGCCTTGATGATGAGACCCTTTGACTGCAAATGTGCCTTTCATCTTTGGCACTGGACGGCATGGGAAAGGGCAGATAGCTCTCTACTACAGACTTGAAGGGATCTCCGTCACATAAGCGACATATGCGTTTATCCATATTTCATAGTAGAAACATCAAATCTGTTGCCAAGGGGGGGGGGGGGGGGGATGGGGGTGAGACTCCACTGATCAGTTCTTCTCTGATCACCTGAAAATGTCAGGTGAGTATTTTAATGGGGATCGTAGCTTAAAACAAATGATGGGTTTAACCTTTCAGACCAGAAAATAAATATATAAACTGCACTGCGGGAATCACACCCAGCCAAATCTCTCTGCCATTTTGTTAGGAAATAAACAGTTTGATTTGCATTGACTTTGTAAGTACATTAGTACAAACTGGATTTAAAACTGGGCCTAACTATAAATAGAATATCTGACGAATAAATACAGTGCTGCCTTGTCATAATTCATTCAGAGCAATTCCATTTTTTTAAATATTCTATTTGATTATTTTTTTAAACAATTTATTCCTGTGATGGCAAATCTAAACAGAGCGTTTGGACTTATGGACTTATGTTTGGACTTTTGGTCAGTTACCCGGGTGCGTGGCCACACTAGTGATACTCGGATGTAAGCAACAGCATCGATTGCACGGTTAATGTACTACTGAATATGTTGTTCTGCTAATTTATGCTGTCTAAAGCACAGAAAAAAAATGTGTAGAAGCTGCTAAATCATATAGAGAAGGACTAAGCAGGAGTAAGCAGGAAAGGATGCATATTTAGACAAACTACAGTTAATAGATGGTAAAGATACATACGAGCAGTATTAATTAAGATGTTAGCCTAATATTTCACAAATGATAAGAACAAACACGAATGTTGTCAAGATTCTCGCTCTGGAAATCCTGGTTTAGTTTAGCCAGGCGCAAACCTTTTGTTCCTCAGTTTTTTGCACTCTTCTCCTTGATTTGTTATAACTTTTGGCAGTCTATAGGACTCCAAATGTTTTTCCTGGTCCGACCGATTAGTACAGCCCAAAACATGACAATAATTGGAAGAAAAGTTTCGTTCAGTTCAGTGGCATTGTTTACGTTCAGTGCTGCCAATATGGCCGATTGATGACGCGCTATGAAAACAAACTATTTTTAGCAGCTATTACTAAGCCTTCATATATGGAACTCAAGAAATTACTTCAAGATTTCAGATGAATAGAAAGTTAAATTTAGCAATCAGCATTTAGTTATTATTTAACATTATAAATGTCTTTACTGTCATTTTTAATCAATTTAAGGCACCCATGCTGAATAAGTTAATTTCTTTAACCCTCTGGTATTGTTTGGTTATTTTAGACCGAAACAAAAAGTTTCAAAATGAAGAAAAAAAAAAAAAAAAAAAAAAAGCTACTTCATCGGCACGTTACGAAACTCTGACTTTTATGGCTGTCACTATGTGACCACAAAAAAAAATTATGGACTTGATTTGAAAAAGCTAAATGGTCGTTAGAGAGAGACTTGTGTTGTTCGGGGTCAAAAATGGCCATTGAAAATGAATGGGAAATACACAGAGAATACAGAGAATTTTTTGTGTGTACAATCTACAAATCAATTATGACACAGCAATGAAGGGGTGACACTCTAAAATATCAAATATGTGTGACTGTAACACAAAGCATGTTCTTGCAAATGGGTAAAATAAAAATCACTAATTCAGCCAAAAATGCAGTAAAAACAGACACCAAGGATGGGGTTACACTCTAAAAGATCAAGAGTGCTCGCACTCAAACACACACTCACTTAGACACACACACAAACACAATACACTATTACACACATACTAATTAATTGGTGTAGCTGTAACAATTTGGCAAAATTGAGCCAGAAGACTCAAATAAAAGGTTGAAATCAGATTGATTAACCTCTGAGAAAGCATTTAAGTTCATTTCTGTTGTGTGTAACAAAATGCCTTTCTCTGTATTCAGGTTTAACTGTAGTAAAATGAATACAAAAACTGACATTTCAAACCAAAATTTCAAAAAAAAAAAAAAAAAAAAAAAAAGTCTAAACCTTTACAAAAACTTCTCTTTGAGAATGTCAAATATGTATATATCCAAATCCACACCTAACAAAAATAAGTTTTTATGTCTAAAAACAACTACAGAATTTATATGCATTTTAAGCAGTTGGTGGCGAGTGCGTTCCAGTGTGGCAGCAGAGCACTGGATACAGAACAAAAACGAAACTGTCACAAATCTTTTGCTATGTGTTTCGCACAGGCAAGTATCCAGTTTAAACAACAGCGGTCTATCACGTAACATTAAAGACCACCAAAACGGTATTTATTGGTTGAATTTGAAATCTGAGACTTTTTCATATCAAAAGTAACAAAGCACAAAGATTAGCCTACTGCAGTTTATTGGACTGGAGGCACACTATATACATCATATACATTTCATTCATCAGCTGAAAACAGCAGAGGCCATATGGGATTTAAAAATCTTTACTGGTTCATAAAAATGAGAATCTATTAAAAATAGAGAAATATTTCAGTGTCCTCAGCTGTCACTAGGGGTCTGGTGTAGAACAGTCTCTGTTCATCTATTCTCTTCAAAATAAATATGTAAGCCTATATAGTCCTGTAGGTTCATGATTAAAGATAAAATGTGAATTAAAAAAAGCAATTAAATGTGTTATCATAATTAAAATATGAAAATTAATATGACGTGTAAAAGTAGATTATGACAGAATTTTTACAACCCTGTCCGTCAAAATGACGGACAATGTTAAAGTCTAACGCAACCTTTGATATATATTAGTCAACATTTGAAGTGGATCAAAATCTTTCATCAAAGTTGTCCAAAAACCAAAACAATACCTGTTCTTGTAACTTTGAGGAACTTTTGATGACCTACTTCAAATGTTGACTACTATATGTATGTATGTATGTATGTATGTATGTATATATATATATATATATATATATATATATATATATATATATATATATATATATACACACACACACACACACACACACACACACACACACACACACCCCCTTATAAATACAATGTATATGTGTCTTACCCCTCGTTCAAGCAGCATGTCTTTAAATTGACTCATCCGAGCTTCCTGAGGTACCACGGCTCTTTCACGCGCTGCCTTCAGCTCTGCCTCCATAGCTGCCTCCTTCTCCGTGTCGGCTTCCTTCTTCTCCTCTATCCTAATGCACAAAACAACAAATCAGTCAGAAGACATGTGACTAAGCCTAAACCATCTGATCTGAATTTTTGGCATGAAAATGCACAAGATGTCAAAACAAAATGTCTTTGACTTCCTTCACAGTCCATAATATCATCATAATTTGTCGTCTTATTATTTAGAGACCAGTCACGTTTTTTTTTAATTATTCAAATGCTGTTTAATTTATTCTAGTATCCAACATTTTTTTAGAATGAAGAAATTTTGGCATCTGACTGCTGGGAGATATTGCAGATAAGTATTTTTATGCAACTCCCTCTGAAATGGAACCTTAAAGTCAACACAAAGTCAAAACTGACTGTTTACTTTCTTAATACTTTCTTAATAATTTCCAGGAAAAATTCTCACTTTCGTCTTTTGGCCTTGCTGGGTTCATCATCAGGTGTGTCTTCTGCTATAGCAAACTCCTGCTCCTCTTTAGCCAGCACTGTGTCCCAGGAAACACACAAACATGCAGCAGAAGGTTTAGACAGTTATTAACAAGCTGTTTAGTCTGACATGGATAGAGAGTGCTTAATGCTCACAGCTGACATACAGACAGGAGTTTTCCCCACTTTTGTCTTCGAAGGTGTAGACAAATTTAGAAAAATCTAAAAACATTACATGTCAAATTTGTTTTTACTGCAGGGCTCCAGACTGCACCCAAAATTGCTATATTTGTGACCAAAAATATTTTAAGTCAACATAAATTTACACATTATGATATAAAAATTTGCATCGAATGTCTTTCACTTAAGATATACAGAAAATGATGGAGACACAACAAAAAAAAAAACAAAAAAAAAACAAAAAATGTCTTGTGCATGCAAGGAGATCAAATTTTAAACGCATACAGTTGAAGTCAAAAGTTCACATACACCTTGCAGAATCTGCAAAATGTTAATTATTTTACTAAAACAAGAGGGATCATACCAAATGCAAGTTATTTTTTATTTAGTACTGACCTAACTAAGATTTTTCACATAAAAGATGCTTACATATAGTCCACAAGAGAAAACAGTATAATACTGTGTTGCTACATGAATGATCGACAGCTGTGTTTTTTTGTTTAGTGATAGTTGTTCATGAGTCCCTTGTTTGTCCTGAACAGTTAAACTGCCTGCTAGTCTTCAGAAAAATCCTTCAGGTCCCACATTTTCTTTGTTTTTTCAGCATTTCTGTGTATTTGAACCCTTTCCAACAATGATTGTATGAATTTGAGATCCATCTTTTCACACTGAGGACAACTGAGGGACTCCTATTCAACTATTACAGAAGGTTCAAACGTTCACTGATGCATTAGAAGGAAAAACGATTCCTTAAGAGCCAGGGGTGTAAACTTTTGAACAGAATCAAGATGTGTACATTTTTCTTATTTTGCCTAAATAGGATATTTTTTTCCATTTAGTATTGCCCTTCAGAAGCTACAGAAGATACTGGGTCCCTTGCATATGAGTCCCTCAGTTGTCCTCAGTGGGACCTGAAGGATTTTTCTGAAGAACAGCGGGCAGTTTAACTGTTCAGGACAAACAAGGGACTCATGAACAACTATCACTGGACTATATGTAAACATCTTTTACGTGAAATATCCCATTCAGGTCAGTACTAAATAAAAAAAACAACATGCATTTGATATGATCCCTCTTAATTTTGGTAAAATAATTAAAAATTTGCAGATTCTGCAAGGTGTATGTAAACTTTTGACTTCAACTATGTATATAGTTCTCAAGCTTAAACAAAACAACATTTCGTTCACAGAACAGCCACTTAAAAAAAATATTTGGTCCCTGTGTATTCATTTATTTATTTATTTTAATAGGAGCCAATGGCTTCTTAATTGATATTTTTGTCTAAAGCTCTGCTTATTGGCAAAAAAAAAATTACTATATTGCACATGGTTTACATACAGTATTATTTGAATTATTTCTAAATATTAGTTTAAAAACACAATCTGTAATTCTATAAAAAGTGCAAATACTTCATATGAGAGATATTTAACATTAAATGCAACAGATGCATTTCTATGGAGATGACCTTTACCCAGTTTGTGGCTGTTGTCCAGGCCTCTTTTGTGCGGAGGTTCCTGAATCGCTTTATCTACATCAACCCGTCCCACCAGCTCATCCGGCCTCTCCCACATGGACAGACGCGTGGTGGGGTTATAATAGAACACCCGCTCGTCGCCTGTCCACACCACACACCTGAAACATATGCATAAGCATTGGGCACAGGTAAAACCAACACAAAGAGCCAACATACAGGAGCTCCAACTAAATCTTTCCACTTTATGAACTCATTTTGAGGGGGATTTACAACTAAACACCTGTCTATTAAAAGTAGTTGATCTGATTTGTGGGGATCAAATAAATCTGTGTAAACAGCGGCTGCGTACCATGGTGTGCCAGGAATGGGTGTGGTTGCAACAGGCTTTGCCTTTTTCGCTGCCTTCTGTTCCTCTGTCATCTCTTCCTCTTTTAGCTCCTAAGAATAAAATAAAAATGATGTCAGAAACGCTTGTTTTTACACAACAATTTAGAAAACTAGATATGCCACCAACCTCTTTCTTCTCTTTTGGTGGTTCAATTTTTGGGCTTCCATCTTCCATTTCCATGATTTCAGCATCAATCAAGTCAAGCACTACATCTTTGATCTTCTCACTCTCTTTCTCTGTTATGAAGACATTTACAGAAAATTTTATTTACGAATGAATACTGACTGCAAATAATGTGTTACAATCATATTTGCTAGCTAAGGGCATTATGAAACATTTCAGCACTCATCTTCAACCCTGTAACATTAAATAAATGAAAAACAAAAATTATATATATATATATATATATATATATATATATATATATATATATATATATATATATATATATATATATATATATATATATATTTAATTAACTTAAAATTTTATTTTTTACAAGTCACTCCAAGAGTGGTCACATTTGTCCCAGTCTCTAACCTGTCTCTTTGAGTTCTTCTGGTTTGTCCCAGGTGGTCTCCTGTGTGTGTTTATTGTAGTAGTAGGACTTTCCCTCTGGGGTTTTAAACTCAGTCCAGTCAGATGTACTCAGAGCTCCAGGCAGTCCTGAGGGTCCAGCCATTGCCATTTGAGGGGGCATCATGGGTACCAAAGGTGGTGCCATGCCAGGGAGCATACCTTCATATAACATACACAAAATCAGAATCGGTTCAAGACATGTAGCTCTTCCCTTCCACAATTAAAATGATGGAATAATGATTTAACAGTTATATTAGTTACACATAATGTTACAACATAATATGTCAAAAAAAGAAAATATCAGTTTCTACCGATAGAAAAAAAAAAAAAAAAAAAAAGATTTGGCCATTATACAATCTTTGTTGGATGATTTAACTACTGCACAAATATCATTTAAAGCTAAACATTCAATTAAATATGAGACTAATGCATGCAAAGACAATACCACCACAAAATCACATTAAAAACATTAAAGAAAAAAGGGACACAAGGTAGGAACACACGACAAATCACAACACTGTGTTATCTGAATTTCTACAGCAGTTTATTATCTAGGTCACTGCCTACATCTGTAACTGTTAAAAAGATTTTAAAGGGGGAAAAAAACAGATCTAATCCAACTATGCAAAATGTTAAGTCAAAAACAATTGAAAAAGTGAAAAGTGAGTCTTCAAAATGTCTAATTTGTAAGAAACAGAGGGGCCTCTAATTGGAAATGATTACATTTGAAAAAGCATAAAGATGCACAACAGTTACTAACATGCCATAACGGGGAAGGGAATTACCGTTTTTGGTAGGAGAGATAGTCTTTACATAGGGACAGCTGACTATCTGCATCATTGCTACACCTGAAAGAGCGTATAAGCAAGCAAAGAGTGTTGGAAAAGACACAAACATACGTCATCTACTGCTTTCAGGTGTCAGGAGAGCAAATACTAGATCATTTATGATGAAAACACTACAGTGCTAGCTGATCTATATTCGAGTGAAATTAGGCAATAATGTCAGGCTATGTTGCTTGGCAACAAGTGCACATGAAAATGGCGGATTACTGCCATCTATAGAACACTGAATGTCACTTCTGCAACGCAACAACAATAATGCAGTAGTTAAGACTGCATTCATCATTTAATATACTACAACAGAGCTTGCTTTGCTTTCCATGATACAATTTCATTAACTGTCATCCAATAAGCAGTGAGGAAAAACAAGGGCATCTTTTAGCGTCTACAGGTTCTAGTCAACTACAGACATGCACTGGATAGTGTGAAAAAGACAGAAAGACAAGAAACAGAGGAGAGAAAGGCAGTCGCATACTGGAGCAGAAGAATTTTTAACGGGGTACAAATAATGCTAATGTAAGTTCAAAGGTCAATCTTACCGGGCAGTGGAATGGGCATGCCTGGCAGGGGCACTCTGAAGGGTGGCACCATGACAGGAGGGAATCCTGGCATTGGAGCAGCGGGCTGCGGCACAGTATGGGGCAATGCCACCGGCAGTGGTGGCGGTCCTGTAGTCATGGCGACCGTCACCGTTGGAGGATTGACAGCTGCTATTGGGGTGACCATGGCACTGGGGGTTGTGGTTACAACTGATGGCATCTCCACAACATCATGGGCTGCAAGGTCAGACAATTGGGTACAGAATGATCAGATTAACTTCTGACACCCAGATAAATAAACAAACAAATGGAGAACAAAACAACTTCTTTCAGAAGGCATTTTTGACTCAAAACAACTTCTGAGACCCAGACAAAATAAACAAACAAATGGGTAACAAAAAAATTATCCAAAATCCTGATACAAAACAATTTCTGACAGCCAGAAAAATTAAAGAAACAAACAAATAAACTAACAAACAAACATATGAAACAAATTTCTCCAGAATTCTGGCCAAAATCTCTTATCACAATTTGTGACCCTGGACCACAAAACCAGTCATAAGTGTCAATTTTTTGAAATTGGGATTTACAAACATCATCTGAAAGCTGAATAAATAAGCTTTCCATTGATGTATGATTAGTAAAGGACAATATATGACCTGAGATACAACTATTTGAATATCTGGAATCTGAGAAAAAAAAAAAAAAAAAAAAGAAAATCGAAATATTGAGAAAAATCGCCTTTAAGGTATTTACGGTAGGAAATTTTAGAAAATATCTTCATGGAACATGATCTTTAATTAATATCCTAATGATTTTCGGCATAACAAAAAAGCAATCATTTTGATCCATACAATGTATTTTTGGCTATTGCTACAAATATACCTGTGCAAATTATGACTGGTTTGGTGGTCCAGGGTCACATATGAGTATTTCTATTTCATGGTAAAAATATATATCATAATATAGTCATTTTTGCTTTAAATGAGGTCTTTATGAGGTCAAAAGTTTTGATACAATAGAAATTCCATAGTTCTCGTCACTAATTTCAATATCACAAAAAACTAATACTAGCCTAAATTTAAAAAAAAAAAAAAAACACTTACTGAAGACTAGTAAACTGTCAGCAATTAAAAAAAGAATAAGTAACTAATTACAAGCAATAGGACAAAAAAATATAGAAGAACAAATAAGAAATGCTACATACATTGTATAAAGTAATCAAATATATGAAAACACTGCATATTCTTCACTGTGTAAACTAAATATATTTTTCTTATTAAAGTTGCAAAAGTGATTTAGTCAATAGCATTGAGAGATTTTTTTTTTTTTTGTTGTTTGATTAACATGAATGACAGACAGAGGAATATTAGACTGCTGTCACTTTAAGAGCTGCCCGGATTCCATATACTGCTACATGTGTTTTCTTTCTCAGCTGTTTGCTTTTACTTAAGACCTAAATTACTGTGTTTTGCAAGGATACTTGAAAAGGCATTTCAACACATAAGTGTATTTAACTGATCAAGGCCTGTATAGTGGCAAAAATAGACCAATTCAGTGTTTGCAAACAGTGGTGACATTTTTTATGGGTGGAGCAGAAAATTTGTTTTCAAATGTCTATGAAAACCATGGATTAAAAGAATAAAAAAGGAAAATGTGTGTTTATATTTGAAAATTCTGACTTTATTCTTGCAATTTCAACTCGCTACTGTTGAGTTAAATTGAGTTATAAAGTCAGAAATACGAGATATAAACTTGCATCTGTGAGAAAAAAGTCTGAATTGTGAGATAACATTGGTAAATGTAAAATGTTAGAAGTTTATATAGTATTTCATGCTGTAACATAGGGCTAATACAGTATGTCCCCTATGAACTGCATATGTGAATATTATGTAGACCTATTGTTTAAATCAAATTTATGCTTTAAAAGTAGAGGAATCATAGCAGGTTTCCCTCCATTTAAATGCCTGCGTTTAACTTCAAATGCCGTTTTTGATGACAGTATTCTATAAAAATGATTTGCAATGATTACCTTCCGACTCTGACATTCAAAGGCACAACAATAACTTTTTTTCTCTTATTCTCTGGATTTTTCCACTTGCTACCAGTGTTTTTCTGCTACCACAATGAGCTCAGCTGCAAGTGACATAACTCTGACGTCTAATCCAAATTGGTCTATAACGCCGTTCAATACTCTCATGCTCTATGAGCACCGTCTTCATGTGCGTGCCTCTCTGACAGTGCACGCATATATCGAAATAAGTTCTTTTGCTTTATTTCAACAACTTGTTTTTAAACTGCAATGCTTAAAAACGCTTGCAAACGATTCGTGACAATTCCTGAAGTTTTCGTGACAAGGTAGCACAGCAACATCACGTAACAGTGTAACCACAATAAACGGTTGAAAAATTTCTACCGTGTCTAGTATATCGTCCACCCCTACTTAAAAGCTTATAAATTATTGGTGAAAAAATGAAATCTCATAAAAGCTGTTGTTTAGGTCTCACTGAAATGCCATTTACCTGACACAGGTGTTGGGAGGAGAGGTGAAGCTGCTGAGATGCTGGGAGAAGAGGTGGAGCTCATGACTGGTGTGGGACTCTGAGAGGTGTGTGTGGTTGTAGTGCTGTTGGCTACAGCTGAGATGCTGATGGATGGACCAGGCCCGGCGGAACCTCCACTGGCCGCTGCTGCTGCCACCGCCGCTGCCTGACTCAACATCATTGGACCTAGCTCAGCCTGCTGGATCACCTTCACTCCTTCAGGCTTTGTCCAGGATGACTCCCTTGTACGTGCATTGTAATAATACACCTAAATAGAAAAAAAAAGCAAACAGATGAGGACTTCAGATCAAACTGTTTGTACAGTAAAGAAAGAAACTAAACATTTATTTATGGTAATGTCTAACTGCATCAAGCAAAGGGAGTATAACAATGCAACAGTGCACCGTGTTGCATTGATTTGGCTATGAAAGTGAAACGCATAGTGAAATTTTTAAAATACACTAAGCAAGATCCAACGGATAATGCATTTATTTTGTAAACAAAATAGAATTTTTCCTGTGCAGTCACTCCTGAGTCTTTAGTATATTTGTAAATATATAATATTATTTATTTTTACAATTATTTTTCTAAACAAAATAGAACTTTAATTCAGCAGGGATTCATTAAATTGATCGTAAGTTACAATAAAAATATTTACAAATATAGCTGCAAGCAGCAAATACGAGGCCAAGCACAACAGAGGCAGAATGAGGAGCTAAGCACGGCAAGGAGCAACAGATTGACCTCAACAATGAGTAATTAAAGCCATTTTAGGATGATATCAGTTGAAATGGCTGAAAAATCATAAATACAACCAATAATAATATAATTTAATGGCTTATCACTTTGGACCAACAGGTGGTGCTGTTTTCAAATTGATGTGATGCGTTCTGTGTGAGGTGACAATGACAGACACAAATTTTGGTGCGATTATCTCAAATCTTTACAGAGATACAGCCTCAGAATCATTTTGGCATCAAGCCTAAAATTTGTAGTGGCGCTGTACGAAAATGGTTTAGCCTATCGACACAAAATCCATAACTTTGAGTCAGGACAGTCTGAAGATGACCTGACACAATTTTTGTGAAAATCGGACCAACGGTCTAGGAGGAGTTCGAACAAGTATGTTTTTTACATTAATCAAAATGGTGGAAAGGAAGTTTGGCCAACTATGGTATAATTGGTATGTATTTTGTCGGCATGACCCAAGGAATATTTTGAGACCAGTTTTATGACAGTAGTCTAATGCAATCACAAGTTATTAGCATTTTTGGAAATTTCATTATTAATGTTTAATAAATGGTTTATTACTTCTGACCAGTAGGTGGCGCTGTTACCAAATTGATGTGGCGTGGTCAGGGTGTGGTGACAATAGCACATATAAAATTTGGTGTCAATATGTCAAAGTTTGGCAGAGATACAGCCTCAGATGTAGTTTGGCATCTTTCCAGCAAATTCGTTGATGCGCTAAACGAAAACCGTTTCGTGTATCGCCACGAAATTCATAACTTTTTGCCAGCACAGTCTGAAGATGATCTGAGTCTAATTTGGTGAAGATCGGACTAACGGTCTAGGAGGAGTTTGAAAAAATAGGTTTTGTACATTAATCAAAATGGCGGACAGGAAGTTTGGCCAATATTGGCATTATGGGTATCAACGTTCTCGGCTTGACCCAAGGAATCTTTTGACATCAGGTTCATGACAATAGGCTAATGTACGCAAAAGTTATTAGCATTTTTCGAAATTTCGTTATAACTTTTGACCACAAGGTGGCGCTGGCCCAAAAAATTTTATGTACATTCAGGGCATGGTGCCGAACATTTTTGTAATTAATGTCGAAACGATACGCTAATCTGTTCTCAAGATACAGCATTTTAAAGCTAAATTCAAAATGGCCGACACCCAAAATGGCTGACATGGGAAAATTGGATATGGTTCGACTCGGTATGACACACCGAATCTAAAGAGACCAGTTTTGTGATTTTTGGACAAATCATTCAGACGTTATAAAGAAAAATAGCCATTTTTCGTATCTCCTGACCACTAGGGGGCACTGCACCGAAACACTGCAGGTAGGCTCAGGTCATGCTTGTTATAACACACACCAAGTTTGGTGTCAATATGACAAACTATTACGGAGATATAGCCTCACATTGATTTTTGCTAGCTTTTCGTAGAATTCTTTCGTGTGTTATTCGTGAACGGCTGGACGAATCGACTTGAATTCCATAACTTTTTGCCAGCATGGTCTGAAGATGATCTGGATCAATTTTTGTGACAATCGGTGCAACGGCCTAGGAAGAGTTCGAAAAAGTAGGTTTTAAGAACAATTGAGAATAGCGAAAAAACTAAACCTTACGATTTTTGAATTTTGGTGTCCATTCAACTCGGCATAAGCCAAGGAATCAGAGGAAAAAAGAATTTTTGTTGTGTGCCTTACGGTTCAAACGTTATTAGCATAAATCTTTTGAAAGTTTGGACAAGTGGTGGCGCTAGAGAGTTTGAGTTAGAGACTCCAAACTTGCTATGGTTAATGTTGGGACTGTCCTCTATCAGTGTGCAAAATTATACAACTTTCCCGCAAGCGGTTCTATGGGCTGCCATAGACTTGCGGCGGAAGAGGAAGAAGAAGAAGAAGAAGAAGAAGAAGAAGAAGAAGAAGAAGAAGAAGAAGAAGAAGCGGAATAATAATAACGCCAACGGATACAATAGGTGCCACCGCACCTCCGGTGCTTGGCCCCTAATGATATAAAATTTTTCCATTTCAAATAAAAGTGGTTCTGTTAACCTTCTTATTCATCAAAGAATTCTGAAATACAACTCTCCATGGAATACAATCCAAAACATCTTGCCATAGGGAACCAACAATGTCTTTAAGTCCATGAAGAATTAGACATCATACCTTTCCCTCAGGACTCTTATTCTCCACC
Organism: Cirrhinus mrigala; assembly: GCA_036247105.1. Taxonomy (NCBI): domain Eukaryota; kingdom Metazoa; phylum Chordata; class Actinopteri; order Cypriniformes; family Cyprinidae; genus Cirrhinus; species Cirrhinus mrigala. The sequence continues at coordinate 21,477,386 of CM070020.1, read as the reverse complement.
CAAATTTCTTCTGTTGAGGGCATGGAAGGAGGACCAGGAGCAGGAGCAGGAGCAGGAGTAGGAGCAGGAGAGGCTGTAGGTGGTATTCCTGGAGGGAAAATCATGCCAGGTGGAGGTGGCATGGATCCTCCAGGAGGAGGCATAAATGGAGGTCTCTTAAAGTGAAAAAGAAGTCATAGGTGTCAATGAAAGCTTTCCAATTCCAATAAAACAATGCTGAGGAATTACATAATAAATGGGATCTGATATAATATTCATACCTGTAAAGGTGGGGCACCCATGGGAGGGGGCACGCTAGGGTCAAAGGGAATCCGTCCGAAGGGCGGCCGGGCAGGAGGTGGAGGACCCCTCATCATAGGAAAGGGAGGCACAGGGGTGCTCAGTAAAGGCTGCCTGCGGGTGGAGGGGTTGGCAGGAGGAGGGGCAGTGGCAGGGAAACGGAGTGCTGGCTGCTGAGCCATGCTAATGGGCCGAAAGCAAGCAAATGAAAACAAACTATTAGCAAATAGCATCCGTACTGTACTCAACGGCTGCTGCAGACAGACACTAAATAGCAAAACAACACAGTACAACTCATTATAACGAACCGTAACGCCCATTACATCTTCCTGAGGTGCCATGAAAGACTTTATATAACGAAATTATGTGTAAAAACATGACCTATAAGTTAGAGTGCAAGAAAAAGTCGAGACATAACGATGTGAAAACATTCAGCCGTATGCTGTTATGATGCTTTCATTGTCCACGAACCAACAGGCCAGACGAGGCTTAAAATAGACTCAAGTTAGCCAACTGCGAAACGTTATTCAGTGCACTATCATGAAAAAACTGAAGATAACTCTAACTGGTCGTTTATGTTATCCGGTGTATGAAAAATAATGCAAAATCCGCACCTGTTAACGGCCAGGCCAATGCCTTCTGCCTCTGTGTGCTCCGCCATAACGGGAATACAATAAAAGTCCCCTTGACGCACTTCCGTTGAAGTCTGGTGTACGGCGATCAAATGGATTTTTAAATTCCGTCTAAATGTAAGCTAATGCCTTTTCATTTCACATCATTTTGAATAATCAATATATCTGAATTGGTCGTAAATATATTTTTCCCCAAAGTGGTTTCATCAGAGAAATGTTTTATTTTAGATTTGCTCGTAAGATTTTGAAGAAAATGTAGAGTAAAACAGGTTATAGAACTACTTAAAAATTATAAAACGCACCTAGTTGTTGTGTACACTACCAGTCAAACGTTTTTTGAACAGTGAGATTTTAAATGTTTTTTAAAGAAGTCTCTTCTGCTCACCAAGCCTGCATTTATTTGATCCAAAGTACAGTAAACAGTAACAGTAAAATGTTGAAATATTGTTACAATTTAAAATAACTATTTTCTATATGAATATATTTTAAATCTAATTTATTCCTGTGATTTCAAAGCTGAATTTTTAGCATCATTATTCCCGTCACATGATCCTTCAGAAATCATTCTACTATTCTGATTTGCTGCTCAAAAACATTTATTATTATGTTGAAAACAGCTGAGTATAATTTTTTTAGGCTTCTTTCTTTCAGCATTTATCTGATATAGAAATTTCTGTAACATTATAAATGTCTTTATCATCACTATTGATCAATATAAAACATTAACCAACATAAAACATTTAACCTTGTTAAATAATAGTATTAATTTCTATAATTTCTTTCCAAAGAAAAAAAAAAAAAAGACTCCAAGCTTTTGAATGGTATAGTGTTTAATGTTAGAAAAGCTTTTTTATTTCAAATAAATGCTGATCTTTGGATCTTTCATTCATCAAAGGATCCTGAAAAAAATGTAATTAACTGTTTTAAATATTGATAATAATAATAATAATAATAATAATAATAATAATAATAATAATAATAATAATAAATCAACATATTAGAATGATTTCTGAAGGGTCATGTGACACTGAAGACTGGAGTAATGATAGTGAAAATTACATTTTAAAATACATTTAAATAGAAAGCACTCAAAGCATTTATATTAAACAGTAAAAATGCTTAACAATATTACTGCTTTTGCTGTATTTTAGATCAAATAAATGCAGGCTTGGTGAGCAGAAGTACATTCTTTATCGTACTGTTCAAAAACATTGACTGGTAGTGTATATACATTTTAATATTTTTAAATATTAAATATTATTTCTAAACTTTTATTTTGAAAATAATAAGAGCGTTTCTCGGTTCCGGAAGTACACAAACACAGGGCACTCACGTTGCTTTTTGCAATGGATACCATACATGCTTGTTTCAAAGAGAAAATCGGTGAAGTACTTTTACCCGGAGATGTGTTCTCATTCAGTTTTCCTGAATCTGGAGATGGTAGTATTAAAACAGAAAAGGTAATATGCGGTCCAGGTCTCCGGAGAAATGGAGAGGAGGTTCAAGTGTGTAAAAGTGGAATTTTGCGCCATAAACAGCCAAATATGTACTGGATAGACTCTCAACAGAGACGGGTGAGCAACTGGACTCCAGTAAACCCATAATTTATGTGCACTTATTATTATTTTTTAGTTCAGTTAATGTTTGTTCTGTTGGAAATTAGGACATTTTGTAAATTGTAAAGTATTTTTTCTTTTTCTTATTCATTTTAAAAAATGTTAATTAAAACATTTTTTTATATAATTAAATATTCTTAATATTCAGAAAATGTTTATACCTATTTTGGTGCTTTTCTAAATACAGTTCAACATAACATACAAAAATGAAAAAGCCCAAAACAAACTGTCACTCATTAGGGCTAATTAGTTCTCCTAATCCTTATTTCTTTCAGTATGTACCAGCCAAAGGTGAAAGTGTGATTGGTATTGTGACTGCAAAGTCTGGAGACATCTTCAAAGTGGATGTGGGAGGAAGTGAACAGGCATCTCTTTCATATCTGGCATTTGAGGGAGCAACCAAAAGGAACAGACCTAATGTGCAGGTACTTTCTCATATGTTTCTCAACACTCTTATACCCCGCTTACATTATTATTTTTTTATAAGCACTATTTATGTTGTATTATGAATGTATACAATGATATTGGGTTTGGTTTTGTTCTGCAGGTTGGAGATCTGGTGTATGGCCAGTTCACAATTGCAAACAAAGATATGGAACCCGAGCTGGTGTGTATAGACAGCTGTGGCAGGGCCAACGGGATGGGGGTGTTTGGAGCTGATGGGCTGCTCTTTAAAGTATCACTGGGACTAGTGCGCAGGTTTGTGATTTGTCCATGCAATACAGCTTAGAAATCTATAGACTTAACACTTCCCTAGTTGATTGATTTAATTCATAAAATTCTGTCATTAATTAGTCATCCTCATGACGATCCAAACCTGTAAGACCTTCATTCATCTTCGGAACACAAATTAAGATATTTTTGGTGAAATCCGAGAGCTTTCTGACCTACAGAGACAGCAACACAACTGACACGTTCAAGGCCCAGAAAGGTAGTAAGGACATTGCTAAAATAGTCCATGTGACATCAGTGGTTCAACCTTAATTTTATGAAGCAACAAGAATATTGTGCGCAAAAAAAACAGAGATTACGACTTTATTTAACAATTTTTTCTCTTCCGTGTCAGTCTTTGTCTTTCTTAGTCATTCACAAGGTGCATACATCATGGTACTGTCACAACGCGCATCAAAGACTGACACGGAAGAGAAGAAATTGTATTCTTATAGCTTCCTGACATAAAATCTGAATCACTGATGTCACATGGACTATTTTAATGATGTCCTGACTACCTTTCTAGGCCTTGAACATGTCAGTTGCATTGCTGTCTATTCAGGGTCAGAAAGCTCTTGATTTCATAAAAAATATCTTAATTTGCTCCGAAGATGAACGGTCTTTCAGGTTTGAAACAACATGAGGGTGAGTAATTAATGACAGAATTTTCATTTTTGGGTGAACTATCCCTTTAAGAATTGCAAACGTTTTGTGCATTTTGTGCAGGTTTTCTGAAATGTTGTTTAAATATGCAAATAATGTATAATCTAATGAAATATGCACTGATTTGCATACATTCCCAGCACACAAATATAAACATTGGATAAAGCCAGGTTGAAATTTTTGTTTCATCTCTTTTTATAACTACATAAATCAGAAAATACAGGCAACATCCAGAAAAAAAAAAAAACTTCACCATAATAAGACTGAAAATTGCTAGTAATAAACTCTAAAATATTTTGTATGTTAGTAATACTAAAGTGGAGATTGTGAGGAAAAAAAATCATTTTGAGAAAAATGCCTTTTAAGATGTGTATTATAATTGAAATCTACAGATGTAAACAGATAAAATGCAATAATTTTGCATTTTTTTCTTTCCAACACATTACAGAAAGCCAAACAACCCAACATTTCAAAACTGACCAAAAATTGTCCATCATAACTGACACAATTATTCATAGAATCTGAAAATTCTACATATGTAAACTGCACACTTGTAAATAACATACCTGTACATTAATTTAAACAGTTACATGTTTTGTTTCCTCTAGATTTCTACTTCTGTATATAGTGTGTTATTCATTTTTTTGCTTTTCTTATAGTAGTGTTATATTCCATCTCAACTGTGCAATTCCTATGTATGTCTGCACTATCATGTATGTTTGCACTATGTCCGTACTTTCTTCTGCACTGGAAGATCCTGTCGCCAAGTCCACATAAATTCCTTGTGTGTGTAAACATACTTGGTAATAAAGCTCTTTCTGACTTCTGACTTCTAAAGTAAAGTGTGTGTTGTTCTTTCCATCAGACTTCTGGCTCCTCAGAGTGAAATAGTGAAGGACCTAGAGAAGATTTTTCCCTTTGAGCTGGTTGTTGGGATGAATGGCAGAGTGTGGGTGAAAGCAAAGACTGTTCAGCAGACGCTGATAGTGACCAATCTTCTGGAGACATGTGAGAACATGACCTCACAACAGAGACAGACGCTATTCAAGAAAGTGGCAGAAGGCTCCCTCTAGAGGATATCTGAAATGCTGCTTTTCCCACAATACAACTGCCGCCGGTCAAGCCGAAAGCACCCATCATCAGTTTTCAGATGTTCACACCCTGTGGGAAAAAAGTTGAAAAATAACAGCTTACAATGGACATCACTTCCTTCGTATTTCCAGTTCTGGTGACAGAATGAGGAAGAGAAAGGACAAGTCGGCATTTCTCTTTAAAGAAATCAATACCTTTGCCTTTGTTTCTCAAAATACATTTCTGTATGAATTAAAATAAATAAAATACTGCCGAAACAGCAGATGCTGTTTTATTTTAGTGATTTATAAAATTGTAATAATTGCTTTAAGCTTGCTAGGTTGTTCTGGCCCAGAAGGGGGCACTTTTTCTCCAGTTTCGTTAGCCGGCTTGTGGTTTTAAACGTTGCTGCTGTACTGGTATCTGCAGAACATCTGAAAAAAGATGTTTGGATAAGAGAAACGCAATGACTGTAACCAGCGTCATTTTATATCCAGTTATTGAGAAATACTTAAATAGAAATACTCCGTTTTTATAGACATGGTGAGCATTAATCATTGCTCTTCATCAAGCTTATGTCAACAATAATTAAATAATAAATGTATGTAGTTGTAAAGTTTTTTTTTTTTTTTTTTTTTTTTTGCTTCAAGATTAACAACACAGATACATAAAAGACACAAGTCCACAAAGCCTTGTACACCACCTGTTCTCTGCAACTATACAATTAAAAACGGTAATATTATAAATTGTTACAATGACAGTTGAATTTTCAGCATCATTACTTCATTCTTCAGTGTCGCACGATCCGTTAAAAACTATGCTGATTTGGTGCTCACGTTTCTTATCAATGTGAAAACAGTTATGCTGCTTTTGTGGAAAATATTTTAGTGGAAACCATGATACTTTTTTTCATTGCGTGATTAATTAAACAATAGGACGTATCCAGAAAATAGAAAATATCCACCTTATTTTTCTCGTAAGAGCGGGGGTGGCCATTTGTAAATTTAGTAGTCTGGCTTCCAGTGGTCTCATCCGCGTCCAGTTGTTTTTTAACTGTACAAACGAGCTTATTTTGTTGCTTGACACTGCAAATAGGTGTGTCTCACCACATTATTTTAATATGTATCCTAATTATGAAAAGTCGTTTGTAGTCCAAACAGTTTTACCGTTTATAGGCTTACTTCCGCGTTGAAGAATAAGGTGGATAAAAGAAACAGAAATTGTATAATAAAATATTTAGCGAATATGCTGTATATAAGGGACATGCAATACTGACATCATTTGAATTTTTGTCAGCTGTCAGTAGTTTGCCACAGAGCCGTTTAATAATATTGTTTATTTAGACTAAGCATATATAGCTTGATTAGTCAGGCAGAACATAACTGATGAAGTGCCACATCCAGATGCACTTTGATGCTGGCCAAGTTAACATTGAGTTCCCATGGGCTTGTAAATGAAAGTGACATTTGCATGAAGTTGCTGATCAACGTGGAAAGATGTGTCTGGGCACATTTTCCCTATTGAATAACTTATGTATGCAGATAAGTGTCCAAGGCAGGACCAGGGGCATGGAAGCTTTGAGTCACAGCGAGAACAATGAATTTCAGCTCCTATTCTACTAGAACTTAAATCTGCCTCACATTAGACGTGCAAACCGCAAAGCCTGTAGCTACTTTTCAATAGTAATTAAGGAGCTAAGCTATTAAAGTTGTAGGAGAAGTATGATTTCTGCATGAACTGCTTTGTAAAATAAGTTTGAGCTGATTAGTGATGCATTTTTATATCTTTATTGAAAGTGGAAAAAGTATGGGAATCCCTCAACTAATGATTTCTCCAAAGAGTCTAATGAGACGGGATTGAAGGTGTTGGTCAGAGCCCCTGGCCTATAAAAACACTTACAAATGCTGAGTTTCATATTCACAAGAAGCATGTCCTGATGTGAACCCCAAGCCTCAAAAAAAAAGAGATCTCGTAACAGCTCAAAATTAAGAATCGTTGCATAAAACCGGGAAGGATTATAAAAGTATTTCTCAAAGCTTTCTGTTCATCAGTCCTCTGTAAGACAAATATGTCTATAAATGGAGAAAGCTCAGCACAGTCTCTACTCCCTAAGTGGGCGTCCTGCATGAGGACGGAAAGACCATGGCACAAATGCTCAGTGACGTTAAGACAGAAATACTCTGAAAACACAAACATATCCGTATCTGTTAACATGAACAGTAGAAATACTGAAATAGTATTTTCTTTTCAAATCTTGAAAAAAAAAAAAATTACTGTAACCATGCAACTTCCTGCATTTCAGGGGAGATTCCTGAAACTGTGAAAATTGTACACTTGTTTAATACCGACAAAACAATTTTTTTTGTTTGTTTTTGTATTATTTAACAATATTACATTTGTCTAAAGTTGCAACTTAAAAAGTGCATCTCATGTTGTGACCGATGTGGACGTTCATGACAAATCCAGCGCTGTACTTTGTATGTTCTATAGCTACCAAAGACTATAGGGACTTTGATGCTACAGGCATTTTACATAGGTTCTGCGCCTTCTTTCCCACATGGTAGGTGGGTCCAGAATGAACCTGTTCAAACAAGCACTTGAGAATTCTTCCCACTTCATATGTTACAACACTATGACAGCCAGGTGTGACTGGTGGGCATTCCTCTCTTTTAAATCTAATAGGAGACTGTGGCATGAAATGACATTCAAACATATTCACTGGACAACCAAATGAGAAGGGGAAATATTACCTTGAGATTTGCATAACAGAAACGAATGTGCTACAGAAATGACTAAAAACTCACTGACATGAAACTGATATTTCTTCATTATTTAAACCTGTGTAATTTTTCCTCTCCTGTATGAAGCTAGGAAAGACGAATTTATTGACTATTATCTATCAATTACTCAACTGTCTTACAAATATTGTAAAAATAAAATAATATAAATATTAAAAAAACAACATATTTATATATTTTAATGTTACATACCTTAAAAAATGTTCTTTCAATCAGGGGAACCATCATTTCAATGAAACAGCATGTAGCAATGAGATTCTGATTATTTAAAGGTGTCCTGATATGGATTTATTTTATTATTTTAATATGTATCTTGAGGTTTACTTAAAATGTTAATAAAGGTTTGCAATAAATAAATTAATAAATATGTGGGAAAATTATTCATTTCAACCCTCATTCTGAGTCTGTCTAAAACGAGCTGTTTCAAGGGGCAGGTCCTTTAAGGCTTCTCAGTAATCTGCCACTGTTATGATTGACTAACGTCATTGCATAGAAAGCAGTATCAACGCCCCCTCGCTATAGAGGTTATGCATGTGACGTCACCGACAGCTGGAGAGGCTGCGGCTCCGCCCACTGAGTGGCAAAAAGAATGAGTGGCAGCATTGGTTTCAACGGGAGTGCTGCGACAGAACACACAAAACACCTCTTAAACCAGAACGAGCTTTGCGATTGACTGTACAAAGAGATTTGACAAGAAACCTGAGGTATATTTTTACAGACTGCTGAAAGTTACTGAAAAGAGAAGCAAATGGTTCAAAGAAATTCAAAGAAACAAATGGTTTCCAGGCAGCGAAACACGGATTTGCAGTTATCATTTTATGTTAATGTGTTGAATTGTGCAGTAAAATCATATCCTATATATTGTATTCTAGTATATCGTATTGACAAGTCATCAACTAAATATTTACCATTTTAAATTCTGCGTAACTGGATGTTTTTAAATAAACACTGACAAAAACTATATACGTTTTTCAGCTGGACGATATGACAATATATATATATATAACATTGATATAAGTGATCACCAGGGTTTAGATCAACCTATTTTGTGTTTACAAAATGAGTTCACAGGCAAATGTTTTTTATTTTTTTATTTTCCCCGGCGTCAAAATCAGACACATATAAGTGTTAGAGAACACGAGTTCTGGCTGCATCAATATGCATTGACCACTGGATATTTGTTAAGTTGTTAGGAACATTATATCAAGTTCAGTAACCTTTAGTTTAAACTGATTATCGTTTCTTTTACTCGCGTTTTCGCATCTTCGCTATTAAATCCATTCACGCTGAAGGCTCTTTTACCACTCAGTCCGGCTGAGGGGGTTGTGTCCTGGCGGGAAAATGACGTCAATGCATACCCTCTATTCCATGTAAGTGTTATGACAACATGATTAAAAAAAAAAGGTAATTTCCAGACAAAGCATTATGAAATCATTTGCTTACCATTTGTGATGCAGCTGCAGTCGGATCTAGTATCGCTTCATCTTTCAACAAATGTTTTTTTGTAAACTCTCCATGGCACTGTGCCTCCTTTACAAAACAGCATGCTCCAAAGTCCGAACAATCCGGGATGCCATTAAAAATAAACTATCCACTTGTTCCTTACGCTGGGATCTTTCTGATATTTGTACAAAGATGCGAACGAGCTGTTTAAACCAATGCGTCAAAGTGAATGTTCTTAGTACTGCCCTTCAGAGGTTACAGAAGATACTTACATGTTTCAAAGAAGGCAAAATAAGTTAAATTTACCCTGATCTTCAACTTTAAAAAGCTTTTACCCCCCGGCTCTTAATGCATCGTGTTTCGTTCTGGAGCATCAGTAAGCGTTTGAACCTTCTATAATAGTTGAATATGAGTCCCTCAGTTGTCCTCAGTGTGAAAAGATTGACCTCAAAATCATACAGTCATTGTTGGAAAGGGTTCAAATACACAAAAATGCTGAAAAACCAAAGAATTTGTGGGACCTGAAGGATTTTTCTGAAGAACAGCGTGCAGTTTAACTGTTCAGAAAAAACAAGGGACTCATGAACAACTATCACGCAGGTAACACAGTATTAATTTTAATACTTTTTATAAATTCAACTATTATTTTCTCTTGTGGACTATATGTAAACATCTTTAATGTGAAATATCTTATTCAGGTCAGTACTAAATAAACAATAAGCATTTTGTATGATCCCTCTTAAAAATAATTCAAATTTGTAATGATTCTGAAAGAGGGATGTAAACTTTTGACCTCAACTGTAAATGTTTTGAATAACAATAAAAAACAAATCTTTGAAATCATTTGACTCAGTGTTTTGGATAAATTCACTGAAATTGATGGTTCAAAACAACTGACAGTAATTAAAAAATGATCAGCTCAAGAATCTGTAATTTGGTATTTCTGATAATGAAATGAAAAAAAATTGCTAATATTAAAATATTCATTTTAAGGTTAGTTCACCCAAAAATGAAAATTCCGTCATTAATTACTCACCCTCGTGTCGTTCCAAACGTGTAAAACCTTCTATCATCTTTAGAACACAAATTCTATTGTGGTATACTCTAGTGAACGTCCATCAAAGACCAACACGGAAAAGAAAAGAAAAATTTGTTGAATAAAGCCTTTATTTTGGTTTGTGCACAAAAGTATTGTTGTAGTTTCATAAAATTTAGGTTGAACCACTGATGTCACATGGACTATTTTAACAATGTCCTTAGTAACTTTCTGGGTCTTGAACATGGTAGTTGCGTTACTGTCTATGCAGGGTCAGAAAGTTCTGAAGATGAACGAAGGTCTTACAGGTTTAGAACAACATGAGGGTGAGTAATTAATGACAAAATTTTCATTTTTGGGTGAACTATCCCTTCAACTTTTTCATACTTGAAACTCATGAAAGAGACAATTTATATAATGATTCGTTGCTCTCATTTCAGATGACTGAATATTGACTGAATATATTCCAAGGAAAGAGTTAGATGTGCAGCATACACATCAGCCTAGGTAAGAGACCGCAAACGTTCGCTCTTTCTCCGTCTGCCACTGTCTTTTGCGTCTGCATATTCCATGAATGTGCATTTAATGCTTCTCCCGGGGCCTGAGCCCATGAGCAGCACTGAATCTTGGGCCGTGCATTCCGTGCCAACAAAAATAATCCCTGCCGAGGAAGGAGCATTAGCCAAACGCTCTCTTGCAAGTAGAGAAAACTCTGCTAAATCTTAAATAACAAACACAAGCTTGACATTGACGACCCTGTTGTCTGAATGGACACAGATTCTGAGTACTGAGCTTTAGTACATCACAATCACAGTTCATCATCATTAGCTTGACATCAGTCATGATTTAATAACAGGAAACCTCCCTTTTCCCTTAAAACTGCTTATGCTTAGGGGATGGTGCTAAAATGGTCAATATATGCAATACTGTAAGAGTCAGCTGAACATCCTTCCTCTGCTGTGAAAAGCTGCCATCATGCTTTAGCTGGACATTTGCCTGCACAAGCTGCAGCTGCCCGGCCTCAGTTGTGGTCAGTGGTCATATGCTTTCCAGAATCCTCTTCCTCATCTTTCTCAATGCGTTTTTTGTTCGCCGTCCTCTTCAGCCTCCTCCTCCTCACCTCCCTGCTTGCCAGAGTCTTCTACATTCATCTGTAAAGTTACTGAAAAGCACAAACAGATGTCCCTCAACAAATTAGATACATCTCTGTTTCTCATTAGCTCTTACAAGGTTGGCTGGATCAAAGTCGGTTTGGCCTCTGCATTTACTGTTCTGCCAAACACAGGAGGAGCGGATCTGAACATGCGGAGCTGATGTGGATTGTGTGGTTCATACCAGTGATGACAAACCCTAGAATTTTCATAATTATCTTTACATACTACAATCCGTGGTTATCTTGTTCTGAAAGTAGGATTTAGTTGCATAAATCGATGATACTAATGTAAGTGAAAGCATACCGTAATATCTCCCTCTATAAAATGACCACCTAAAAGACATTTAAAAAATGTAAACAATTTAAAAGAATTAAAATGCAAACATACATAAGATATTTAAGAGATCACTAACAGTTTTGTTAAGAATACAACACAATAGAACCAAATAGAATATGATTTTGGCGATATGCTTTCTCTAAACTTCTTATCAGCTTATTGAGCTTGACTGACGTCACGGAAGTAAACATAGTGTCTGCTGATGTTATTGACGACCTATTTTATTGATGGCCTTATTGGGAGATAACATGAGAGATGATATATTTCAAGGGAATACTGTAATATAGCATGTATATTACGTATATGCTTACGCGCACTGCGATAAAGTACCAGTGTTGGCAGATCGTCATAGAAAAAAAATATAAACAAGGACAAACACACACACACACACACACACACACAACAAACACTAAAACACCCAAATGCTTTATGTTTTATACCTCCAGAAAAATCATATATCTTATATCTGCAGCAGACTACTATATTAACGCCATAAAGTGCCTATCTTTATAAGCTAAGACCAAACAAGTATACCCGGCTGCAGCCAGCAGAATGGGGCGGGGCTGCACGTGGGGCGGGGCTACAAGCATCACCCCGCCCACAAATGCTTTAATTGGCTAATGACATGTAATGCCATTGTGAACTCCGTAAACAGGAAATGCGGTTACGAGCATAGTTCAAGCTACGATTCATTCGTGATAATAAATATCTGTTACATATAAAATATTAAACAATATATTATAAATTTGTTAATTATCTACATGTGATATTAATAAATGGTTCAGTTGGCTAATGACATGTAATGATGTAGACACCTCTGTAAACAGGAAATGCGGTTAAGAGCACAGCTGAAGCTATATATATGTGTATATATATATATTCTATATATATATGTATATATATATATATCATTCATGATATTAACTTACATACAAAAATAAACAATATATTATGAATTCATTGATTATCTACAAGTAATATTAATCTATACCAAACATAATACATTATGTTTTCATTCATTATTTTGGGCAAAATTTCATTATTATTTCTAAGCAAACATCCACTTCCTGCTTTCGACCTGTCATATCTTTGTGGATTAAGAACTGTATATCGCAACGATTAATGTTTATTTGCAAATTTAAATTATTTATGGGTTTTTATTTTTATTTACACATTTACTTGTATTTAATGTATTTTTTTCTGTCACCAACTCAACACTTAAAGTTTCTTTGAAAATGTTGTCTTAGAATTATGAATTGATAAAGTGCCAATTTTATAAGAACTACATGACAGCTATTGCTTTGTTATGATAACAAAACCTTTCACAATAAATTATGTGTACATGTAGAGATAAAATATAGAGATTACCTCATGTTAAAGAAAGTTGGAAGTCCAAAAGCGTTGGACTAAACAATATATGAAGAGGAATAAACTCTAAGAACATGAAGATAATGCAATTTGAGTATTTCATTTTATTGGTCATACAAAACAGCAGTTTAACATCACTGTTTTATTAGCAGAGGCCCACCTGTTGTTCCCTCCAGGATAAAAAACAAGACCAAAAACACACACAAACCTTTTGGGTTAACACTGATTCTCCCTTCTACTACGTTCCACAGGCATTCTAGCACTGGCACATAAAACAGGAGTCCATATCCTCTATACTGTCATAGAATCCTATCAAGCAGCCACGCCTCCTATTACCATAAAACCCAGAGTAGGATTTGAACAACAATTTTGCAATCAAACATTACAACTAATCAAATAAGTCAAAACTCGTAGCTCAACTACTCACTAACGCAGAAACAAACGAGTGGAAATAAAATCCTGCAGAGGGCGTTGGCTTCATTAACCAATGATATAATTTGTGGGCGGGGCGACACATGTAGCCCTGCCCCACATGCAGCTCCACCCCGTTCTGCAGGCTGCAGCCAGGACCTTCTCAACAACACGGTTAAATGCGTTTCTAAATATGAGGACATGGCAACACTGCAAAATAACGCCCTTAAAGCAGCCTCGCGAGCACGAACAAAATACAGCACATCTTTCAAGAGTAGTTTGGTTAAAATCGACGGACAAAAAGATTGTTAGCCGAAAAATGGCAGATCCGAAATGCTAAATTCTTATTCACTCCCGCAAGACGCCACTAGTTACAACCGCATTTAAATGCGGTAGCCAGTCCCGTAAATTATCGTTCCAGCATTTGTAACCATAGCAACATTTTTGGCGTGAATAAGAATATAGCCATTTAGCATCTTACATTTTATATGGCTAAAGACTCATTTTGTCCGTCGATTTTAACTAAACTGCCGCTGATAGACGTGCTGTGTTTTGTTTATGCTCCGGAGGCTGCTTTAGAGAGTGCTGTCTTTTAGTGTTGCCATGTCCTCATAGCTACAAGTGCTTTTAGGCATTTTGTTTGGTCTTAGCTCATAAAGCTAGGCACTTCATGGAGTTAATAAAGTGGTCTGTTGCGGATATGAGATATATAATTTTTTTTTTTTTTTTTGCTGTTCTAAAACATAAAGCATTTGGGTGTTTAAAGGATAAGTTCACTTCCAGAACAAAAATGTACAGATAATTTACTCACCCCTTTGTCATCCAAGATGTTCATGTCTTACTTTCTTCAGTCGTTAGGAAATTACATTTCTTTAGGAAAACATTTCAGGAATGTTCTCAATATAGTGGACTTAAATGGCGCCCCAAAGTTTGAACTTCCAAAATGCAGTTTAAATGCATCTTCAAATGGCTCTAAACGATCCCAAACGAGGAAGAAGGGTCTTATCTAGTGAAACAACTGGTCATTTTCAAAACAAACTGACAATTTATATACTTTTTAACCTCAAATGCTCATCTTGTTTTGTCTCGTCTCAACGATGCACATGCGTAGTCTGTGTAATCTGGGTCAATACAGTTAGGGTATGTCAAAAAACTCGTCTTGTTTTCTTCTTCAACGTCAAAATCATCCTACATCACTGTTTTACCTTTTTTTGTAAAGGGCATTTGATCTTCTTTGCGTGTTTACTTTGTAAACACTGGGTCGGTACTTCTGCAGCGATGTAGGATGATGATGTAGGAGGTTAAAAAGTATATAAATTGTTAATTTGCTTCGAAAATGACCGATCGTTTTGCTAGATAAGACCCTTCCTCCTTGGCTGGGATCGTTTAGAGCCATTTAAAGCTGCATTTAAACTGCATTTTGGAAGTTCAAACTTGGGGGCACAACTGAAGTCCATTATATGGAGATGATACTTGAATTTTTTTCCTCAAGAAACATAATTTCTTATCAACTGAAGAAAGAAAGACATGGATATCTTGGATGACAAGGGGGGTAAAGGGGGTAAATTATCTGTCAATTTTTGTTCTGGACGTGAACTTCTCTTTTAAGTGTTTTTTTGTGCTTGACCTTGTTTGTTGTTGTTGTCTTTTCTGTTAATATCTAGCAATGCTGACACTTCAACGCAGGGCTCGTGAGCGCAACTAGCTCCTTGTCAAAATGTGCTAAGGTTAAGACTTCTTTCACTGTTATGTTCTTGCATCTCACATACAGAAGAAGACACATTTCTGGTGCACGTTTAAATGTCATTAACAACTAGTTGTTCAGTGCAGTTCCGTACACACTGCGTACAACTTCTGTAATAAATGGTAATAAATGTGGTTGTCACTACCTGTATTTTTTGGGAGTTAATGCGGTTGTCACTCCCGCATTTTAACGAATTATGTGCGTACAGAACGCGATTAAGGAGTAAAAGGTAAAGACTGACCACCTTACTTTAAAATTTTCAAAACGGAACTAAGCCTTTTTCTGTGAATGTGCAAGACTTCCAGTTCATTAGCCGGTGTAGGGAAATAAGGAGAAGAATAACAAAACTGTTGGCACTACAAACCAGTGTATTTATAATTAAGATAATACATTAAAATAATATGGTAAAACACATCAGTTTGCAATATCAAGCAGCAAAACAAGCTGTTTTGTACAGCTAAAAATAGTTGGAAGGATGACACTGGAACACAAAAAACAAATGGCCTCACCCACTCTTACAGGGAAAAACAAGGTGGATAGGAGGTTCCTCATTCCTCTTTTCTGCTTGTAAAAATTATACAGTGACATGAAGGTGTAACAGTAATTATTAAACTATTTAAACGAATCAGATTTAAGTGATTTTTGAAAGAATCAGTTTGAAGAATCTAGTTTTGGAGATCAACCAGTTACAGCGGTTGTAACATCGTCCCGAAATGGAAAGCACACAAAGCTATTGTCTAAGTACAGAATATGTAAAACATAAAGCGTTAGTTGTATTAACTACTTTTATGTATCATTTATGGTTCTTTTGCAAAACAACTACAGTCAGTGCCATTGCACAGAAGGGAGAAAACAGTAGAGTCTCTACATTTCTTGTGCTTTATTTCCACAGAATAAAGGAAGTCACACAGGTTTGGAATGACATGACAGGGAGTGACTGACGACATAAATTTCAGTTTTTTATTCCTTTAAAATCAACATGAACATTCTTTCATTCTGCAATTCATGTCAATTATCCTGTGGCAAATATGTGCCCTATGTTTTTACTGTTGGATTCGATTGTTTTTAACAATGTGATAAGAAAAAATGGTCTTAAAAGTGTCCCTTGTGGTTGAGAAGGGTGTTATTTACTTAAATATTTACTACTGGTGTGGTTTGCTGATTTCAATGTTGACAGAGGTTACAGAAGCCTATATTGACTTTCCCTTCTTAAGGGAAAGTCAAGGCTTAAACATCCTTGTTGAATTTTCGTTTTCTGAACCAAGACTTAGCCTGCCTGGAATTCAGACAGGACATGTGGGTCTCAGAGGCCTCCATATTTTAGGACATGACAGCCAGGTGGGTCTTTCTTTCCTGCAGAAGTCACTCAAGGTCACTTCACTTCCACACAGGAAAAAGAAATGCCTACTCATAGTCTGTTTATACCAGCATTAATATAGCTGACTTCATTATAAATTTCAGGAACACGTCAACACACAACACATTGCCGGATAACTCAATCATACTTAATTTTTAGGTCAAAGATGGAATCAAACATTAAAATTTTTAAAAAAAGAAAAAAAAAAAAAAAAAAAAAAAAAAAAGACTTTTGAATCCTAAGTAAATTTGTCTCTGTTAAGACACTTTAAAAGCGCAATGATCTAAAACAAATTCTAATAATCTTAGACACACAAATATTTATTCACAACTTTGCATGTAATAATGTGTCAACAGTATAATCCACACACACCTATATTTGAACTTGATACGTAACCATTATAAAACAGCCTATTTGATAACAAATAATTTATTTTGTAAATGTTTGCAATTAGATGTACTTAATTATTATATAATTATAATATAATACATAATATAAGCAAATGTTCTCCCCAAATTTTCATAACCAAAATGTGTTCTCAGTGTTTTTTTTTTTTTTAAATTCTCATACGTGTTTAATTAAATTAACATAAATTAAAAGCAGTACAACAACCATCATGCAACTATGCTTGTTTAAATGTCAGCTTTATTTATTTATTGCATAACAGTAATGAGACCTCATATTATAGTAATAAGAATTTAGGGAAGTAAATGTGTGTAATTGTCTTTTTGTGATAGGTAGTTTTTTAAAATTCTTTAGATTTTAGGGTGAAATATGAGCTGCATGTGTTCAAAACAGGTCAGCGGCAGGCCATTCTGAGGCTGTTAAAAACACGGATCATTAATCTTGTCTTGCTGGTTTCTGTGCACTGAGGTGACCCTGACAGTCTCTGGCCAGTTTGTCTACCAGGAAACAGGTTTGTCTCTCCAGGGCAATACAGACTTTGTGAAAACAGAGTTTTAATGCCCACTTCATTCTCTCTGAGTCTTTAAGAATTCCCCAGTTGATTCATTGTAAAAAGTTAGCGAGATCAGCTGGGGATTTCATGTGGAATATCACAGAAATGTTCCACACCTGTGATCATCATTTAGCTAGAACAACCTGGAATTAACCATCCTAACGACAAGGTACGGCCTTTAAATTCACTGTTATAATAGGCTACTGTCGTAGCAAACACCTAAAGATGCTACATGCAAAAATGTGTGTATAGTGCCTATTGTTCCACGTCATGCAAACAGCAGTGGAATCCCATGGATACACTCCACACAATAACAACACTTAACTGAACATTAAGTACAGTGGAAGCTAATGACATTCCCATTGGTATTGGCTCAAGTTCACATACACCATGAGAAAACCAAACCATGACCCTATTGTTTATGAGGACTTCCTGATAATGCTTGGTTCTCCTTTTTTTTTTTTTTTTTCCCCTGCACTGCTTCTTTGGTAGTTACACAGCAGTTTGATATGTTATCTGATTCAGAGAAGGAAATTATAAACATTTATCTGAAAGATAAGACAGAGTATATGTATTCTTCCAATCATCCTTCTCATTATACAGTAGTCAATATTTGAAGTAGATCAAGAAAGTTCAGCAAAGTTGTCCTAAGACAAGAACGGGTATAGTTTTGGTTTTAAGACAACTTTAATGAAAAGTTTTGATCCACTACTGGATTGACTACTCTATAACTAAAGAAATAAACCATTAGCTCTGAGGTAATATATGGCCCTAAATTTCAGCGATGTGGAAAACGCAGACGGAATCGCTGAATCCAGTCATAAAAATGGAATTTACTGTACAACGCGGAATCTCACGGAATTTGCCCAACTGGAGACGAATAAATCAAAAGTAGGTCAGCACACTTAAAGCAAACGCGATATAGACTAGACGCTGAAGGACTATTTAAATATGAATCCTGCATGTTCTGCGTGTCTCTATGTGAATGAATGGCGGAGACATTCAGGCGCGGTTTCATAATTGCGCATGACGCTCACGGCGTTTTCAGCCATTGCCGCCTTAATATACGAGTACATAAAACATAAACATTCTCTGGAACTGCTTTGAGAGTGACTTTATGGGCATTTTACCGTTTCTTTTGAGAAAAACTACGGTCATATTATAACCACCTTCAAAGTGTGGGCGAGACTTCCAATTCATTAGCTCCTCTAGGAAAATAACGAGAAGAATAACAATGTGTCAGTAAACGGTAAAACTGTTTGCACTACAAACAAGTGTGTTGGTAATTAAGATAATACATTAAAATAATAAGGGAAAAATACACCAATTTGCAATATCAAGTAGCAAAATTAGCCATTTTGTACAGCTAAAAACAACTGGAATAGGTGGATACAAACAGAAAGTTAAAGGAGTAGTTCACTTCCAGAAAAAAAAAAAAAAAAAGTACAGATCATTTACTCACCCCCTTGTCATCAAAGATGTTCATGTCTTTCTTTCTTCAGTCGTAAAGAAATTATGTTTCTTGAGGAAAACATTCTAGAATTTTTCTCCATATAGTGGACCTCTGTGGTGTCCCGAGTTTGAACTTCCAAATGCACTTTAAATATGGCTTCAAATGATCCCAGCTGAGGAAGAAGGGTCTTATCTAGTGAAACGATCGGTTATTTTCAATACTTTTCAATCTCAAACGTTCGTCTTGTCTTGCTCTGCCTGAACTCTGTGTATTGTGGTTCAAGACAGTTAGGGTATGTCGAAAAACTCCAACTGTGTTTTCAACTTCAAAAAGCATTTCAAAATCATCCTACATCACTGCAGAAGTACCGACCCAGTCTTTGCAAAGTGAACATGCAAAGTTCTTTTTTAATTTTTCTTTTTCAAATTTCTTCTTTAAAGAAGATCAAACACCCTTAACAAAAAAGGTAAAACAGCGATATAGGATGATTTTGAATTTGAGGGAGAACATGAGATGGGAGTTTTTCGACTTTACCGTAACTGTATTGAACCAGAAAAAAAAAAACAAGAGTTCAGGTAGAGCAAGACAAGACCAGCTTTTGACATTAAAAAGTATATCAACTTTATTATTTTTTATGAAAATAACCGATCGTTTCGCTAGATAAGACCCTTCTTCCTCGGCTGGGATCATTTACAACCACATTTTGGATCGTTTGAAGCCGCATTTAAACTATATTTTGGAAGTTCAACTATACTATATGGAGAAAATCCTTTAAATGTTTTCCTCAAAAAACAATTTATTTATGACTGAAGAAAGAAAGACATGAACATCTTAGATGACAAGGGGGTGAGCACATTATCTGTAGATTTTTGTTCTGGAAGTGGACTTTTCCTTTAATGAAACCATTAAAATAGAATCTAGCTGAGGTTGCGCAAGACTTTAACATTGTCAGTCATTTTGACGGACAGGGTCGTAAAAATTCCGTCATAATCTATTATTATCCGTCATTTTAATTTTCATATTTGAATTTGAATAACACATTTATTGTTTTTATTTTTGTTCACATTTTAATTTTTAATCATGAACCTACAGGACGACACCATAGTGTTTAAAAACAACAAAATATGCTAGGTTAAAAAAAAAAAAAAAAAAAAAAAAAAAAATATATATATATATATATATATATGTATATATATATATATACAGGGGTTGGACAATGAAACTGAAACACCTGGTTTTAGATCACAATTAGTATGATATTGGGCCTCCTTTTGCAGCTAATACAACATCATTTCATCGTGGGAGTGACAAATACAAGTCCTGCAAAGCAGCCAGAGGGATTTTGAGCCATTTTCCTCTTGCAGAACAGTGGCCAGGTCACTATGTGATGCTGATGTGAGAAAACGTTTCCTGACTCGCTCCTCCAAAACACCCCAAAGTGGCTCAATAATATTCAGATCTGGTGACTATGCAGGCCATGGGAGATGTTCAACTTAATTTTCATGTTCATTAAACCAGTCTGTCACCAGTCTTGCTGTGTGTATTGGTGCATTATTATCCTGATACAGAGCACTACCTTCAAGGTACAATGTTTGAACCATTGGGTGCACATAATGAAACTTTACACTCTGCTCTAACTGGTGTAAATGTACAATAAGTGAAGATTGGGCACCAGACAGCGCAAATATAGCCATGAAACCTCCAATACTATATTGGCGAGTGTTTCAGTTTCATTGTCCAACCCCTGTATATATAATATATATATATATATATATATATATATATATATATATGCACACTAGGGATGCTAGTAAAAATGATAGTAAAAAAAAAATTACAGATTATCAAAAGATGGTGTATATCTGCTGTCTGAATAATTTTTGGGTTGACTATATATCCCTTAGTTATTTTTATTTTTAGACTTAATTATGCCCATTAAAATGTGTTTTGTTACTTTCACTGTTTTTTTTTTTTTTCTTGCTCTATGGTACATCATCTTCAATTTAATAGCATTAAACTGCTCCATTGCAGCGGCTCAGTACTGTAGTCACGCGAACCACTCATTATGAATCTCCTAACTGATATTTTCAGAAATATAAGTCACGTTTTTTCATCTGAAATATGCTGCTATTTGGGCTATAATTCAAATCGACTCAAATAATGTAGAAACACGCAGAAGCAAGCAAAACATGTGCAAGTACAGTACTGCCTATCGCATTTCACCCAGGCTGCTATAGTTTCACTTTCGCCGGACGGTCGTGTATGCTTAAGGTTGAAAATAAATGTTTATAGCGAATGCCCCTATAATTTTTTTTCTATTTACGAATTTGTTTTAATCCAAAAGATGCGTGTGCTAAATATAAGAACATCAATAAAGATCACGCAACAGCGCGCTCTCTCTCTCTCTCTCTCTCATTCCCTCTCTCTTGCTACCGTTAAATAACTTGTGCATTGCTTTTCTTCAGTTGTTTTTGATATATCACCTAACTACAGTCATCACTTTCCAGTGATGTCAAGGCCGGATCGAAAAGCCCACACATCTTGGCCGCAATCCAATCTGCGTGCTTTGCCTATCAGCTGACCCGCACCAGCTATACAGGCGTTAATACTGAATGTTTAACATTATATTACTTGCATACATATACTTCGTAGACATCCTTAATCTCTAATGACTCCATTCTGCTGTCTGTTGTTTTGTTGTCGGTGTTTCTTTGCCTGCATACGCACTTGTCACATGATGTGGTATCGGTGCATCCCTAACATATACATATATATATATATATATATACACACAGATATATAGACAGATAGATAGATATCTCGATTTTAATAGATTCTCATTTTAATGAACCAGTATCGATTCTTAAATCACAATCAATCTTTCGGTCTTTCCAGTTGATGAATGAACAGTACACAGTGCGTCTTCCTTCCAATAAATAGCAATAGGCTAGGCTTTGTGTTACTTTTGATATAAAACAAAGTCTCGGATTTAAAATTCTTTTCATTTTATTAGGAAATTTAAGCAATAAATACCGTTTTGGCGCTCTTTAATGTGGCGTGATACATCGTTGTAGCTTCTGGGCACTCGCCTGAGCATAATCAAATGCATAGGAAAACATTCGTGATAGTTCCATTTTTGTTCTGTATCCCGTGATCTGCTGCCAGACTGGAGCGCACTCGCCACCAACTGGACAGGGGTGGGATTGTAGCTACAATCGATCACCCTCAGTGTAATCAGTCAAAATGAGGGACCGCCTTCAGATTTTTGCGTCACAGCTAAAAAAAATTCCATCAATGACAGAGAATTTTCGGTTAACGCGACCTCTGGAATCTAGACAATTAATGTAAAACACAGAATTTGCTAAAAATTGTTAAAATGTATTTTTTGTTAACTTTTAATAAATTGCTGTTAAATTGCGTAAGTGTCATGATTTCAATTAATAAACAAGATTTTTGATTATTATTCTTTTTTATTTAACCATTAACACTTAAATTAAAGTCTTGAAAAACTAAAACGAAATCTAGAAAAATGGATCCACAAAACTGATTTCATTTCCGGATTTAATATCGTATAGGTGGTTAGGCAAGATTTATTGTGTGCAAAAAGGCCATGATGCCTGCCTATGGCCAAACAGGACACATTATTGTTTTTTTAATTCACAACACACAAGCAGAATTAAATCAAACACAATTTAATTATTTAAATTTTCATAATCCCAAAATTGTGTTCACTGTTCACTGTTACACTTCAGTAAGAGGAACATCAAAAATAGAAAACAAAAAAGTTGTCGAAAAAAAACTGAGAAATCAAACAAAGAACTAAAAAAAGAACATGAAAACGTAAAAATAAAATTAATTATGTGCTGGCTCTCAAACAAAGACCATTGTCTAAACAGTTTCAAACCTCGCTTTAACTGACCTAAGAGGAAAAAAAAAAGCCAAAGATTATTTGCCAAGGCATTTGGTTTGAGAGACGTTAGGCATTAGCCACTAATCCCTTCTGCTTGCGGAGTACTGTGCCGTGTGGAGAGGTAGTTTTCTTTCCTGGTGCAAAGGACTTTTTTTATAAGGCATTGGAAAGTCTTTAAGCTGGAAAGAAAAACCTATGGGTCTTTCGGGGTGCTCGGCACGGAGAAGAAAAATTTGGCTGCACGACTTAAACATTCTGTACATTGTGTACGGGCTGATAGTCGCCATCTTGAAAAGCACTTGAGCAAACAGCTGACATACATTCATTTGCTTCGTCTGCATTTCGTCCCCTGACAGAGTTGAAAAGCATTTTTGGTTTCCACAATGACAGGTTTTAAAATAAAACACTGTTTTGTGTTCAAAAGAATTCAAGCGCAGACCAGCACATATGAAAGAAAAAAAAGCACAAGTATCAACAGGTCAATTCAGCAAAGTTCTCAATGGCTTCATGTTTTCATTACAGTAGAGAGCTTGAATTTTCTTGTGCCCTTAATAACAGCATAGCATCTGAGAAATTCACAATGCAGAGAAGGAGTGAAAACAATGAAATGGAACAGAAGCTTAACCTGATAGTGCTGCATTTGATTGAATAGATTTGCAATTAAAAAAAAAAAAAAAAAACAAATACAGCAAAGATAATGCACCAAACGGAAGGGTGGAAGTCTGTTAAGATGCAAGGCTGCCACTTTGGTGTTCCAGCAAACATAATAATGGTCCAATACGCATCAAGCACTTGAGAATAAAAACCAAGCAGGCCAATACATTCAGACATCTCACCTTTAACAAAGAGAGATATCATTTAAAGGCTCTGTAAAGTACAAATAACCTGGTGCAGCAATAAGATAATGAGATGTAATTTGTAATAAAAGTAAACAAAAATGTGACAGCCCAAAAATGCCAGTTTTCTGGTACATGATTATAGAGTATCCACAGCCCTTGATTGGTATATCCCTAATTTTTCTGCATTGCTCAGCTTGTTGATTAACAAAATCGATCCTTTAAATATTCGCTTTCAAACACACAAACTAAATAATCCCATACACAGCAACTCGCATACATTGTCCCACGTTTTATCAGCATACGTTTTATCAACAATTCAGATCAATTTTAATATTCTGCTTTTATCGAATGGCTCAAAATATAGTCTTTTTCCTCAGCAGAAGTGTCTGAGACAGAACAAGTTTGGCCTGTTGCCTTGAGGACAACCTCAAACCCTTGTGTGCCTCATTTAGCAGCCGAACAGTTCTGATACACTGGGCAAAAGGAGTCCAGACCCCTGTGTTCACCATCACATGTGCAAAGATGGCAAACAAAATATGCTACTTACGTGTCTTCTCAAAAATATAGAATCCGCTTTGAAAATTATCCATTTGACTTGATATATCAAGGCACATTTGGCTGACAGCAAACGCTGGGGTTTCTCTCAGTTTTATGTTGGTCTCTACACAGGAATCATGGTTCATGGTTTTCCCACATCCACTGTGATTTTGGTGAATAGCTGGTCTTTCTCAGTTTTAACAACCTTGTATGATAATGAATTGATCCCGTCGCTTGCCATCGTTTCCTTTGTGTGAGCTATTCGGTCAAACCTGAAACAGGAGACAGGAGAAAACAAAAAAGTTGTCGAAAAAAAACCGAGAAATCAAAAACCTGAGGAAAAAACTGAGAAATCAAATTTATGTGAAATAAGATATATTTTGTGAAATAAGACTGTATTTTCCAACACTGAGAACAACTGAGGGACTCATACGCAACTATTACAAAAGGTTCAAATGCTCACTGATGTTTCAGAAGGAAAAAACAATGCATTAAGAGGCAGGGGTGAAAACTTTTGAACATAATGAAGATGTATACATTTTTCTTATTTTGCCTAAATATCATAATTTTTCATTTAGTACTGCCCTTCAGAAACTACAAAAGACATGTTCCTCAGAAGACAAAAGGTAAATTCACCCTGATCTTCAAATTCCAAAAGTTGTGAATCCCCCCCCCCCCCCCCCCCCGCTCTTAATGCATTGTGTTTCCTTCTGAAGCATCAGTGAGTGTTTAAACCTTCTGTAATAGTTGCACATGAGTCCCTCAGTTGTCCTCAGTGTGAAAAGACGGATCTCAAAATCACACAGTCATTGTTGGAAAGGGTTCAAATACACAAAATGCTGAAAAACCAAAGAATTTGTGGGACCTGAAGGATTTTTCTGAAGAACAGTGGGCAGTTTAACTGCTCAGAACAAACAAGGGACTCATGAACAACTATTACCAAACAAAAACAAAAAAAAAAAACAGCCATGGATCATTCAACTTTTTATGAATTCAACTATTATTTTCTCTTGTGGACTATATGTAAATGTCTTTTATGTGAAATATCTTATTCAGATCAGTACTAAAAAAAAAAAAAAAAAAAAAAACATACATTTTGTATAATCCCTCTTATTATGGTAAATTAACATTTTGTAGATTCTGCTAGGTGTATGTAAACTTTTGACTTCAACTGTAACTTATAATTTATTTCAAATCTATCAAATCCACACAATTTCATCTCTTAAATGTGGCTTAAGTTGTAATATATTGAAGTACCTTTGTGGATTGGGGTCATTTTGTTTGTCTCGCTCGTGGCGGATCATTCTACATTTTCCAATCATCCCGTCAGGCCTTGATATAGACATCCCTTTGGAGGAAACCCTGCGAAAACATGCAGCTCGTATCAGTCTCTTTACAGTCCGTAATACATTTGCTTCAAAGTATATTGATCAAAACACATTATAAGTGGAGGAGAACAACACTGGACCCCACTGAAAGAGACATTTTGACATTTCATTTTTAAGTGAAGTCACTTTAAAAGAGCCAATACACATGACAGATACTGGTCTTTGTTAATTCACATAGATACAAGCTGAACTTGTTTGACTGGATATGTTGTTGCTTAACTTGCTAAGGTTGTCTCAGTTTTATAGGGTGTGACTGTTGAGTTCTGGAAATCCCATTCTGTCATAATCAATGACAGAATGTTCATTTTTGGGTGAACTATCCCTTTAAGTTTGTAATTCACCTCAATACTGGTTGGCCTGGTTCATGGCTTATAGTGCTTAAAGACTTTTAAAAAAAATTCCTATTGGAAAAATGAATGGAAAATATAGTTCTGGAACCAGAGTAGCTGAAAAAGGAGGACAGGCACCTGTTATACTCCATTCAGCACATTGTTCTTCAGTTACCATGGTGTTCTAGGTGGCTTCCTTCACCTGTTGTTTTAGCTGCCAGATGCAAATCTAAAAGTGATAGTTCACCCAAAAACTAAAATTCTGTCAATTTAACCTACCTATCGTGTCTGTAGCACCAAAGTTTAACATTAAAGAGTAGAGGGTTTGTTCAGACCGCACTATTACCCAGTATTCTTTGGCATTTCAAATATTAAAAGCAGTTTCCTTCTCGTAAGTTATTTCTGTTTCCTGAATGTTCCACAGGAAAAACAAGGCTGTAGCTGAGCAGCTGACAAATGCAGGTGTTCATGTGGATGATGCAAATCCACAATATTTCCCAATCCACTATCCTTTAAATAACAGTAGTGAAAGTCCCCCCAAAAAACATGAGAAACATGATTCTGGAAAAGTACTGTGACATGCAAAGATGATGTGAAACAGTTATAGTCTCCCATCTGCACCCTGGAAAGCTGATGATAAGAGGGTTTATCTGCCATTCCCTGCTGTTGGCAGAACACTCTTTCTGAACATGAAAAGAGGGCATTTCAGTAATAATATGCTATTAAATTCAACTACATTAGTGTTCAACTTTTTGAGGTCAGTAGGATTTTTGAAATGTTTTAGAAAGAAGCGTCTTACGCTCATCAAGGCTGCATTTATTTAATACAGTAAATACATTAAAAATAGTCACATTTTAAAATTTCTATTTTAGTTTTTTATGTTTTATATATTTCAAAATTTAATTTACTCCTTTGATGGTAAAGCTGAATTTTCAGCAGCCATTTCTCCTGTTTTCAGAGTCACATTAGCCTGAATCATCCTAGTAATGGTCCTTAAGACACATTTCTTATTATAATTAACACTGAAAACAGTTCTGTGGAAACCATGATAATATTTTTACAAATTGAGAAAAACAAGTGCCCTGTCTCACATTAGTAAGCCTTTGGATTATGCAGTGCCATGCTGGCAGCACAGCAACAGGATGTCTGAGGCTTAAAATGGAACCCTCAGCTGAATTTACGTTTCCGTTTTTTGCTGGATCAGAGGTTTCCTCGGTTAACTGCGCTAGAAGACATGACAAGAGTTTCGCTCTAGAATGAAAACGTTAAACTGTGCTTTTCAGTGTAAAGGAGCGTTCGCACTAGACTTCACACTCCAATAACATACACATCTGAATGTGGGTATTCAAATGTACATATAAGGGAGGACATTTCACACAGTGATTCTTTCCCATGGCTTTCTCACATTCATAGTGTTCCAGACTTGTTGGCTAAT